>OY787610.1:7708181-8157046 GCA_963678935.1 Umbilicus rupestris | reverse complement strand
GTTTAGCCGTCGCAAGTAAATTCCGCAAGTGTCTTAGAAGGTTGCTATAACAACTTGGTTGATCAAGACACCAGCAAAGCGTCAAATTTCAGAATCCTGCTCGCACAAGATTTGGTAAGCCTTCAAACTATATAAAGAGAGCCTGTGTTGCATACGAAATCATCCAAGAAATGAGAATTTAAGTCTCGTATATAGAGTTGAGAGTGTAGAGAGTTACTGAGGAATGAAGAGACGAAGTTTATGATCTCTTCTACCACAATCTCCTTCTACCCCTTATTATTTGTTTAGTTATGACTATGTCTAGCTACATCACTTGTTTCCATTCAACACATGAACTTGTGTCAACATGTTTTGAGGCTTGCTTTTAATGCATATGTCATATTTTCTTTTACTTGTTATCTATACTTATCTTATGATATTAAATTACTGGATTTAGTTGTTATGTGACTGCGACCTATTTCTTTATGATAGTTTTTTTCTTTTTTTTTACACTTGTTGGAAACTTTTCCGTAAAGACAAGTAGTAACAACTAAATCTAGTAATTTAATAGAAATTTTGTCGGGATATGCCTGCCTGCCTAGGAGAGCTCAAATATATCACCTTTGTCATTAACTAGTATAGTACCTTTGCTGGAGTAGACTATAAGAGTTATGATTTAATGTATTTAGTGCTTGTGCTAAACATCACAAGGTGTTGAGGTTATGACATCCTTGACAAAACTGCTTAAGAGACTGCTGAGCACTCCCTGAAGATTGGTGGCTGAGCACAATCTGAAGAGTGACAAAAAAATAACAACAACAAAGAGCCAGAGCCTGCTTCGGCAATCCCTGAAGATCTGAATCTGAGACACTATTTAAAGATTGGGCAAGAG
Organism: Umbilicus rupestris; assembly: GCA_963678935.1. Taxonomy (NCBI): domain Eukaryota; kingdom Viridiplantae; phylum Streptophyta; class Magnoliopsida; order Saxifragales; family Crassulaceae; genus Umbilicus; species Umbilicus rupestris. The sequence goes on along the minus strand of OY787610.1, from coordinate 8,156,175 downwards.
ATAGCTTTGAAGAGACAGAGTGTGCTTCAGCACTACGTGATGATCCACAGCTAGAGCAGAATCCTGGCGTTGCACGGTGAGGCTCCGGCTTGATCCGGCTGGCATCGAGGAAGCTCAGAGAGGTATGCAGATGTCATCAAGAGCTCAGAAATTACCAACACGTGGTCTAAGAAGATAAAGATCCAAGATTCCAAATTTGGCAACATAATCTTCAACAAACTTGCTAGAATCTAGGAGAAGATTCTATTGTGTTCATCTGGCGCGGTTTCTACTTAGATGCACACTTACTTCCTTCAATGCCAATTTCCTCATCGACTCTCTAAAAATGCCATAAATCTCAAAAGCGGTCTTGATACACCTGCGACGAGTAACACTACAAAGAAGTAATCTGTCACACGCAAATTGCAATTAAACAATGGGAATAAACAACTCGATAGATCGTGTAAATACGCTCCATCAGTCTGCTTCAGCAATCCCTAAAGATCTGAAGCTGAGACACTATTTGAAGAATGGGCAAAAGACTACATTGAAGAGACAGAGCCTACTTCAGCACTCCGTGATGATCCACAGCTAGAGCAGAATCCTGGCGTTGCACATTGAGGCTCCAGCTGGCATCGAGGAAGCTCGGAGAGGTATGCAGACGTCATCAAGAGCTCAGAATTGCCAGCACGTGGTCTAAGAAGATAAAGATCTAAGAGTCCAAATTTGAAAACGGAAATCTGCAACAAACTTGCTAAAATCTAGGAGAAGATTTCGATAATGATCTTTGGCGTTTGTGGCGTGCTGAAGAGCTTGAAAAGGAAGGTGGGGACGCAGCACACATAATACACACAATCAGAGAGAGCAATTCGAGAGCACACAGAGAGTACACATAGATCAACTTACGGTAGCAGGGTTTTATACACATAGTTGAAGATGTGTGTGGCGCTGAGGGAATCAGAACTCGTGAAGTTTGATTCAGGATTGATCCGGAGTCCAACGAGAGCGCTACTTGTTGAAGGGACAATCGGAACTCGGTGATCAGCTGCGGACAGGCAGTGTCGCGGGCTGAGGAGCATTGATCAAGGCTAACCAATAGTGACGGAGTGAGTCATTGATTGAGGGGGGGCAGAGGTTGAGTTTGAAGAACTCAGAGTGTCCGACTACTTGGCAAGAGAGCTTGGAGTGTCGTTGACTTAAGATACAGCAACTCTAGTGAAGAGTGTGCTAAAGCATTCCGTGAGCTATGTATTGTAATAGAATAGGCTAAGTCTGAGAGTCAGAGCTGTAATTATTTATTACCGAGAGTGTGTAGGGTGCACGAAGAGAATCTGTGAGTTCAGATTGCTAGCTAGTCTAGGAGATTAGACTGAGCATTAGATTTTGGCTAGGTGAGAAGTAGAGGTGAGAATCCTTGTACTTCGAACTGAGATAGTGGAATCTTGAGGATTGAAGCATCCTCCCCAGACGTAAGCAAGTTGCCGAATTGGGCGCACTATGTCTTTCTTATTCTTTAGTAGAGTAATTCCGTAGAAAGATACGGATTGTGCTTAAGCAGAAGCTATAACTCCGCATCAACAACGCAGCAGAATTTCACAAGGGATTATTCTAGATCGATACTTCCCTTTAATTGGAATCTCTCAACTTCTTTCTTATTTCACAATCTACTTACAAATCCCCTTTTTATTATTACTACAAGAATTAGTTTGCTAGACCAATTCCTTATGGGATCAACCATTCTTACCATTGCACTAGTATCTAATAGGAAACAAATTAATTTGTAACTTAATAACGTGCGTCACATCTCCCATCATGGTGCCTTGAACTCCGATTGGACCCTTCCTCCCTATCCTACCCTTTCGCAAAAAGATACAGAAGATACAGAGAGTGCTTCAGCAGAAGCTATGACTAGAGAGGTTATAACTCCGTGAAATTGTGTAGTGTTGCTGATGCGGATTTCTACCCTCTTGAGTTATAGCTTCTGCTTATCCACTCTCTGCATCTTCCTGTGGAATTTTTCTACTGGAAGAATAATAAAGACACAGTAATTTGTTCACCCAGTTCGGCATTTTACCTACATCTTAAGAGGATACACCGATCCTCAAGATTCCACTATCTTAGTTTGAAGTACAAAGGACTTACACCTCTACTTCTTACCTAGCCGAAATCTTCCGCTCAGTCTAATCACCTAAACTAACTAGCAATCTGATCACACAGGCTCTCTTAGTGCAACTTACACACTCTCATTAATAAATAGCTACAGAACTGACTCTCAGACTTAGCCTATTCTATTACAATGGGTAGCTCACGGAATGCTTAAGCCCACTCTTCACCAGAGTTGTTGTATCGTCAGTCAATAACTATTCTAGCTCTTCCGCCAAACAGTCGGACACCATGAGTTCTGCAAACTTAGTCTCGGCTCCCCCTCAATCAATGACACACTATGTCACTATCGGGTAGCTTCAATCAATTCTACGTAGTGCGCAACGCTCCCTGTCCGCGGCTGACCACCACGCTCTGAATGATCCTTCAACGAGCGCTCTAGTTGAACTCCGGATCAATACTGCATCAAACGCCACGTGTTCGGATTCCCTCAGCACAACACAAGTATTCAACTCAGTGTGCAAACCCTGCTACCGCAGGTTGATCTCTATGTGTTTGCTCTCGCGCTCTCTGTATGTGTGTGCGTGTGTGTCTAGCTGAATGCTGCCTCTGTATTCCTTTTGTATCAATCAGCCCTACGATCTTTTGGCACCGCGTAGTACAAAAGCTTCTTTTGGATTCTTGCAAGGTTGTTGAAGATTCTGTTGCCTAATCTGGATTTTTGAAGCTTTATCTTTTATAAAAGCTTCTGCCCATTGCTGACGTTCTGGATGACGTTTGCACAACTCCCTGAGCCTCCGCAAAGCCTGCCGCACCATGCTGGAGCCTCTCCGTGTATCTTCAGGTTGATCGGGCATTCTGTTCTAGCTCTGGATCAACAGGGAGTGCTAAAGCAGACTCTGTCTCTTCATTGTTGTTGCTTGTTGCAGTTTTGTTAGTCTTCATATTGTGCTGCAACCACTAATCTTTAGGGAGTACTTCAGCAGTCTCTTGACCAGTTTTGTCAAGGACGCCATATCCTCAACATTCCGCATCAGCAATGCTGGACAATTTTAATTGGTATTAGAGCTGCTCACTCAACATACAGAGTGTGATCCGGGAAGGAGTTGTTGTCACCTATGGTCACATGAAAGAAGGACAAAGCACCAGCAGACCGCCATTGCTCGAAGAAGGTAATTATGGGTATTGGGAAGCTCGAATGAAAGCATTCTTGAAGGCCATGGATAAGAAGGCATGGAGAACTGTGATATCTGAATGGACACATCCATTGGTGATAGATGATAAAGGAGTAGCATAAAAGAAATCCGAAGAGAGATGGACTGCTAAATAAATTGCAACAACATCCGGAAACTCCAAAGCTCTTAATGCAAGATTTGCCGTAGTTGATGGGAACAATTTCAGGTTGATCTCAAACAGCGACGTCGCGAAAAAGGCTTTGGATACCCTTGAGATAGCTCATGAGGGGACATACAAGGTGAAGAGCTTGAGAATTCAGATGATAACCTCAAGATTTGAAAACTTGAAGATGCTGGAGGGAGAAACCATCAGTGAGTTCAATGCCAAGCTTTGTGACCTAACAAATGATGCTTATGCCCTCGAAGAACCGATACAAGAAGAGAAGATAGTCAGAAAAGTTCTCCGTTCTCTGAAATCAAAGTTTGATATGAAGGTCACTGCCATTGAAGAAGCTCAAGATGTCAAGAACAGGAAGCTGGAGGCACTAATTGGCTCGCTGAGACAGTTTGAGATGAAAGTTATAGAGAATGCTACACCACTCTCTGGGAAAAACCTTGGATTGATAACTGCGACTAATAAGAAGGAGGCTGCTCTAGAAGACATAATACATCAACTATCTCTGATTGAGAAGAACTTTGGTAAGTTTAAATTGGATCAAAAACCTTCATATGCAGGTCAGAAATCAAGGGGGAGAAATTAGTCCCCAAATAGAAATAAGAATGCTGATCAAAGTAGAGAAGAAGGGAAGGACAAGCAGAAGGGGATCCAATGCTAGGAATGTGGACGCTATGGCCATAGACTATCTGAATGTCCGAGCAATCAAAAGAAGAACAAATCCCTTGCTTCAAACTAGAGCGACGAAGACAGTGAAGATGGTGCTAAACAAAACAAAAATGTTGCTCTGACCATTGTAATTACTCTAGAAAACACAGGTTCACTAAAGTCACATTTTGTTGAAGAGACAGACAACAGTGATGATGAGGAAATCATCGAGGAGTCCATTGCAACTAAGTTTTCCCTTATGCAAGAGAAATGGCTAGAAGTCATTGAGAGTAACAAGGGGCTGTGTGTAGAGATATCTTGCTTGAAAGAAAACGAGAGGAGCTGCTGAAGACCATTACCTCTGTGACCAAGCAGTCCAACCAACAACAGGAGGAGCATGTGGCTTCGATGGAAGAGCTCAATCTCCATAGAAGAACAGCAAAGATGCTCTGTAGTGGGTCGAGCAACTTGGACAACTTGTTGGTGTATCAAAGGTATGGAGGTGGGACTGAAGGTCTCGGGTACACTGGTAATGCAGGAACAGGTGTAACCACGTTTGTCAAAGCCACAATCACTGATCAAAGTGCAAGTATACAAGAGGGTTCTGTCACAGGTGTTCCGAAAAAAATGCCAGAGAAGGATTGTAAGAGAGTGTTGAAGCAATCCATGGATCAGTCACCTGCTCGGAAACAGATCAAAGAAAAGGAGATGCTACTTGATCGTGCGTCGTTGTACGCGTCAAATTAATCCTTCCTTCTCCACTTAGTACAGCGGCTAAGTCAGGGCCGATCCCACAAGGAGCGTGCAGACTCGTTTTCGCTAGTAACCTATAACTTACGAAATTGGGGGTTATGCGTGATTGGGTTGCGCAGGTGCGCGGATGAACAGTAGTGAAAGCAGAATTGCACTATACGTGCGCAGGCAGTAGAGATTAAGTACTATAACTATGAAAAAAATCGGTGAAGACAATCCTCTATGAATGTATCCCTTATCATCGACTCTAAACATCTATAGTTCAGTTCTACTTAAGTTAGTGTCCGATCAAGGCTTCCTAACGTGTGCGCATGTTCCGATCAAAGTCCATGAGCTATTAATTCTTGAAACTAGTCTAAGCAACTACGAATCCTATCACAGTAGTAGCCGATTATCCTAGTGTGTTACTCCTAGTTGTCACTGTCAAGTTATCAACGAGTTTAACATACAATGACGAGCAGTTAGAATAAGATTGCGGTTCAAGGCTTCCCTTATTCGCACCACTAGTTATCACCCATGCGCATAGAATTAATATATGTAGACAACGAACTAAGCATTAAACACAAGTCTCAAAGGAAATACTTCATAGAATCATGCCCAACCGATACAAAGTGTTTAGCTAGACATGCTAGAAGTAAACATCATAGAAATAATAAGTAAAACTAAAGCAGCCAAGGAAAAGTAGCAAGCCGGTGCAATCGCAGGTTGCTGTTTTCGGCTGGCGCAGGTGCTTCGCGCAAAATCTCGACGGCAGAATTTCTGGAGCTCATGTATCTTTTGTTCCCTCTCTCCCTCTCAAACCCTAGCCTTCCTCCTCTTTATATACTGCTCTTGAAGCCCAAGCAATGCTCAGATTTGGCCCGTGAGAATCTTAGTTACTTCCCAAATCTAGGAGATTTTGTAGGGATAATGATGATCAAAATTTAGAAACGCTGCTATCCTGCGCATGGCTCGCTGCGCACGTTGATTGCGCTACTTGCTTTGCGCAGTTTGTTTGCGCACTGCAGTCTGAATCAGCTATTTCCCATCTCCGTTTGCGCTGCTAGCTCCGCAGGTTGTACATTGCGCTCCTTAAAAGCGCCTGTTAGCGTGCATCTGACTTATGCCCCTGTTTCATCCTGAAATACAAAAATACCAAAAACCAGTAATCTTGTACACAAAATAATGCAAGCAAGCACAGTGTTAAGATTTAAATAGCGCATATAACTAGGCTCTATCAAACCCCCCACACTTTCCCTTGTTCGTCCCGAACAAGTACTTAAGCACAGATACAATTACCTCTCTAGAGTCTAGCCCACAGCCTTACACTCATGCGCGATCTGCACATCGGTTCACCCTATGTTGCTCTATCACCTACGCGCACATACCCTCAACAATTTTAATATAATAACTTCAAAATTCGTTACCTCTCAGCTGGGATGCAATTTAATTTAGATGATTGGGAGATAGCTCTCCATAAGCTCCTGGTTGTCGGTCTCTATTCCGATTTCTGGTACATGGTTAATCGCGCAAGCTTCTTCAGGTGCGTGATTCATTCGCGCGCTTCTTGGGAACTCAAGCCTTTCATACTCTTGGACTTGCGCATGCGCTAATATGGAGTTGTGTGCGCATGCTGGTTTCTTTTCCTTTTATACACCTTCGTCCACTTTTCTTATATTCCCAGAACGGTTCCAGTCTCGGCCTTCGGATAGCAGCTATGGAGCAACGCCCCGCTCTCCCTCCTTGGTCTACTTGCGCAGGTCAGCGCACGCGTTTACACCCGCGCCCACTTTCCTACACTCGACTTCCAGAGGAAAGGTGGTCTATTTTCCGACACTTGCCTTTGGCATCTGCGTGGCTGAGCGCGCTCTATTGTTCCGAAGGTTGCGAAGTACCGGCCTCCACTAGCGCTTTTAGCCATGTACCTTAATCTCGAAGCAAAAACGACTAACCGCCTCTCTAGAGCTTTTTCTGTCAACTCCACATCCCCTGTATATCCCAACTAAAAAGACAAAAATTATACTAAAACGGTTAATAGTAGCGTATGTAGGATGAATAAGACAAAACAAGTCGAAAGGTGTGCGCAATCCGTACACAAGCGCACAACCGCTACTATTTCCTTTAACTAAATTAACTAATCTAAACTACAATGATAAATATGAAATGTAAATGTAACGCCCCCCCCCCCCCCCACACACTTAAACAGAGACGTGTCCCCACGACTCATGCTCAAGCGCAACGGAAAGCGCACTCATGCATGCTACTAGGACAACTAATAACTAAAAAAACGTGTAAAAAATTAAAATGTGTCGGGTTACCTCCCGACAAGTGCCTTTGTTTAACGTCGTTGGCTCGACAGTACCTCGTTACTTGCTCAAGTTTTCGCACGTGACCCCCCCCCCCCCCCCCCCACACACTTGCATCTGCGCGTGTTATGTCCTCCTTAGTCTTGCGCAAAGGAATAGATAGGTGGTCAGCGTGGCCAAAATCATGCGACATATCATAAGTAACGAGGTTAATCAGTGAGGGAGAAGATATATAAGCAGTGGCTCCCAGTTCTCCCTCAAGTGCATCTGGCTGTATCTCTGGCGCAGCAACCTGCGCATCCTCTATCTCTGGTTCCGCCAAATCAACTTCGCGCGTGGCCTCATCCCAAGGTTCTCCTAAGTACTTCTTTACTCTTTGCCCATTAACCTGAAAACGATGCTTGCGCTCGTTCTCTAACTCGATTGTTCCATATGGGAAAACCTTTGTGACTGTGTATGGTCCCGTCCACTTGCTGCGCAGCTTCCCGGGCATCAGCTTTAAGCGCGAGGAGAACAAAAGCACCCGGTCTCCTGGCTCGAAGGTGCGTCTGAGGATGTACTTATCGTGAAATGCTTTCGTGCGCGCTTTGTAGTCGCGCAACCCCTCATATGCGTCCAGGCGCAGCTCCTCTAGCTCGCTCAATTCAAATGGGCGCTCCTTACTAGCCTCGCCTAGGTTCAGATTGCAAGTGCGCAAGGCCCAGTATGCCTTGTGTTCCAACTCAATCGGTAGGTGGCACGCTTTTCCATACACCAACCGAAATGGTGAAGTCCCAATCGGTGTCTTGTGCGCAGTTCTATATGCCCAAAGTGCATCATCCAGCCGCTGGCTCCAGTCTTTGCGCGTAGGTCTCACGGTCTTCTCCAGAATGTGCTTAATCTCTCTGTTTGAAACCTCGGCCTGGCCATTCGTTTGAGGATGGTATGCAGTGGACGTCTTGTGGCGCACTCCATAATGCTTTAGTACCTGCGCCACTATTCTGTTGGAGAAGTGCATCCCCTGGTCGCTGATTATTGCCTTAGGCATTCCGTACCTGCAGAAAATGTTAGTCCTTAAAAACTCAGCAACCATTTTACCATCATCCTTGCGCGTGGCCTTAGCTTCGACCCACTTCGAGACATAATCCACCGCGACTAGTATGTACTCGTATCCAAAGGATGGAAGGAACGGCCCCATGAAGTCAATCCCCCATAAGTCGAACACTTTGTTTACCAGTATTGGCGTTTGTGGCATCTCGTTGCGCGCTGATATATTTCCTGTGCGCTGACACCTGTCACAAGCCCTGCAGTGGTTATATGAGTCACGAAATAAGTGCGGCCAGTAAAAATCGCAATCTAGGATTTTCCTGCTCGTGCGTTTTGGACCAAAGTGTCCTCCGCACGCGTGCGCGTGACAAAACCTTAAAACAGAGCTCATCTCATGATCAGGCACACATCGCCTCAAGATCTGATCAGGGCCTATTCTAAGCATGTACGGATCATCCCAAACATAATATTTAGACTCATGTTTTAACCTCATGCATTGAGCTTTAGTGAAATGAGGGGGAAACGCACCTGTGACCAGGTAATTTGCAATATGCGCATACCATGGTACCTTACCATTCAGCGCCATCAGGTGCTCGTCAGGGAATGTCTCCGCGATCTGTCCTGGCTCCTTTTCTTTCACTATTCTGCTTAGGTGATCAGCAACAGTGTTTTCCGTTCCCTTCTTATCCTTGATCTCTAAATCGAACTCTTGGAGCAAAAGCAACTAGCGCATCAAGCGCGGCTTAGTCTCTTTCTTGGACATCAGGTAACGGATAGCTGCATGGTCAGTGTAGATAATGACCCTAGCGCCCAGAACATATGAGCGGAACTTCTCCAGCGCAAATACGATCCAGAAGTTCCTTCTCAGTCGTGGTGTAGTTCCTCTGCGCAGTGTCAAGTGTGCGCGACGCACAATAGATAACGTGCGGCCTCTTACCCACGCGCTGACCCAATACTACGCCTACGGCGTAGTCACTTGCATCACACATCAGCTCAAAGGGCAAGTTCCAATCTGGTGCGCGCATCACTGGCGCACTAGTCAGCGCATCCTTCAGCTTATCAAAAGCATTCCTGCACTCATCAGTGAACTCAAAGCACACATCCTTTTGAAGGAGGTCAGACAAGGGAATACATATTTTAGAAAAATCTTTTATAAAATGCCTGTAGAACTCTGCATGCCCAAGAAACGACTTAACGTCGCGCACATGAGTAGAGTAAGGCAGATTTGAGATAAGATCTATTTTTGCTTTATCAACCTTAATTCCCTCCTATGAGATAATATGTCCTAGTACTACTCCATGTGATACCATAAAGTGACATTTTTCATAATTGAGAACTAGGTTCTTGGTAATGCAGCGCGCTAAGACCCTATCAAGATTATCTAAATATGCATCAAAAGTCTCACCATGAACAGTAAAGTCATCCATGAACACCTCTATACATGTACCAATCATATCAGAGAAAATGCTCATGACTAGGCGTTGGAACGTGCCTGGGGCATTACACAGCCCAAACGACATGCGCCGGAACGCAAAGGTACCGAATGGGCAGGTAAAGGTTGTCTTTTCCTGATCCTCCGCAGCTATAGGTATTTGATTGTACCCTGAGTAACCGTCAAGGAAGCAAAAGTGCGGCTTCCCTGCCAAACGGTTGAGCATCTGGTCCACGAACGGTAGCGGGAAGTGATTCTTGCGTGTGACTGCGTTAAGCTTACTATAGTCAATGCACGTGCGCCATCTAGTTTGTATGCGCTTGGGAACTAGTTCGCCCTGCGCATTTTCCTCCACTGTGATGCCTCCTTTCTTTGGCACAACGTGCACTGGACTTACCCACTTACTGTCTGAGATCGGATAGATTACTCCTGCGTCAAGCAGCTTCAGGATCTCCTTCTGCACTACCTTTATCATAATTGGATTCAGTCTGCGCTGAGGTTCCCTGGATGGTTTGGCACCATTTTCCATCAGAATTCTGTGCATACACACATCTGGGCTTACTCCGCGCATGTCAGCTAATGTCCATCCTATAGTGCGCTGGTTCTTGCACAACACCTCCTGTAATCGCGCCTCCTGCTCCTCCTCTAATCCTTTCTTTATAATGACAGGCAGGGTGTCCTCATTGCCCAGGAAGATGTACTTTAAGTGCTCGGGCAGTTGCTTCAGCTCAACTTTGGGTGCCTGTTCAATAGAAGGTAGGATTTTATAGTAGCGCAAACATTAACCAGATCATATACCTGCCTGGGCACTAGTTCTGTGCTGCTCAGCTCATCATCATGTGCCTCCATCTCTGTCTGGGTCAGTGGCGCAGGCTCCCCTGTTGCGCATGCACACTGCACATGCGTAACCAAATCGTCTATACCGTCCAACGCGTGCACTGTGGCATCCTCATGAGTAACCAAATGTTAAAGTGAATCTCCTCGCCATCTACCTCCATTGAGAGCGTACCTCTCCACACGTCTATCTTTGTGCGCGCAGTCATCAGAAACGGTCTGCCCAGTAGGATTTGCGCGCTTCCCTTGCTCGGCTCACCCTCCATCTCCAAGACGTAGAAATCTGCTGGGAACACCAGCTCTCCCACTTGGACGAGAACGTCCTCTATCATGCCCGTTGGTTGTTTGCACGACCGATCTGCTAATTGGATGGTGAGATCTGCAGGCTTAAGTGGACCAAGGTGCAATGACACATACAAGGAGTAAGGATGCACGTTTATAGATGCACCGATCTCAATCATGCAGTTGCTTACCGTGGTCTTACCTAAGGTGCACGGTATGGTGAACGTACTTGGATCCCGGCATTTAAGTGGTACCTTGTGTTGCACAATTGCTGATGCATGCGCGTTAAGCATTACTTGTGCGCACTCGTCTTTCCTCCTCTTGTTTGTGCACAGCTCCTTCAAGAACTTGGCGTATCTAGGGATCTGCCGAACTGCCTCAATCAAGGGAATGTTTATTTTCACCTTACTGAATAATTCATACAGCTCCTTGTCTAGCGCCTCCTTCCTTGCTAAAGGTGCCTGCACAGGAAAAGGTGCAGGTGCGTTAGTACGATTTATACTCTTTTCACCTGATTGTATCATACCTGGCGCCACGCCCTGTTGGTTTGTAGTTTGCGCAGCTGGTTGCGCATCCGGCTGTGCTGGCTCTGGAGGTTGCGCAGACGCCTTCGCGGTCGGATCTGTCCCAACTGTGCGCCCAGTCCTTAGCGTCACTGCGTTAACCCCTCCCTTAGGGTTCTGAATCACTTGCGAAGGTAGGTTGCCATCGCTCTTTTTCAACTCATAAACCGTGGTAGCAATCTGTGACAGCTGCTTCTCAATAGACTTGAACCTCTTGTCATACTTTTCATCATTCTTGCGCACAATGTCTGCTAACTGACCCACTATGTCTTCTACGGAGCGCCACGGTTGCTGTTTATTCTGCACTGGCGCATCAGTACGGCGGTGCGGTGGGTTGTATGGCGCTGTTTGTTGCGTCTGCTGTGGTGCACGATGTTCCGCGGCTGCCTCTGGAAATTATTGTCCTCCTTCCATCTGAATCCATTTGCGGCTAGTCCAAAACGCTGCTGATTCTGCCTCTAAGGCCCTCTATTGTCCCATCCTCCTAGAGCATTTACATCTCCTGATTCCTCGAAAAGTATGGGACATGCATTGGTTTTGTGCTCAGTGGACGTACAGAACTCGCATGCCTTCGGCGCAACTGGTTGGGTGCCCGCACTCATCAGCTTCTATAGCATGGCTTTCACCTCTTTATTCCACCTGGTGCACAGCGCGCGCACGACTGTTCTCGAGCGTCAATTGATGCCTCACTTGTCCAGCAGATTCCTCTATCATCTGCCATACATCCTTTGGGTACATGTTGCATATGTCACCGCCTGCGCATGCATTCAACAATCTAAGCTCCATCGATTGTAGCCCGTTCAGGAAATTCTCTATCAGCACATTTTGGGGCAGGCCATGATTATAGCAGTTGGCTTCCAGCTCCCTGAAACGCTCATAGTACTCTGATAGTGACTCTCCTGCGCCCTGCTTCGGCGCGGCCAATTCCCTTCTAAGTAACGCAATCTTAGCTGCGGGGTAGAACTTGTCCAAGAACTTCTTCTGAAGTTGCTCCCATGTGTGAATAGATCCTGCTGGTAAACTCATCAGCCAAAGCCTGGCTGCATCACACAATGAAAAGGGGAACGCCTTCAGCTTCAGCGCTTCTTCACTCTCCCCATCGGTCTTCATGTTCTCGCAGATAACTAGGAATTCACGCACATGCTTGACCGGGTTCTCGTTGTTCATCCCATGAAACTTAGGCATATGATGAATGAATGAGCTCCGTAGTTCAAAATGCCCATCGGGTGGAAGTACTATGCACCAAGGTTGGTTGACTGTGATTGGGGCCGACATCTCGCACACTGTTCTGCGTCGCACGATCTGTTGCACGGGTTGCGCATTATACACTGCTTCAGCGGCCATCCGAACATCAATTTCGCGATGTACTTCCTCTCTGAACCGAGCTGCGCGGTTATCTGCTCTTCCATTGTTAGGTCCCTCCGAGGTTCTATCCCCTAAGTTATCCCCGACGACACCGTTATTCTCCATGCCCTATTCTAAACTTTAGAGAAAACGAAATTAAAAGACAACTAGTTTGTTGCCCCTGTCGGTGCGCAACTATAATCTGCGCAGCGCAACTGTTTCAAGGTTGCGCAGGCTGATGTTGATTGCGTACTATAAAAAACAACAACGAAAAATAAAATAAAAAGAAATAACTAACAACTGTAAAAGAAAACTTAAACTAGTTAAAACTTATCTGAGTTGCTCCCCGGCAACGGCGCCAAAATTTGATCGCGCGTCGTTGTACGCGTCAAATTAATCCTTCCTTCTCCACTTAGTGCAGCGGCTAAGTCAGGGTCGATCCCACAAGGAGCGCGCAGACTCGTTTTCGCTAGTAACCTATAACTTACGAAATTGGGGGTTATGCGTGATTGGGTTGCGCAGGTGCGCAAATGAACAGTAGTGAAAGCGGAATTGCACTATACGTGCGCAGGCAGTAGAGATTAAGTACTATAACTATGAAAAGTATCGGTAAAGACAATCCTCTATGAATGTATCCCTTATCATCGACTCTAAACATCTATAGTTCAGTTCTACTTAAGTTAGTGTCCGATCAAGGCTTCCTAACGTGTGTGCATGTTCCGATCAAAGTCCATGAGCTATTAATTCTTGAAACTAGTCTAAGCAACTACTAATCCTATTACAGTAGTAGTCGATTATCCTAGTGTGTTACTCTTAGTTGTCACCGTCAAGTTATCAACGAGTTTAACATACAATGACGAGCAGTTAGAATAAGATTGCGGTTCAAGGCTTCCCTTATTCGCACCACCAGTTATCACCCATGCTCATAGAATTAATATATATAGACGAACTGAGCATTAAACACAAGTCCCAAAGGAAATACTTCATAGAATCATGCCCAACCGATACAAAGTGTTCAGCTAGACATGCTAGAAGTAAACATCATAGAAATAATAAGTAAAACTAAAGCAGCCAAGGAAAAGTAGCAAGCCGGTGCAATCGCAGGTTGCTATTTTCGGAGCTCGTGTATCTTCTGTCCCCTCTCTCCCTCTCAAACCCTAGCCTTCCTTCTCTTTATATACTGCTCTTGAAGCCCAAGGAATGCTCAGATTTGGCCCGTGAGAATCTTAGCTACTTCCCAAATCTAGGAGATTTTGTAGGGATAATGATGATCAAAATTTAGAAACGCTGCTATCCTGTGCATGGCTCGCTGCGCACGTTGATTGCGCTACTTGCTTTGCGTAGTTGGTTTGCGCACTGTAGTCTGAATCAGCTATCTCCCATCTCCGTTTGCGCTGCTAGCTCCGCAGGTTGTGCATTGCGCTCCTTAAAAGCGCCTGTTAGCGTGCATCTGACTTATGCCCCTGTTTCATCCTGAAATACAAAAATACCTAAAACCAGTAATCTTGTACACAAAATAATGCAAACAAGCACAATGTTAAGATCTAAATAGCGCATATAACTAGGCTCTATCACTACTCTTGTGATCAGATAGGACATCTCTAGAGACAGTGTCCAACAGCGGCTAAGTACAGGAAGAGTCAAAGAGGACTAAATATCAGACAAGTCAGAACGGTGAACCGTCCGATCACGTATGATTACTACAGTACGCAGGTAAACCGAGGTTATTGTGTTACTGTGCAGGTAATATTCAGAAGTATTAGAGGGTCAATCAATCAGAGAAAAAGGCACAGAAAGAAACGAAGAACAGATCACTCTTTAACAGCTACAAATAAGGGCAAAACTCCTAAGAAGAACAAGTGTCAAATGCGCTGGGTGGAGGTGAAAAGGAACAAGTGTCAAATGCGCTGGGTTGAGAAACAGCCACCAAACATCCCCACTGAAGTAGGAGCTGAGGAACGAAATCATGCATCAAAAGTTATTTTGGATCAAGATAACACAAATGAACAGAGTGCTAAAGCACTCTTTGGAATCTTGGAGCTGTAACATATGGTCGTTTTCACAAAAAAAACACCAAGGATGGAGAAGGCGACACGTGTCCAGATTTTTTGAAAAATGGTTGGAAAAGGACTGAAAGAAAAAGTTCTCGGAAAAGCAACACTACAAGTGCACGGTACACCTAAGCTAAAGAATGTAATGCTCGTTGATGGACTAAAGACAACCCCATACAGCATAAGCTAGTTGTGTGACGATATGCACTTCGTGATATTTGTTCAAAAGTTTTGTCAAGTATTTGATGCAGATGGGAGATGCATAATGAAAGGGACAAGTTGTTACTAAGAAGAACCTGACTGATATAGTCACAAAACCTTTGGACGAAGCTCGGTTTGAGGAATATGCAGAAGCTTTCAGAAAAGATAAAGCTTCAAATATCCAAATTAGGCAACGGAATCTTTAACAACCTTGCTAGAATCTAGGAGAAGATTCTGATAATGATGGCAATGAGGTTTTTGTCCCTGGTGTTCTGAGAAGGTTTAAAAGGAAGGCTGTAAGCGGCGACTCAGAGGATGCACACGGATATAGAGAGCAAGAGAGCAAACACTCAGAGATCAACCTATTGTAGCAGGGTATACACATTGGGTTGACCGTGGTTAGTAGCTCGTGAAATCTGACAGTAGGCTCATTCCGCTTAGAAAAACACCTTATTATAGCCGATCGGGCACCCGTAGCCCAAATTGAACCAACCCACGCCTCAAAAACAAGCAAAACAAAACAAGAAAACTCTGTACTAAGTGTTACTCTCCCCAGCAAGGGTGCCAAAATTTGATGGCACGTCGCTGTGTTTGCCAAATTTATATTTATAATGACCTATTAACTAGCAAGCGGTAAGTAAACCCAAAGAGAGCAATTAGTTTTAGAGTTCTGCTAACAATTTGTCACAAAAAAGGGGGGTTTGCAAGAGATTGTTGTTTATCAACCTTAGAAAAAATCAGTTCAGGGATATGCATTGCAAATAGTAATCATCAATCGAACAAGCATCAATTAGTAAAACTATTGTTCTAGTCTAACAATCCTGCTAAGGTACTGCCGACTTCAATGTTCTTCCTATTCTTAACCGCTAAGTTCTCGAATAGGTTAACGATTACTTGACTAAGAATACCAATTAGGTTCTACCGCTAGTTTTCGCCAATAGGGCAGTCAATCTAAGATCACGCAATAAATATCAATTCAGTTTCACCGCTAGGCTATTCTAACTTGATAATCAGAGCATGCAATTCATAAAAAGAACAGTAATTCACTAATTCAAATTATGAAACATTGGTATCTCAAACCGTACGTTGCAATACAAATCCCTAACCTGAATTAGGGTTTAGCTACTACAATTCATAACAATGAACATAAGGAGTTCAGAAAAAATACTAAAACTGTTCCGCGATGCTGCTTCCTTCTTTGATCTATGATCTCCTATCTCCGGTCTAGGGTCTAGGCGGCTAGCTGCTAGGGTTTTTTGTTTAAAAGAAGCTCTTTTAATGTATACCTTTCGATTTGAGCATGGCTAACCAGGTTGATCGAATCAATATTGATTCGTGCTAGCTCAACAAGTGATTCGCCCAACTGGGCGAATCAATGTCTTAGGGTGTTCCGGAGCTGGGCGAATCATATTTGATTGGGGCTGCACCAAAGGTGATTCGTGCAGGCTTGGGCGAATCAAAGTCTCAGTTGGTTTCGAGCTAGGCGAATGACTTTTGATTTGAACGTTGTCGAAATTCCGGTAGTATAAATATTTATATCCGAATGACCTTGAGTCGAACCCAAGAGAAAAGCCTAGATTAGTCTAAAGCTAGCTAGTAATGCCTAATGCAAGTCTACTAAATAAAAAGGGGGATTTTTCCTCTAAGTGAGGTATCTCTAGTAAGTACTAAAGACAAGTTCAAAATCGGTGTGGAGAAACTAATAGAGAAAGCATAGTCGGAATCCTACTTCACCTCTAGGTCATGCGATTTGCAACACAAAACATGAATATATCTATGAGCTAATTTGGTTGATGGTTCTAGGCTAAGGTAAATTTCATTCTAAATACAACTCTCGTTCCTTCTCTAGAATGGGAATACCTAATAACATGGTTCTCAAACTCTCGCTCTATTGAACCGCGTAGACAAAAGTCTCCTAATCTCAACCTCTTGGTCTATTAATAGTTAACGAGAATCCGCTCAAAATTTAGCCTAGTGGGATGCGTATGTCACTCTCGCGCACACACGCAATCTAGAATTAACATGCTCAATCTTCTAAACAACCTAGGTTCAACTCTCATTCCATCCCTAGGTGTTCTACCAATTCATACTCATTCATGTGTTTTATCAAACACTTGGTGTGCACAAAATTGACATGAAGAGAAAGCATGAGAATTTTCAACCAAACTTCACTCATATAGATAAAAGAACATGTCTTGCATTACAATCAAACCTAAGGGATCCATACGAATCCCTACTACTAAACAACTACTCACTCATGTATCACTCATGGTGAGTTTGAAATAAGACATAATGAAATTGAATAACAAGGAAAAGTAGAGAAAGCAGAGTAGTAGAGAAGTAGGGATGAGTAAAGGGTTGATGTAGAATCTTCAATTGATGATGTCTTCTTCGAATTCTCCAAGTTCTCCAATTAGGGTTTCGTCCCATGAGAGGAACCCTAGGCGCCGGAGGCACTCCAAGGCCCTCTTTAATGTTTCCTATTTGTTTTCTATTATACTTACCCGCCGTGCCCGAATCAAAAGTAATTCGGGCAAGGCTTAATGAGTTGATTCGGACAGAGTGTCCGAATCACTTCTGCTGCGTTAGAATCTTGCTTATTTGATCCTTTAAAACTTCGAATCATATCTTGATGTAAACTAGAAAGTTTTAGATCTTTGAATTGGCTTTCCAACAAGCTATAGCACGCCTCAATCGAATAAGAATCGCGCTCTCGGCAAGCCTTCGATGATGAACAGGTCAATCTGCCCAGATATGATCTTCAGGCGAACTGTCCCCGAATCAAGTGATTCGGGCAGGTCTTGAGTTGATTCGGCCGAATCAATACCTCAGTGTTGTTTCATGGCTGGCCGAATCACTTTTTCCTGGCCGAATCACTTTTAATTCGATCAAACCTTCAATTGATTCGGTCAAACCCTTGTAGAGACAAACTGATCCGGGCGAATCGCTTTTGCAGTGCTATAATCTCGCCTTTTTTACCCTCTAAAAATTAGAAATACGTCTTGATGTAAACTACAAAGTTATAGCCCTTTGAATTAGCTTTCCAACAAGCTATAGCACGCCTCGATCGGATATGCATCACCTGCTGGGGAAGCATTTGAAGAAGAACAGGTCATTCTGCCAAGGGTGGCCGACTCACTTTTGCCTTTTGCTCAATTTTGCTCGTTTTTGCTCTCGATCGATCAGAATTCAACCAGATTTTTTTCGGACCACTTCATATCTTGTAGTACGCATTTTCACCCTAAAATGGATAAAGAAAACATCAAATGACTTTATAAAATAGCGGAACAAACAAGAGGTAAGGGGAAAATCATGGACAAATATAAGGTCATTTGTCCTCTTATCATGATTCGTGCTGCATCACATTTGATTTGTGCATGCTTGGGCGAATCAATGTAGGATGGTCGAATCACTCCTGGGTCGTGCACTCGTCTGGGCGAATCAAACTGGCAGTGTGTTCCAAAGCTAGGCGAATGAATTTTGATTCGTACAGTACCAAAGTGATTCGTACAGGGCTTGGGCGAATCACTCTGAAAGCTTGATATTCTTGCTCGTTTTCGCCCTCGATCAACTGGAATTCACCCGAAACTTTTTCTCGCTGCTCCCTTGCATTCCCGAGTGATTGAGCGAGGCCTAGAATGCTCCAAATATGCAATAAAGCTCAAAAGCGGTCTCGATACACCTGCAATGCGAAACACTACAAAGAAGTAATCTATCACACGCAAAATGCAACTAAACAATGGGAATAAACAACTCGATGTATCGTATAAATACGCTCCATCACCCCTTCCCCTTTCTGTCTGACCTTGTCCTCAAGGTCTTGGTCATCATAACAGATGAACTACAATTGAACTCCAAATAATAAAATTGTAACCCTAATCATCAAATGATCTCTAATTTATAAAATATTAACCTAATTATCAAATTAACTCCAAATTGAACTCCAATAACCAAATATTAACCCTAATCTTTAAATTAACAACCATAAATAATTATAACTAAGTGAACCCTAATCAAGCGAACTCCACGGAGAAAAACTACTCGAAGAACCCTAATCAAGTGACTGGCAACTATGAACTGCTAGGAGAACCAAAATCATACTCATCTGAACCTAAATAAACCAACAAAGTCGATTGATCGAAGGCGCAGCCAAGCAAAGAACTCTAATCCTAGCTACTGCTCAAGCGAAGCGGATTGGACGAAGAGAAATACTCAAGTGTCAATGCGAGCGGAGCAGCGCGGGCGACCTTAGTACGATCAGAGCCGTAACCAATCGAAGAAAGAGGAAGAGAAAAGAAGAACACATATGTTCTTATTTGCGCAAATATGCCATGGAAATACGACGAAAATCAGACCGTTCAATTTTTGTCACTTAAGTATCGTAATATCATTGCAAATAATGTGGGTCATTGTCGTATGAACATCGAAAAAGTGTCGTAAATAACTTGGACCATCATTAAATAAGCATCATAATATCGTCATAATGACTTGGATCATCCTAACTCCATCGTGAATAATTTGGGTCATCATCACATTAGCATCGGAAAACCGTCGTAACTAATTGGGGTCCTCATCGCATAAGTATCATAAAACCATCGTATGTAACTGGCGTCATCGTCTCATAAGCGTCGTGAAACCATCGTAAATAATTAGGGTCGTCGTCGCATAAGAATTATAAAACCATAGTATGTAATACTATTACATTTCATCCTAAAAATTCTTTAATTAGTGTTCTAAGAATCCATTGAATACTCAAGTTCTTAATATCTTAAAATAGTTAAATTCTTAAAGCAAACTTAAACGACCATTACATTTCATCATCATATCCTTTTCTTCTTCCGTTTTCGAGTCGGATGTTGAAAACGTGCGTATCATTTTCAATTGCGTTCATATCATCTTCATTGTAGTCGTTCTGCTCATCATCGGCTACATTGTTAAATGCTACTATCTCATTTACGGAAGAAATTTGTGCCAAGTCTTCACAAGCATCTTGAAAGGGGGATATCAGATATGATCATGTCAATAACATTGGTAGGTTTGACATGGCGCACTGCAATCCATTCTTATCTAGTTTGTCCGGGTAGTCAGGGAAAATCAGTGAAATACTCTTGTTCGGCTTGTTGCGCCAGTATGAAAAGATTGTACTTCCCATATAGCCTGTTATACCTTGGGCAGGGAATGACCACAAAAAATTTGGATCAAACCAACGATATTTGAAAATGACAAGCTTATAGTTTGATGATTACCGGGTTGTGAAATGTATAATCTTGATGAGCGGGCAAATGACCTTATATTTGTCCATATTTTCCCCTTACTTCTTGTTTGTTCCGCTATTTTATAAAGTCATTTGATGATTTCTTCGTCCATTTCAGGTTAAAATTACATATCTCTCAATGCGAAGTGGCCCGAAGAAAATCTAGACGAATTCCGGTCGATGGAGATCAAAAGAAGCAAAGCTGAGCAAACTGCAGAAGTGATTCGGCCGAATCACTAGTGATTCGCCCACCAGCTTGACCGAATCACCCTCAGCTGCACGAATTGACCTGATCCGGGGAAGTCCTGAAGGTTTGACCGAATCACATAATGGGTGTGACCGAATCAATGGTGATTCGGCATAGAGAAGTGATTCGCCCAGTCAAGAAGCTACTGAACAGCTGATTCGGCCGAATCAGAGGTGATTCGCCCAGAGGTGCCCGAATCAGTTTAGCTCCACAAGGCGTTTGACCGTATCAAAACAAAGACATTTGACCGAATCAAAAGTGATTCGGCCAGGATAATTGATTCGCCCAAACTCAAAACTGCACTGAACACAAAGTTCGAGCGAATCACATGGACATTGACCGAATCAAGTGATTCGGTCACTTCGGTCATTTTGTGGGAAACTTCAAAGAGTATAAATAGAAGGATAGAAGTGAAGACAAGGGCTTGCTTTTTCTCTCAACCCTAGACGACAAGTTTCCACTTTTTGCAACCCTAGACGACAAAACTCAAGGAAGATCAAGCTTGATGGAAGATTGAAGCTTGGATTGAAGATTCCACATCATCCTCTTCTAAACCCTAGCTTTGTATTTACATTTATGCTTTCTTTAGTTGTCATGTTTTTGTACACACTCATTATGAGTGAGTAGTTACTTTTGTGGTTGGGGATTAAATGGATCCCCTAGGATTGGATATGATGTAGAACACTATTGTTGTTGCATTGAATGAAGTTTGGTTTGATCTTATTGTGCCCTAGCTATGTATTCATTGTATGCACACCAAGTGTTTGACGAAATGCTTAAGTGAGTATGCTTGGTTAGAACCCCTAAGGAAGGAGCGAGAGTTGAACTTAGGATGTTTCATAGCTATCGTATGATCATAGATGGAGTGTTTGTGCGTGAGAGCGACATGCATTCTTGACATTAGGCTAAGTTTTGAGCGGATTTGAGTAACCGGCCAATAGACCGAGAGGGTGCGGTTATGGGACTCATATTCTACACGGTTCAATAGAATGAGAGTTTGAGAACCTTGTCATTTATGTATCCTCTCCATTCTAGGGAAGGAGCGAGAGTTGAACCTAGAGTGGAAGATGCATTAGCCTTGCTTTTATCAACCAAATGTAGTTTATGCATGTATTAGTGAGTTATTTCATTTCCTCATATCCTAGGAGAGAAGTTGAATCCCTAGTCACCCCTTTTTATTCATTAAGTAGAACTCAAGAATATCATTTATCTTTAGTGCTTGCTAGAGATACCTCTATAGGAGGACATATTCCCCCCTCCCCCCAAAACCGTAGACTTACATTAGTAGCATTGATTAGTTGTCAATTAGTCTAAGCTTTTCCCTTGGGTTCGACTCGAGGTCACTCGATTATAAATATTGTTTGATATTTGCGTGACTAGAATAGCACTTCATTTTGCTTGCCTAAAACGCCAACGTCAAAATGGTGCCGTTGCCGGGGAGTTGGCCATTAGACTAGATTGCTAATTAGTTTTACTTTTAGTTAGTTTACTTCACTTTCTATTTTTCTTTTATTTAGTTGTCGTAATTGCTTGCGCGCGTGCTATTCTTGTTTGTCTCTATTTAAGTTCAAACTTATAAAAGCTCTCTTTGATTGCTTTATAGGTGTTTGAATGCAAACTAGAGCAAAGAGCAAGAGAGTACAAGAACAAGCTTCTACCTCAACTACAAGCCAAACTTCTCATCCCTCCGCTTCACACGAGCTTCACACTCCTCAATTGGATACTCCTTCGCCTACACGAGCCGAACAACCGGGAAATATGGATCCACAAAATCCTAGAAGGCAAGGAAATGCTCCTCTTCCGCAAGAGGAAGAAGAAAGACCGGTTGGGGCATACATCGCCCCAACCATTGGACATTATGGTTCCCCAATTTGTCTACCGGGGGGAGAAGACCAAGAGTTTGAAATCAAATCCGCCCTCCTCCATATGGTGGCCGCAAATGAATTTGACGGATATGGGAACCCAAATGGCCATTTGGCCCAATTTACGGAGCTATGCCGCACATACAAGATGCCGGGCATCCAACAAGAGTGGGTATATATGAAGGTTTTTCCATTCTCACTTTCCGGGAAATCTAAAGATTGGTTGATGAGTCATGAACCGGATACATTCAATACTTGGGAGGGACTAGCACAAGCCTTTTTAATCCAATATTTCCCTCCCGCCAAGACAAAAAAGATTCGGGATAGAATCAACCAATTTACTCAACGGGACGACGAAACCTTCTATGAGGCTTTTGAGCGCTTCAAAGAGCTTCAAAGAGATTGCCCTCATCATGGATTCAACAAGTGGCAATTATTGCAAAGCTTCTACGATGGAATGGACCAAGATGCAAGGAACCATATGGACCATGCAAGCAATGGAGCGATGATGGACTTAACGGCTACCGATGGTTTCAAGATCATCGAAAAGATTGCACGAAATTCGCATCAATGGGGTGGTGAAAGGAACCACTTGAAGAAAAAGAGCAAGGAGGAAACCTCTAAAGCCGTGACAAAGGAAGATTTCAACTCCCTTGCAAAGACGGTAAATTCCTTGGCACAATCTCTTGGGAACATGAACTTGAACAAGAGAAGAGAACATCCGCAAGCTTGTAGCATTTGCGCTAACCCGTCGCATGACGAAGACTCTTGCACCGCCAAACATGCGGATGAATTTGAAGATGTTAATTATCTTGTGAGGAACCAAGAGAGAGCTTATGTGCCACCTCAATCAAGTGGGTATCAACCGAGAAATCCTCCCTACCAACCAAGGAACCCTCCCCAACATGTAAGGTTCCATGAAGACCCAAACTTTCCGAGGAGAGCGCCCATCAACAATGAGCCAAGGCCTACACCTCCGGGATTTCCACCAAGGAAACAATCACAAGCTCCTTACCAAAGAAACGACGAGAGGCCTAGCCAAGAGGAACCATCCCTATTATCTATTGTTGCTCAATTGGCCGCAACTCAAGCTCAACAACAAAAAGACAACCAACTCATCCTTCAAAGACTCGACCAATTGCAAGCACACAACAAGATGCTTGAGACACAAATTGCTCAACAAGCGAGTTCTTCCTCAAAATATCAAGGGAAATTGCCTTCTCAACCGGATGTGAACTCTTCCGAAACCATAAATGCCATCACTTTAAAGAGCGGAAGAGTCCTAGAAGAGCCCCAAGCGAAGACCAAAATTGCCAACACAACCGTTGAGGTTGAGAAAGAAGGGCCTTCATCTCAAGAGAAGGTTGAGAAGAGAACAAAAGAAAAAGCTCAAGAGCCCGCTCCATATGTGCCTCCCATTCCATTTCCACAAAGATTGAAGAAGAAGAAGGAGGACACACATTTCAAGCGCTTTGCGGATATTTTGAGCAAACTCCAAGTGACTCTCCCCTTCACGGAGGTACTAACTCAAATGCCTACTTATGCAAAATTTCTTAAGGATATTATTTCGCATAGGAGAGAAATGCATGAAATTGATCACGTAGCTTTGGATGCTAATTGTAGCGCTATTATTCAACATAACATGCCTAGGAAGCTAAATGATCATGGTTCATTCTCTATTCCTATTGCTATTGGTGATTTTTGCATTGATAGTGCATTGTGTGACTTGGGAGCTAGTATTTCTTTGATGCCATTTTCCTTGTTTCAAAAACTTGACATGGGAGAACTCACTCCTACATCCATAAATCTTAGATTGGCGGATAGATCATCTAGGTTACCTAAGGGTATTTTAGAGGATGTTCCAATTAGAGTAGGGAAATTTTATGTTCCCGTTGACTTTTATGTGCTTGAGATGGATGAGGATCGTGAAATTCCTATCATACTAGGAAGGCCTTTCTTGAATACGGTAAAAGCCGTCATTAATTGTGGTGAGGGAGTTATAGAACTAAACTTGGGAACCGACAAAATTAAATTTTACTTGAAAAAAGTTTTAAATGCTCCTAGTAGTTCTATGGATTGTCATTTGCTTGAGATAAATGATGCTTGTGATGTTTTTGATGCTCATGATGAATTGACAATTTTTGAGTACGAGTTGCTCACAAAAGATAGTGGTAGTCCATCTTTCGCCTCATTGATGAATCTTGAGGACGGTGACACTCTCGATGAGGACACCATTGAAGAAGAGCCAAGAAAAGGTAAGGAATTCGGTGAGGGGTTGAAACCCCTCCCACCGAATCTAAGGTATGAATTCCTCGGACCAAACAATTCACTACCCGTAATTATCGAAGCATCTCTTGATGAATGTGAGACCTCCAAGCTTATGCATGTTTTGCAATTGTATAAGGGTGCTATTGGGCATTCCATTGATGATTTGAAAGGGATTAGCCCCAAGGTTTGCATGCATAGGATAAGACTTGAGGAGAATGTGAAACCTAGTCGCGAATTTCTTAGGCGATTAAATCCTAAGCTTGGTGAGGTTGTGTTGAAAGAAGTGACAAAGTTGAGAGATGCGGGAATAATTTACTCGATCCCCGACTCCGAATGGGTGAGCCCAATTCATGTGGTGCCTAAGAAAGGCGGGCTCACCGTTGTGGAGAATGATAGAAATGAATTGATCCCTACGCGCACGGTCACGGGGTGGAGGATGTGCATAGACTATAGGAAATTAAACAAAGCCACCAAGAAAGATCATTTCCCAATTCCTTTTATTGATCAAATGCTAGAAAGATTAGCGGGACATGAATATTTTTGCTTTCTAGATGGTTTTAGTGGTTTTTTCCAAATTCCCATCCACCCCGATGACCAAGAAAAGATAACTTTTACTTCCCCCTATGGCACTTTTGCATATAGGAGAATGCCTTTTGGTCTTTGTAATGCGCCGGGTACTTTTCAAAGATGCATGATGTCCATATTTTCCGAATTTCTTGAAAATTCCATGGAAGTTTTTATGGATGATTTTTCGGTGCATGGGTATTCCTTTGATGATTGTCTTACAAATCTTTCACGTGTTTTGGCTAGGTGCATTGAGATGGACTTAGTCCTCAATTGGGAGAAATGCCATTTCATGGTGAAAGAAGGCATAGTTTTGGGACATCGTGTTTCAAAGAGAGGGATCGAAGTCGATAGAGCTAAAATCGACGTGATTGAAAAGTTGCCACCTCCAAGGGATATTAAAGGGATTAGAAGTTTTCTCGGGCATGCGGGCTTTTATTGAAGATTTATTAAGGATTTTTCAAAGATAGCAAAGCCCCTCACAAATCTTCTACGCAATGAGGTGGAATTTATTTTTGATGAGCCTTGTCTTGAGGCATTTAAAGTGTTGAAGCAAGCTTTAGTGACCGCACCTATTATTCAAGCACCGAATTGGGATTTACCATTCGAAATGATGTGCGATGCAAGTGATAGCGCCATTGGAGCCGTCTTGGGTCAACGAATCGATAAGCGCCTCCACGTAATCTATTACATTAGTAAGGCCCTTGACACTACCCAAGCGAACTACTCAACAACGGAGAAAGAGATGCTAGCCATTGTCTATGCCTTTGAAAAATTTAGGCAATACTTGATTGGTTCTAAAACCATAGTCTACACGGATCATGCCGCCATCAAGTATTTGGTTTCAAAGAAGGAAGCAAAGCCTAGACTTATCCGTTGGGTACTCCTATTGCAAGAATTTGACATAGAGATTAAGGACAAGAAAGGAGTAGAGAATGTAGTGGCGGATCACTTGTCAAGACTCGAACTAACCAAAGAAGAAGTTTCAATAACGATTCCCGTAAATGACACATTCATTGGGGAATACTTGATGAGCATCGAGACCGCGCAAGCTCCATGGTATGCGGACTTCGTGAATTTCCTAGCTTGTGGAATTCTACCGGAGGGAGCAAATTACAATCAAAGGAAGAAATTCCTTCATGATATCAACCGATACTATTGGGATGAGCCTTATCTATATAAGCTTTGCGCGGATGGACTCTATAGATCATGTGTCGCGGAATGCGACCAACAAGGTATTCTTGAAGGATGTCACTCTTCTCCTTATGGCGGGCACGGCTCAAGTTCTAAAACGGCCGCAAAGATTCTTCAAAGCGGATTTTATTGGCCGAATTTGTTCAAAGATGCATATGAGTTCGTGAAGTCTTGCGATGCGTGTCAAAGAACCGGAAATATTTCTAAAAGAGATGAAATGCCTCAAAAGGGTATTCTAGAGGTGGAGATATTTGACGTATGGGGGATCGATTACATGGGACCATTCCCATCTTCTTATGGGAATAAGTATATTTTAGTCGCCGTCGACTATGTCTCAAAATGGGTGGAAGCCATTGCCTCACCTTCTTGCGATGCCAAAGTAGTGATTAAATTATTCAAGAAGGTCATCTTTCCAAGATTTGGAGCCCCTCGGACCGTGATTAGTGATAATGGTACTCATTTCAAAGAAAGACAATTCGAAGCGATGCTTCGAAAATATGGAGTTTATCACAAAATTGCGACGCCTTATCACCCTCAAACTAGTGGACAAGTTGAAGTTTCTAATAGGGAGATAAAAGCTATTCTCGAAAAAACGGTGGGGAACTCGAGGAAGGATTGGTCTTCAAAGCTAGAAGAAGCTTTATGGGCATATCGCACCGCTTTCAAGACCCCGATTGGCATGTCACCATACCGCTTAGTCTATGGGAAGCCATGCCATCTCCCCGTCGAAATGGAGTACAAGGCCATGTGGGCAATCAAGAAGTTAAATTTTGACTTAAAGACGGCGATGGAAAAGAGAGTCCTCCAACTCCATGAACTAGATGAGATTAGACTCGACTCTTATGAGAGTTCAAGAATTTACAAGGAGAGATCCAAATTGTGGCATGACAAGAAAATTCGGAGGAGGACTTTCTCAAAGGGGGATAGCGTATTGCTTTTCAACTCTAGACTTAGATTATTCCCGGGAAAATTGAAATCAAGATGGTCGGGGCCTTTCAAAGTTGAAAAAGTATATGGAGATGGCCACTTCGAATTATTAAACAAAGAAGGTGAAACTTTCAAAGTAAATGGCCATCGAATTAAAGCCTACCATGGAGAAGTGCAAAGCTTGGAGCTTGGAGAATTCAAGCTTGATGATTCTACCTAATTCCCTAATTATTGCATGCCATTTGAGAAGGGATCCTCGCAAAGGACTTCTCAAGTGTGTTTCTTATGAAGAAGGGAATCGGCTACGTCTTAGCCAAGACTTTAAACTAGGCTGGTGAGTATTTGTGCTTTTGCTCCCACTTGTTTGTAGTGTAGAATCATGTTTTGACTTTGTGTTGCGCCAAGCCTATATGAAGTTAGAGGCTTTAGGGATTTTTGTGGTTGAGTGCACTCAAATTACCCCTTTTGATTTGATTATTCATGTGTGAAAATATTTAAGTGTGGGGTGTTTTGAGTGAATATTAGATGTCTTAAAGTGGTCGAGGAATGTGGTGCATTTGAGTGAAAAATTTTGTGCAGAGTTGGCTAACTCCCACCAGTCGGTTCGCCCGAATCAGTTTTCATGAGTGGCCGAATCAGTTGATTCGTGCACCCAAAAATCTATAGCTCGCCCCTGAGTAAGAGATTCGGGCGAATCATGGACGGTCTCCCCGAATCACTTGATTCGGTCAAGCAGCTACCCAGATCGATTCGGCCAAGTATTCGGCCGAGTCACTTGATTCGCTCACCCGAGGCGCCACTGAGTAAGAGATTCGGGCGAATCAAAAGTGATTCGGGCAGGTCCCCGAATCAAATTCGCTGGAAGTTTGAGATTTATTCGTGCGAATCCAACTTATTCGCTCACTCTTCCGCCCGAGCCCTAAACACTCTTCCGCCCGAGCCCCGAGCGTTTCCGTCCGACTACCCCGAGCGCCTCCGTCCAACCGTCCCAACCAAATCCCTCCCTCTCCGAGCTAACCCTAAACCGTGTCCGCACTCCGTGACACCCATTCAGCCGCGGCTTCTCCGAGTCTCCTTCGCCCGAATCAGCAGCAGCCTCCCCGAGTCACCTTTCTCCTTCTCCAGCTTCACAATGGCCAGGACTAACTTGACGACCGCGGGAAAGCCTCGACCACCGCCTGCCAAGAAGCTGACAGCAGCTCAAAAGGGTAAGGGCATTGCTAAACCTAAACCTAAAGCCAAAGCTTCAGCCAAAACCAAACCGAAGCCAAAGCGAGCTACTGGTGGTATCGTAATCCGCTCCTCTCCCCCGCCGTCTCCAGTCAGTTCATCCTCTTCATCCTCCTCTTCCGACGATTTCAGACCCGTGGGAGCGTCGTCGCGCTCGCAAGCTAGGCTGGCAGTTGTCCCTCATTCCGGAGCAGCAGTGACAAGGAGTCCCCGCTATCTTACTGGAGAAATCCTTGCTGCGGATGCCAAGATGCAAGCTTTATTGACGCAGCACGAGAATTATGAGGTATTGGCTCCCATTTATCCTGATCATGCCGCACTGAGCAGGCTTAAAGTTATGGATGAAATCAGAAATTACCTTCGTGCTAGTGATATGCATTATATTTTGATGGATGATCCGGGTACTTACCCGAGAGTGGTGAAGGAATTCATGGCATCATTTTCTGCGACGAAGGAAGATGTTGAGGGTAGTAGAATGCACAATCAAACTGTCATTTCTTGGACCTTCCGATTAGGCGGGCAGACTTCTACCCTGCCCGCGCTTGATATTCGCACAGCTTTTGGCTGCACTAAGCTTGGTGTGTCCCCGCATTTCAGAGAGCGCGAACGGTACCATTTCTGGGTGGACCTCGCCGCGAAGGACATTTTCTTCACCTCCCCTCAGCCAGCCACGATGATTACCTCCCCAGTTTGGCGGCTGATTCACCGTATCATAGCTACATCAATTCACAGCCGCAAGGATGGGGGCAGGTACGTGAACACATCGGACTTGGACTTGATGCTCCTCATTTCTCGCGGAAAATCAGTAAACATTGTAGATGAACTGACGTTTCAGTTTGAGTCATATCAGAGAAAGGAGTACAAAGGGCGCGCTCTAGGTGGCGGGACATTTATTACACTTCTCGCGAAGTGGCTGGGATTCAGTTTAGACCGCTGCGATATCTTGCCAAAGAAAATTCTGAACCTGGAAACTCTCCGAAAGATGCACATGATAAAGCCTAAGACGCTTCGTTGGATTACTCGACCCGATGTGCCACAACACTTGGAGAAGAGGATAGAGAGGAAGCGAAAGGAGCATGGACTCCCTGATATAGAGACACCACCCAGGCAGGCCAGCGAGCCACCCACACCAGCAGCAGCCGCAGCAGCCGCTCCAGCCGCCCACACCTCAGCGCCTATGCCGAATTTCAGACCCTCTCCCGCTGCCAAGCCTCCAGTCGAGCCTGAGCCCATTCCACGCGAAGGCCTGGAATTGTTGAGCGCACGCTTGGACTCGCTTTCAGATTCTCACACGACGCTCATTCGCTCCCATGAGGTATTATCCACCCTTGTCCTCGATTTTGTTGCATGGCAAGGAAATGTCATAGTGCGTATGGCAGCCAGCATGGGTATTTCAGACCTTCCATTGCCTCCAGCTCCTTTCTCTCAGCCACCACCTCAGCCGGCTGTGCCTACCGCAGCTGCGAGTGACTCACTTTCAGCCATGTTCGAAGGGAGAGTGGAGGGAGGCAATGTTGAAGGAGTTCCTGGAGCTGGCAGTGGCAACCAAGGGGATGAAGTTTAGTTTGCTACAATTTTGTGTCATGACTTGTGATGTTTTAATTGACATGTATTCGGCTTGACTTGTCCATTTATATTTGACGCGCTTCGCCGCGATATTTTGACTATGAAAATTGGTTGTGGCACTTGAATGTTTCTCTGGCAGATTTTCTTTAAAAAACACTGTTTTGAACTGCCCAGGTAAATTGATTCGTGCACCCAGGCCGAATCACCACTTTTGGCCTTGTCCGAATCAAGTGTGATTCGGGCAAACCTCTATCCCAGCTAAAGTGATTCGGACACTGGCCGAATCAATCATTTTTGCCTTGTCCGAATCACCTGATTCGGCCAACCTCTTATCCGAACAAAAGTGATTCGCCCTGGTGTCACCGAATCAATTCTTAGCCGTCACCGAATCAAGTGATTCGGGCACTCTTCAGCAGCACTGTCTTGAGTTTGGAAATTTCTGCCTCTTATTTGCCATTGTTCAAAACCTTTCTCAAGCACATTAATGCACAAATTCATGACTTTTGATGCACACAAACATATCTAAGTGAACTCATCATATACATTGTCGCGCATTTGTTTTCTAACCTCATGCCTAGCTTAATTATATCTCGCATAGCTAGCTGTTTTAAACATGGGAAT
This sequence comes from Umbilicus rupestris, assembly GCA_963678935.1. NCBI lineage: Eukaryota > Viridiplantae > Streptophyta > Magnoliopsida > Saxifragales > Crassulaceae > Umbilicus > Umbilicus rupestris. The sequence goes on along the minus strand of OY787610.1, from coordinate 8,125,591 downwards.
TCAAGTGTTGCGCTGACCTTTTTTGTGAGTTTCAGATTTATTGCAACTGCCAAGAGCATCATACACGGACGGATGTGCATTAGGCTACCTCCACACGAGAGAAGTTCCTTCGCAACTTTCTCTTTACCATCCTTTGTTCTTTATATTGCTTAGGGACTAAGCAAAATTCTAAGTGTGGGGTGTTTTGCGCTTTTGCTTTGATTTTCTACCACTTGATTCTATGCTACACACTCACTTTGAGCACATTACACTCACATAATTGCTCTCATCCAAACTTTAAGTATTGATCACACGAAGTAATGTTTGCTAAGCAATTAAGTAGTATCAAAAAAATTTTTGGATTGAGTTGTGCTTTAAATTCATGAATCGCATCTTTAAGTCGATTGATCCTCTTTGTGATGATTTTATTCACATGATTCGATGTTCGGCTAGCTTAGTTTGATTCGTTTTTAAGCTCTTTCCATGCATGAAAAATGAAGTTGAGTTTAGCGAGCACAAAATAAAAAATGTTTTCATACAAAAACCTTGTGCTTGCTCTTGGTTGCTCTTAGGTGATTTTAGCGTCCCTATTTGGCCTTTGCATTTGCTTTGCTCTCACTTCATGCCCCATCAAATAACATTTAGGCACATTGTCAAGTCTTAAGTGTGGGGTGTTTCAAAATGATTGCGAAAGAAAAGAAAAGAAAAGAAAAAGAAAAAAAAGGCACATGAAAGAGAAAGAAAAAAAGAATTATCATATTTTGAAGGTTTTGCATTTGCCGAGGGTTAGGAAGGTAATTTCCCCCTCGAAAGCATTTGTATAAACACAAAAAAATAGGCACACTTAATTCTTGACATTGTGCCTTTTCCACAAGTTCTTTCGCATAGGTGTGAGCAAAGTTTTTGCATTGGGTTTTTAGGAAGCGTCTAAGGCATGACCCTCGTAATTTATTACTTGAGCACCCAGATTTGTACGAGGAAATTCTAAATTGTTCATTGTCAAAACTCCTCCTCTTGCGGTTTATCACGTATAGCCTAATTTTTGAGAACGAGTTTATTGTCTTGAGCTTATGGACTTGCCCTTAGCAAGCATATGTGATTGATTTGACAAAATTTTGTGCTAGCGACGCTTATCTTCATACTACTTGCATAGGAAATTGAGCGGAAATTTGAATTTGACGAATGCTAGGTTGACATCGATTCTATGAACATTTATTATCGCATTGAAGTGAATGATCCTTAGAGTTTGCGTGAAGTGAATAATTTGCACAACTCTATACCAATTTGAGGTGATAGTGAACTACTTGCTTAGCTAGCTATATTTGGACTTTAAACTCTCATGGATTATTGCAATTGGGATTTGTGAGTATTCCTTTTCTGAAAACTCTCGCTTGACTTATGCACATATTTGTTCGGGACGAACAAGTCTTAAGTGTGGGGTATTTTGATGAGCGGGCAAATGACCTTATATTTGTCCATATTTTCCCCTTACTTCTTGTTTGTTCCGCTATTTTATAAAGTCATTTGATGATTTCTTCGTCCATTTCAGGTTAAAATTACATATCTCTCAATGCGAAGTGGCCCGAAGAAAATCTAGACGAATTCCGGTCGATGGAGATCAAAAGAAGCAAAGCTGAGCAAACTGCAGAAGTGATTCGGCCGAATCACTAGTGATTCGCCCACCAGCTTGACCGAATCACCCTCAGCTGCACGAATTGACCTGATCCGGGGAAGTCCTGAAGGTTTGACCGAATCACATAATGGGTGTGACCGAATCAATGGTGATTCGGCATAGAGAAGTGATTCGCCCAGTCAAGAAGCTACTGAACAGCTGATTCGGCCGAATCAGAGGTGATTCGCCCAGAGGTGCCCGAATCAGTTTAGCTCCACAAGGCGTTTGACCGTATCAAAACAAAGACATTTGACCGAATCAAAAGTGATTCGGCCAGGATAATTGATTCGCCCAAACTCAAAACTGCACTGAACACAAAGTTCGAGCGAATCACATGGACATTGACCGAATCAAGTGATTCGGTCACTTCGGTCATTTTGTGGGAAACTTCAAAGAGTATAAATAGAAGGAGATAGAAGTGAAGACAAGGGCTTGCTTTTTCTCTCAACCCTAGACGACAAGTTTCCACTTTTTGCAACCCTAGACGACAAAACTCAAGGAAGATCAAGCTTGATGGAAGATTGAAGCTTGGATTGAAGATTCCACATCATCCTCTTCTAAACCCTAGCTTTGTATTTACATTTATGCTTCCTTTAGTTGTCATGTTTTTGTACACACTCATTATGAGTGAGTAGTTACTTTTGTGGTTGGGGATTAAATGGATCCCCTAGGATTGGATATGATGTAGAACACTATTGTTGTTGCATTGAATGAAGTTTGGTTTGATCTTATTGTGCCCTAGCTATGTATTCATTGTATGCACACCAAGTGTTTGACGAAATGCTTAAGTGAGTATGCTTGGTTAGAACCCCTAAGGAAGGAGCGAGAGTTGAACTTAGGATGTTTCATAGCTATCGTATGATCATAGATGGAGTGTTTGTGCGTGAGAGCGACATGCATTCTTGACATTAGGCTAAGTTTTGAGCGGATTTGAGTAACCGGCCAATAGACCGAGAGGGTGCGGTTATGGGACTCATATTCTACACGGTTCAATAGAATGAGAGTTTGAGAACCTTGTCATTTATGTATCCTCTCCATTCTAGGGAAGGAGCGAGAGTTGAACCTAGAGTGGAAGATGCATTAGCCTTGCTTTTATTAACCAAATGTAGTTTATGCATGTATTAGTGAGTTATTTCATTTCCTCATATCCTAGGAGAGAAGTTGAATCCCTAGTCACCCCTTTTTATTCATTAAGTAGAACTCAAGAATATCATTTATCTTTAGTGCTTGCTAGAGATACCTCTATAGGAGGACATATTCCCCCCCCCCCCCCCAAAAAAACCGTAGACTTACATTAGTAGCATTGATTAGTTGTCAATTAGTCTAAGCTTTTCCCTTGGGTTCGACTCGAGGTCACTCGATTATAAATATTGTTTGATATTTGCGTGACTAGAATAGCACTTCATTTTGCTTGCCTAAAACGCCAACGTCAAATCTCCTATGTGACACCATAGTAATGTATTCCCTTCATTCCCTTAACATGGAAATGACAGTTTTTCGTCATTCTCCCTTCACTATGTGACTCATTGTGAAACTTATAATTGTTTATCTTATACGAACCCATGCATTGTGTAACCCAATCGAAACCCATCGCCACCTCATAAATCCATGGTAGGATTGTATGACTATTTTCATTGTTCCAAATCTCTTAAAACATGACATCACAATATAACAATTCAAATATGCGTACAATGCAGCATAGTAAACTTACATACTTTTGGAACCATGTTGGGAAAAAATAGTGAATAGTCTCCAAATCTATTGATTCGATACTTAGTCCCGATTGACGTAGACATTTCATTTTGGAAGCAACTGTAATAGATGTTAAAGATTATAAAAGAGGGATGATTATATAATCAACATATTTCATATTTCTTTCATACAACCTTTAAAGATGTTAAGATTATGACATCCTTGACAAAACAACCGCAAGAAGTTGCTACAGCATCCTACGGAGTTAGAAGCTTGAGAATGCTCTGGAATTGACAAAACAAACTGCAAGAAGATGTTATAGCATCCCGTTGCAACAGAAGCTAGAGCAAGCTATCTGAAGTCGATCACTAGAAGTTGCTATAGCATACCATGATGACTCAAAGCTAGAGCAATGTAACCGATCAACATGGAGCAGCACGAAGAGAGTCCAAAGGGTTGTTGTCAGTGTCGCAACATGTCAGGGAGTCTCTCAGTCAATCACAGTTGATCAAAAGTCTTCATCAAGCGATCGGAAGAGATGAAGAATTTAAGTTTCTGAATTGGTTTTAGGAAATCAAATCTCAACAACTTGTAAGAATCTAGGAGAGGATCCAATATGCGATTGGTTGGAAAGATCCGCGAATCCTAAAGGAATTAGGATTTCTATGTTTGATCAGTGCTACGGTTATATATGGGAGTGAAGCACACAGATACACACAACCAGAGAGAGATACGCATAAGCAAATAGCGGGAGCTAAAGGCTAGAAAACAAAGGAGTGGGTGTACGACCTGAAGATTCTGATCTAAGCTTGACCTAAGAACTTCAAATGGAGCATAGTCTCGTTGAAAGATCAAGTATTTGCTTTGGAGCGTAGTCGCAGAGAGGAGCTGTTGCGGACTGTCAGATATTAAAGCAGAGTTCCCAAATTTGACAGGAGGTCATTGATCAATGGGCAGCATCGCCAGAGTCGGGAGAACTCATGGAGGTCCGACTACTCAGCAAGAAGTGCTTGGAGAGTCGTGGACAAAAGTTATAGCAACTTGACAGTGTTAGTTGCTATAGCATCCGCTGTAACACATTATTTTAGAATAGGCTAAGTCTGTGCTATCAGAACTATAGCTTTCTACTACTGGAGTGTGTTGACAGTGTATGCTAGTTTGTGTGATCATACTGAATGAAGATTCTCCCTAGGGTAGAAGTAGAGGTCGTAATAGCATAGGCTTGTCTAAAGCTTTGTCTAGGATCATGACGCATGGATTCTTAAAGGGTGCAAAAGGCACAATGGTTGATGAAACATCTGGATTATGGTGAGACATGGTTGTGTAGGAAGATAGCGAACCCTCCGTTCTTTGACTCGCTCCTTTCTCATGTTGAGGGAAGGGTGAACGACATGGGTTCCGCACTTGAGTAAATGAGTTAGACGAGAAGACTCACTGCTTAGAAAAAGAGGTTCTTGGGATCAACGAGTGAGACAAGTTAAGCATTAACACCAATAGAGGCAAAAGATTTGGGAGGAATTCAAAGGTGAATTCACCAAGAAACACTAAGCCCGCGAAAGGGTACTTTTAGAGACATAATGAGGAACTTATGAATAAGTGGTGCGTCGAGCCCAAGAGAAGGAATGAACAGCGTACTTGCCCTTGTTGAGTGAATGAAGTTACAATGCTTCATCAGGAGCTTGTGGTAGTAGGATGAAAGAAATAAAGCCGATTCATGTGTGTGGTGAAGGCTTTCACAATACTCGGGAGATTGATAACTTCTTATGGAGTTGGAGTAATACTTTGAGGCTACGAGCAATACAGAGGAGTCCATCAGGTTAAGAACAACAATCATACACCTCACGGATACAACCATTTTATAAAGCGAATGAGTCGACATTGAAAAAATATGTGCTCCATCAAAACCTTTAGTGAATTCACTAAAGAACTCAAGTGCCATTTCTACTTGGAAGATGCCAAAGTAGAGGCTTGGTCACGGATGCAAAATCTCAAGCACAGTGAGTTAATCTGAGAAAGAAGTTCACAATCTTAATACTTGAGATTTCATATCTATATGATAAAGGTTCCTTGCAATACTTCATAGAACTCCAATCTTAGACCGGGGATGAACTGAAGTGCCAAGGAGCATAAGACCTCTCACCCGCAACTACTATAGCCTAGAATCTAACGGATTGTACAAGCCGAGGGATTTTGGACCAAGCCAAAAAAACACAAAGGGGAAAAATACCAAAAAATAGGGAGAGAGGAGCCTGCACTCCGATACACAATAAAGCTCCAACTTATTAACATGGATGAGGGGAAGATGAAGGTTGGGGTATATAGTTCTAGCAAACCCAACAAAAACAAGTTCAGCAACATTTCCAAACTCACTATGGCAATATTCTATTTATGACAACAGACAATTTCATCTCTAGAGAGGGACAATCACCTCCCTAAACCATCAAATTGGAAACTAAACACTTATATAACATTCCCAAGAGTAATGCAAGTTCTATTTTTCCACAAGCCTTATTTTCTTTCGTTGTTCTAATTAAGACGTTGCAACCGGGTTAATAAACAAGTTGCTAAGGTTGCACTCTATTCGGAACAAAAAAATAAGCATGTGACATCCTGTTGTTACTTTACCAAATATTATTCAACTTTATTTACTGCCCTAAAAATATGACAGCATGCCCTTTCAAGATATTTGTCTCATAATTCCTGGTGGCCATCTAACCCTTTATATGTTTGAATGAAGCGGTGTAGCCATGTCAAATACAACGACTTTAAAATGGTATGATTTTATTTGGATAAAAAATTTAAGAATAAAAATATGTTGTATTACAAACCCTGGACGTAACATTATAATTGACTGTATTTTTGTTGTTGTTGCTGGATGTCGGGAGAATACCTGTAAAGCAACTTTACCAAAATGGACATATGATTTAGGGTATAATCTTTTGTACTGAAAAAAGTTACTATTATTTATTACTTTACTTATATTTACTTATTGCTGGATGTCAGGAGAATACCTCCAAAAGAACTTTACCAAAGTAGACATATGATTTAGTGTATGTTCTTTTGTACTGAAAAAAGTTACTATTATTTATTACTTTACTTATATGTACTTATTATTTTTTATTATTCCATATGGTTTGTGGTGGTGTGGTGGTGTGATGATTGTGTTGTGGTGTTTTGATGGTGTGGGTGTGGGTGGTTGTGTTGTGGTGGTGGTGTAGTGGTAGTGTTGTGATAGTGGTGGTGGTGGTGGTAATGATAGTGGTAGTGGTGGTGGTTGTGGTGTAGTGGTGGTGGTGTAGTTGTGGTAGTAGTGTTGTGGTGGTGGTGGTAGTGGTGGTGTGCTCGTGGTGTGATGGTAGTGGTGGTTGTGTTATGGTGGTGGCGTGTGAGTGGAAGATATGATTAGTAATGGTGTTGTGTTGTGGTGGTGTTGTATGGTGGTTGTGGTGGTGGTGTTTTGTTATGATGTTGTGGTGGTTGTGTGGTGTTCTGATGTTGTGTTGGTGGTGTGTGGATGAAAGAGATGATGAATGGTGATTGTGATGTGTGGGGTGGTGTTGATGAAAGAGATGATGAATAGTTATATTTACTTATATGTACTTATATTTACTTATTATATTCTTATATTTATTTATATTTACTTATGTTCATTTATATTTTCTTATATTTACTTTTAAATACTTTATAAGTATAAAAGAACATGTCCTAAGTATAAGAAGGTGAAGAAGTTGTGAAGCTAAGGAAGTTGTCAAAGATGAACACCGTTGCCGCTAGCGGAATGCTGAAGTCACCACCGAAGATGGAGATTGTGATGATGAAGAAGTTGAGAGGGCCACCAGAGAAGGAGCTTGAAGACAGGCTTGGGATCGCTTGAGATCAGGAGAGTCAGAAGAGTTCTTGGGCTTTAGCTTGGGACAGCTTGAGATTAGAAGAGTCCTTGGGTTTTGTCAAAAATGTCAAAGGGCAGATTGTTAAGGATAGTGACATCCTTGACAAAACTACTACAGGTTGATCTAGCGAGTTGCTACAACAACCTGTGAAGCAAGCAGCTGAAGCAACATGAAGACAACCAGCGGATGATCAAATGTTGTTGATCAGAGGAAGTTTCCTAAATGTATTTAGGAAATAGCTACTGCAACAGAAATGTCAATTATCTTGGAGAATATATGATTCCTAAATTGGGTATAGGAAAAAAGTTATTACAATCTGATGCGCGTGTCGTTGTGCGCGTCAAATTAATCCTTCCTTCTCCACTTAGTATAGCGGCTAAGTCAGGGTCGATCCCACAAGGAGCAAGCAGACTCGCTCTAACTAGTAACCTACACTTACGAAAATTGGGGTGTGAGTGATTGGGTTGCGCAGGTGCGCAAGTAAACAGTAGTTAACGCAGGAATTGCACTAGACGTGCGCAGGCAGTAGAGATTAAGTACTATGACTATGAAAAGTATCGGTGCAGACAATCCTCTATGAATGTATTCCTTACATCGACTCTAAACGTCTATAGTTCGATTTACTGAAGTTAGTGTCCGATCAAGGCTTCCTAACTTGTGCGCATGTTCCGATCAAAGTTCATGAGCTATTAATTCTTGAAACTTGTCTAAGCAGCTACGAATCCTGTCACAGTAGCAGCTGATTATCCTAGCGCGTTACTCCTAGTTGTCACCGTCAAGCTACCAACTAGTTTAACATATAACAAACAAGTGACAAGAGTAAGATTGCGGTTCAAGGCTTCCCCTACTCATGCAACTAGCTGTCAACCGTGTGCACATAATTAATACAAGCAAACAAACTATGCATTAAGCACAAGTCTCAAAGGAAATACTCATAGAATCATGCCCAACCGATACAAAGTGTTTAGCTAGACATGCTAGGAGTAAACATCATAGAAATAGTAAATAACAACTAAAGTATCCAAGAAAACAGTAACAAGCAGGTGTGTGCAGGTTGTAGTGTCTCGGCTGGCGTGGTCGGCTAGCGCAGATCCTCTCAGCAGCTCGTGTGTTTTTCAGTTCTGCCTCTCTCTCGTGTGTGTCTTGATGCCTTTCCGATCCTTTTCAAACCCTAGCCTTCCTCTCGTTATATACTGCTCATGAGGCCCAAGGACGGCCTTGGCAACTTCCAAATCTGATAGTGTCAAGATTTGGAAACACCAATATCCTGCGCATGGCGCACTGTGCACATTGGTTCGCGCAGTCGGTCTGCGCACCGTAGTCGACTCTGCGACTTCCTATCCTGTTTGCGCTGCTAGCTCCGCAGGCTGTGTGTTGCGCTCCTTAAATGCTGCCTATTAGCGCGTATCCGACTTAGGTCCTCGTTTCGCCCTGGAATACAAAAACACCGAAAACCAGTAATCTTGTACACAAAATGATGCAAACAAGCATAGCGTTAGGATCTAAATAGCGCGTATAAATAAGCTCTATCAAACCCCCCCACACTTGCCCTTGTTCGTCCCGAACAAGCACTCAAGCACGGACACAATTACCTCTCTGAAGTCTAGCGCACAGTCTTGCACTCTGACGCAATCTGCACTACTATTCACCTTGCGCTGCTCTATCACTCGCGCGCATCTGCCTTCAACAGTTTAATATAACAATTTCGTAATTCGTTACCTCTCAGCTGGGATGAAGATCATTTCGGATGGCTGGGAGATAGCTCTTCATAGGCTCCGGGTTGTCAGCTTTTACTCCGAGGACGGGCATATGGTTAATAGCGCAAGGTTCTTCCGGTGCGTGATTCTTCCGCGCACTTCCTGGGAACCCGAGCCTTCTTGATGATTTTCTTGTGAACTTGCGCAAGCTGGTACGTATTTGTGCGCATGCTGATTCTTTTGTAGCGCATATCATCTGCTGGTGTTTTCTCTTTTTGTACAGCTTAATCTATGGTTCCTATGTTCCCAGAACGGTTCCAGTCTCGGCCTCCAGATAGCAGCTATGGAACAACGCTCCGCTCTCCCTCCTTGGTCTACTTGTGCAGGTCAGCGCACGGGTTAACACCCGCGCCCGCCTTCCATAGCTAGACTTCTAGAGGAAAGGTGGTCTATTTTCCCACCTCGCCACGCTTTGGGTATTCGCCTTCGGCATCTGCGTGGCTGAGCGCGCTCTATTGTTCCGAAGGTCGCGAAGCACCGGCCTCCACTAGCGCTCTCGACCATATACCTCACCTTCGAAGCAAAAACGACTAACCGCCTCTCTAGAGCTTTTCTGTCAACTCCACATCCCCTGTATATCCCAACTAACAGGAGCAGAAAAAACGAAAAAAAATATACTAAAACAGTTGATAGCAGCGCATGCAAGATGTATAGCGCAAAACAAGCTGAAGAATGTGCGCAACCCGCACACAAGCGCACCACTGCTACTATTTTCTTCAACTAAATTAAGCTACACTACAAAGCTCAAAAAAACTTGAAATGTAAATGTAACGCTCCCCCCCCCCCCACACTTAAACAGAGACGTGTCCCCACGACTCATGCTCAAGCGCAACGGAGAGCGCACACATGCATGCAAGAAAAACAAAGAATATAAGAAAAAAAAACATATAGTCAGCGCAGCAAAGACAAAGTTAGGGGTCACAAAATATTCAGCACAATATAGCAACATGGAGCAATAGTTTTCAAAGCAGAAAATAAGAAACCACCCAAAAGAAATGTGCGCCCTCCCTGCGGCCCTAGATATCCTCGAAGCTGGACTCAGCCGCGGACCCGTGCGCCTCCTCATCTGAAGAATCTGTCTCATACTCGGTACTGGAAGCTGGCGGCACAACAGAAACGGCAACGGGTTGAGTCAAGAGGTCGTCCTCCGGGATGGGGTCCCATAGTGAATCTGAGCTAGAGCTTATGATGGGATCGGCTTCAGGGGACCTCTGAACAGAAGGCTGCGCAAGGGGTACTGCAGGTGCTGGTACCGGGTCTAGTGCTGGGGTGGGCTCTGCTGCATGGACCGGGGATTGGGCAAGAGGGCTGGCTGGCTGGCGCGGCTCGCTGGGGGATCCTGGAGGCGGCCTACGCAGACTGAGCAGAGGGGGGATAGAATCTCTAAATCTCCACCCTGATGGTGGGCTCATGCTCAGGTCTGCCCCCTCTGGCGCTAAATACCCGAGCACGATGATGCGCTGCTCCTCTGATACCTCCTCATGCGCCTCCTCTGCCTCTGTCCTGAGGCGCTTTCTTTGTGCACGCGGGGGAGAATTATCAATGGCTATGGTAACTGGCTCCCCCTGCGGTGCACTCGCCCTCCGGCGCGCTCCAGTCTGCGCAAGAGTCCTCATGCGCCTGACTCGAGGCGCAACTGGCTCTGGGGCCTCTTCCATCTCCCTTTCCTCAGCGGCCTCCTCTGGCTGCGCGCTGCTCTCTGCTTGTTGCCTCGGCGCTCTGGCCGGCTGCAGCTGGTAGCACCATTCCAAGGACCCATCCTCTCTCACGGCCACCGCTCTGAGCTGCAGCATATGGGCACGGTCCAGGGGAACAGCCGGCACTACCGTGTGCTCGGGCACCTCCGGCTCTCCATGCAGCGCACGCAGCAGGTGCGTCATCATTCCTCCACAAGTCAGCGGCCCCTTCGTGCTGGCCCGACTCCAATGCACCACCATGTCCGAGACAAACAGCACCATTAAAACGCCCGATAATTGCATAGGTGATAGAGCCTATTTATACATACTATTTAGATCCTAACCCTATGCTTGTTTGCATTATTTTGTGTACAAGATTACTGGTTTCCAGTGTTTTTATATTTCAGGGCGAAACGAGGGCCTAAGTCGGATACGCGCTAACAGGCAGCGTTTAAGACGCGCAACACACAGCCTGCGGAGCTAGCAGCGCGAATAGGACAGATAGTGGCAGAGTCGACTACAGTGCGCAGACCGATTGCGCTAACCAGTGTGCAGTGCGCCATGCGCAGAATAGTGGTGTTTCCAAATCTTGACACCACCAGATTTGGAAGTTGCCAAGGTTGGGCCTCATGAGCAGTATATAAAGAAAGGAAGGCTAGGGTTTGAGATCATCATCCAACACATCAATAGCACCGAGAGAGGACCACAGCACACGAGAGAGCGGTAGAACAGAAAAACACACGAGCCTACTGAGAGGACCTGCGCTAGCCGACTGCGCCAGCCGAGGCTCTGCAACCTGCACGCACCTGCTCGTTGCTGTTTTCTAGGATACTTTAGATATTATTTACTGTTTCTATGATGTTTACTACTAGCATGTCTAGATAAACGCTTGGTATCGGTTGGACATGATTCTATGAGTATTTCCTTTGAGACTTGTGCTTAATGCATAGTTTGTTTGCTTATATTAATTCTGTGCACACTGTTGACAGCTAGTTGCCTGAGTAGGGGAAGCCTTGAACCGCAATCTTACTCTTGTTGCTTGTTTGTTATATGTTAAACTAGTTGAATAGCTTGACGGTGACAACTAGGAGTAACGCGCTAGGTTAATCAGTTGCTACTGTGACAGGATTCGTAACTGCTTAGACTAGTCTACAGAATTAATAGCCCATGAACTTTGATCGGAACATGCGCACATGTTAGGAAGCCTTGATCGGACACTAACTTTAGTAAACCAAACTATAGACGTTTAGGGTCGATGATAAGGAATATATTCATAGAGGATTGTCTGCGCCGATACTTTTCATAATCATAGTACTTAATCTCTACTGCCTGCGCACGTCTAGTGCAATTCCTGCGTTTACTACTGTTTACTCGCGCACTTGCGCAACCCAATCACTCACACCCCCAGTTTTCGTAAGTGCAAGTTACTAGTTAAAGCTAATCTACTTGCTCCCTTTGGATTCGACCCTGACTTAGCCGCTATACTAAGTGGAGAAGGAAGGAATAAATTTGACGCGCACAACGACGCGCTATCAAATTTGGCGCCGTTGCCGGGGAGCAACACAGATAAGCTTTAACCAGCTTAAGTTTTCTTTTACAGTAGTTAGTTATTTCTGTCTGCTTTATTTTCGTTGTTGTTTCTGACAGCGCGCAATCAACATCAGCCCGTGCAACCTTGAAACAGTTGCGCTGCGCAGATTCTAGTTGCGCACTGACAGACGCAACAGCTTAGTTTTCTTTTAATTTCATTTTCTTTGAGATTCAGAACAGGTTATGGAGGATAACAGTGTCGTTGGAGATAACTTAGGGGACAGAACCCCAGAGGATGCGAGGGCACATAACCGCGCAACCCTGTTCAAAGAGGAAGTGCAGCGCGAGGTTGAAGCAAGGATGGCCGCTGAAGTGTATAATGCGCCACCCGCGCGACAGGCCGTGCGACGCAGAACAGTGCGCGAGATGTCAGCCCCAATCACGGTTAACCAGCCATGGTGCATAGTGCTTCCACCAGACGGTCATTTTGAGCTAAGGAGCTCGCTCATTCATCACATGCCCAAGTTTCACGGGATGAACAACGAGAACCCAGTCAAGCATGTGCGAGAATTCCTAGTCATTTGCGAGAACATGAAGGCCGAAGGGGAGAGCGATGAAGCGCTGAAGATGAAAGCATTCCCATTTTCATTGTGTGACACGGCCAGGCATTGGCTGATGAACTTACCAGTAGGATCAATTCACACATGGGAGCAGCTGCAGAAGAAGTTCTTGGACAAATTCTATCCCGCAGCAAAGATTGCGCCTCAGGAGGGAGCTGGCTGCACCTAGGCAGAGCGCAGGAGAGTCGCTGTCAGAATATTACGAGCGTTTCAGGGAGCTGGAGGCCAACTGCTACAATCACGACCTGCCCCAGAATGTGCTGATAGAGAATTTCCTGAATGGATTGCTGCCCATGGAGCTGAGATTATTGAATGCATGCGCAGGAGGCGACATTTGCAACATGTACCCAGAGGATGCGTGGCAGCTGATAGAAGACTCTGCTGGACAGGTAAGACATCAGCTAACACTTGAAAATAGTCGTGCTCGTTCTGTGCATCAGGTAGAAACAAGCGCTGAGATAAAGGAAATGAAGGCCATGCTGCAGAAGTTGATGCATGCGTAGGGGGCGCAACCAGCTGCGCCAAAGGTATGCGAGTTCTGCGCATCCACTGAGCACAAAACCGACGCGTGTCCCACACTTTTCGAGGAATCAGGAGATGTCAATGCTCTTGGAGGATGGGATAATAGAGGGCCACAGAGGCAGAATCAGTCGCATTTTGGACTAGCCGCAAATGCGTTCAGATGGAAGGAGGAAAACAATTTCCAGAGGCAGTCCACGGATCAGCGCGCACCACAGCAGACGCAACAGATAAGGAGCTCTACGAGTTATTCTGTAAGGTGGAAATAAACATTCCCCTTATTGAAGCAGTTCGGCAAATCCCTAGGTATGCCAAATTTTTAAAGTAGCTGTGCACAAACAAAAGGAGGAAAGGCGAGTGCGCGCAGGTAATGCTAAATGCGCAGGCCTCAGCGATCGTGCAGCATAAGGTACCACCTAAATGCCGGGATCCAGGTACGTTCACCATCCCCTGCACCTTAGGTAAGACCACAGTGAGCAATTGCATGATTGACTTAGGCGCATCTATAAATGTGCTTCCCTATTCCTTGTATGCATCATTGCGCCTTGGACCATTAAAGCCTGCAGGTCTCACCATTCAGCTAGCAGATCGGTCGTGCAAGCAACCGACGGGCATGATCGAGGACGTCCTCGTCCGAGTAGGAGAGCTGGTGTTCCCAGCAGATTTCTATGTCCTACAAATGGAGGGTGAGTCGAGCAAAGGCAGTGCGCAGATCCTATTGGGCAGACCATTTCTAATGACAGCGCGCACAAAGATATAGACGTGTGGAGGGGCACGCTCTCTATGGAGGTTGATGGCTAGGAAATTCATTTTAACATATTCAAAGGGATGCAGCACCCTCATGAGGACCCCACAGTGCACGCGATGGACAGCATAGATGACTTGGTTGCCGATGCGCAATGTGCGAGCGCAACAGAAGAACCTGACACACTGGCACAGGCAGAGTTGGAGGCGCAAGCGGACGAGCTGAACAGTGCCGCACCAGCATCCAGACAGGTACACGATATAGTTAATGTCTGCACTGCTAATAAAATCTTGCCCTCTATTGAACAGGCACCCAAGGTCGAGCTGAAGCAACTCCCAGAGCACCTCAAATACATATTTTTTGGGAAATGAGGACACCCTGCCAGTAATCATAAAGAAAGGATTAGAAGAGGAGCAGGAGGCGCGATTACAGCAAGTGCTGCGCAAGAACCAGCGCGCTATAGGATGGACACTTGCTGATCTGCGCGGAGTGAGCCCGGACGTATGCATGCATGGGATTCTATTGGAAGATGGTGCCAAACCATCCAGGGAGCCTCAGGGCAGATTGAACCCGAACATGATGGAGGTGGTGCAGAAAGAGATCCTGAAGTTGCTTGACGCAGGAGTCATTTACCCAATCTCGGATAGCAAATGGGTAAGTCCAGTGCACGTTGTGCCGAAGAAAAGAGGAATCACAGTAGAGGAGAATGCGCAGGGCGAGCTAGTTCCCAAGGGCATACAAACTGGATGGCGCATGTGCATCGACTACAGAAAGCTTAACGCAGTCACACGCAAGGACCATTTCCCGCTACCCTTCATGGATCAGATGCTAGATCGATTAGGGGGGAAGCCCTACTTTTGTTTCTTGGACGGATACTCAGGGTACAATCAGATACCCATAGCTGCGGAAGATCAAGAGAAGACCACGTTTACCTGCCCATTCGGTACGTTTGCGTTTCGGCGCATGTCATTTGGGCTGTGTAACGCGCCAGGTACGTTCCAACGTCTAGTCATGAGCATTTTTTCTGATATGATTGGTATATGCATAGAAGTGTTCATAGATGATTTTACTGTGCACGAAAGTACCTTTGACGCATGCTTAACTCATCTTGATAAGGTCTTAGCGCGCTGCATTTCGAAAAACCTAGTGCTCAATTATGAGAAATGTCATTTCATGGTATCACATGGAGTAGTACTAGGACATATTGTCTCGCCGGAAGGGATCAAGGTAGACAAAGCCAAAATAGATCTTATTTCTAATATGCCTTATTCCACTAACGTGCGCGATGTGAAATCATTCCTTGGGCATGCTGGGTTTTACAGGCGTTTCATAAAAGATTTTTCTAAGATTTGTATACCCCTGTCTAACCTCTTGCAAAAGGATGTGTGTTTCGAATTTACTGATGAGTGCAGGGCCGCGTTTGATAAGCTGAAGGAGGCGCTGACCAGTGCGCCAGTGATGCGCGCGCCAGACTGGAACCTGCCATTTGAACTGATGTGCGACGCAAGCGATTATGCAGTAGGAGCAGTCCTGGGACAGCGAGTGGACAAGAAGCCGCACGCTATTTAGTATGCATCGCGCACACTAGACGTTGCGCAGAGGAACTACACCACCACGGAGAAGGAACTTCTGGCAATTGTGTTTGCGCTGGAGAAGTTCCGCGCATATGTTCTTGGCGCCAGAGTCATTGTCTACACAGACCACGCAGCAATCCGTTACCTAATGTGCAAGAAGGAGACTAAGCCGCGCCTGATGCGCTGGGTGCTCCTACTTCAGGAATTCGACTTGGAAATCAGAGATAAGAAGGGCACGGAGAACACAGTCGCGACCACCTGAGCAGGATCGTGAAAGCGGAGGAGCCAGGGCAAATCACAGAGACATTCCCTGACGAGCACCTGATGGCGCTGACAGGTAAGGTACCATGGTATGCGCACATTGCGAATTACCTGGTCACAGGTACGTTTCCTCCTCATTTCACTAAGACCCAATGCATGAGATTAAAGCATGAGTCCAGGTATTACATTTGGGACGATCCGTATATGCTCAGAATAGGACCTGATCAGATTTTGAGGCGCTGCGTGCCTGACCATGAAATTAACTCGGTTTTGATGTTTTGTCATGCGCACGCATGTGGAGGACACTTTGGTCCGAAGCGCACGAGCAGAAAAATCTTAGACTGCGGATTCTATTGGCCACATTTGTTTAGTGACTCGTATAACCACTGCAGGAACTGTGACAGGTGCCAGCGCACAGGAGGCATATCAGCGCGCAATGAGATGCCGCAGACACCGATTCTAGTAGATGAAGTATTCTATATTTGGGGGATTGACTTCATGGGGCCATTTCCTCCATCTTCCGGATATGAGTATATATTGGTCGCGGTAGATTATGTCTCCAAATGGGTTGAGGCCAAGGCTACCCGGAAGGATGATGGTAAGACGGTCGCTGACTTTTTAAGGACTAACATATTTTGCAGGTACGGAGTGCCTAAGGCAATCATCAGCGACCAGGGGACGCATTCTTGCAACAGGATTGTGGCGCAGGTGTTCAAGCATTATGGAGTGCGCCACAAGACGTCCACCGCTTACCACCCTCAGACGAATGGCCAGGCTGAGGTCTCCAACAGAGAGATCAAACGCATCCTGGAGAAAACTGTGAGACCATCGCGCAAAGACTGGAGCCAGCGCCTTGATAATGCGCTATGGGCGTACCGAACTGCACATAAGACACCAATTGGGACTTCACCGTTTCGGTTGGTTTATGGAAAAGCGTGCCACCTGCCAGTGGAGTTAGAGCACAAGGCATACTGGGCATTGCGCGTTTGCAACCTGAACCTAGACGAGGCTGGTAAGGAGAGCGCATTTGAGCTAAGCGAATTAGAAGAGCTGCGCCTGTATGCATATGAGGGACTGCGCGATTACAAGGCGCGCACAAAGGCATTTCATGACAAACATATCCTTAGACGCACTTTTGAGTTAGGAGACCAGGGACTATTGTTTTCCTCTCGCCTAAAGCTCATGCCTGGGAAGCTGCGCAGCAAATGGACGGGACCATACACGGTTACCAAGGTTTTCCCCTACGGAACAATCGAGTTAGAAAACGAGCACCGGCATCGTTTTCAGGTCAATGGGCAGAGAGTCAAAAAGTATTTAGGAGAACCTTGGGATGGCACAGCGCGTGAAGTTGAATTGGCAGAACCAGAAATAGCAGATGCGCAGGTTGATGCGCCAGAGTCACCACCAGATGCACCAGAGGGAGAACTGGGAACTATTGCTCATATTTCTTCTTCCTCTTTACCTAAACTCGTTATTTATGATTTATCACATACTTTTAACCATGTTGACCACCCTTCCGATCCTTTGCGCAGGAATAAGAAGAACGCAACACACGCACGAGCGCAGGGTCACTCAAGAGCAAGTGTGGGGGAGGTCGCTGGTACACTTACACGCAAGTAACGAGGTACAGTCGAGCCAACGACGTTAAACAAAGGCACTTGTCGGGAGGTAACCCGACACGTTTTACTTTCACACGCTTTTCTTTTAGTTTTTCTAGTATCTTTTAGCTAGTTTAGGACTTGGTAGTTTTTTAGTCGCGCAGCAATGCGCAGGTCAGTGCGCAACTATAGTGCGCAGGACAGATGCGCCAGACACGGGGGTATATAAGGGCAGTACTTAGAAAAATTTTAGCACTTTTCACACTCGACCATTGCAAGAAGCTCCCGCCCTCAGCAACCGCTCACCGTCCGGCACAGCTTCGTTTAGAGAGATTTGAGGAGCATACAGCCGCACACTCACCAGGCAACCCTTCCCCTCAGATTTGAGCCGATTGAGTTAGGGTTTGTGCAATAAGAGGAGTGCCCTAGGTCTGAAATCGCACCAAGCTAGCGTGCACCGTTTGGAGTTTTGGTTAGGGGGTTTTGTAGGCGGACAGTAGGCGCCCATTTGGTGAAAGTTTCAGGGCATTTGGCGGAGTTTGGTTTTTTTTTTAGCTTTGTGGAGCGTTGATAGAGGCTATTTGTACGCATTATTTAGATCATAACCCTATGCTTGTTTGCAATATTTTATGAGCAAGATTACTCGCTTCTAGTGTTTTTGTATTACAGGGCAAAACGAGTCCTTGAGTCGGATACGCGCTAACAGGCAGCGTTCTAGGAGTGAAAGATCCGCCTGCGGAGCTAGCTGCACAAACAGAAGAGAAGTTGGCGAGAGTCAGTAGTGGTGCGCTAGCCGAATGCCGTGCGCCAGGCGCGAAGTCCAGTGACCAGATTTGGAAGTTGCCAAAGGTGAATTTCCTGGGCAATATATAAACAAAGAAAGTCTAGGGTTTTAGAAGAGGAGATATCATCCACCATTGGACGACACACATCAGAGATAACGGCAAAAACTTGAAAACACACGGACTCGTTGAGAGGATTTGCGCCAGCCGACTGCGCCAGCCGAGAAGACAAGCTGCACGCACTGTTTGCTACTGTTTTCTCAGACACATTAGTCATTATTTACTATTCTGTGATGTTTATCACTAGCATGTCTAGCTAAACTCTTAGTGTTGGTCGGGCATGAATCTATGATGTATTTTCTTTGAGACTTGAGCTTAATGCATAGTTTACTTACTTGTATTAATCTTGTGCATACGGAGACAGCCAGTTGCATAAGTAGGGGAAGCCTTGAACCGCAATTTTACTTGTGTTGCTTGCTTGTCATATGTTAAACTAGTTGATAGCTTTACGGTGACAACTAGGAGTAACGAGCTAGGGTAAGCAGTTGCTACTGTGACAGGATTCGCAGATGTTTTAGTCTATGTTCTAAGGATTAATAGCACATGAACTCTGAACGGAACATGCGCACGTGTTAGAAAGCCTTGACCGGACACTAACCCAAGTGAAATTAAGCTATAGACGTTTAGAGTCGATGATAAGGAATGCACTCATAGAGGATTGTCTGCCCAGTACTTCTCCCAATCATAGTATTTAATCTCTACTGCTTGCGCACTTCTAGTGCAAATTTCCTGCGTTACACTAGTTACTGTTCATTTGCGCATAGCGCATTTCAATCATTCACACACCCCCCATTTTCGTAAGTGTAGGTTGCTGGCTAGAACTGAACTTTTGCTCCCTGTGGAGATCGACCCTTACTTAACCGCTGTACTGAGTGGAAGAGGAAGGATTATATTTGACGCGCACAACGACGCGCGATCAAGCGTTGACCCCAGTTGACCGGAGGAACCCTAGCACACCATGCAGCCTGCCGAGGATCAAGCGACCCCAGCTTCTTTCGCCAGCAAGTATGAAGCCTTCATGAGGCTGGAGATGTACGGGACTCCGTACATCAGCAGGGAGTTCCTGCGAGAGGTCGGGATGGAGGACCTCATTGTGGAAAAGCTCGCGCTGGCGGGCTGGGAGGCGCTGTTGGAGATCAACAACGCAGCGGACAAAGAGGATACCTGCGAGTTTTTGGCGTCGCTAGAGACGGCTGATCTGGAGATAAGGTACCGGCACAGAGGAGTCTGGTACATTTCCTCGGCTAAGAGGCTGAAGCGCACGCTGAGGTGCGCAAAGGTGCGTGAGGCGGACATAGACACGCACACCAATCAGGAGGCGTGGCGCGAGATGGCGACCGGCTCAGTTTTTGCCGCGGGGCGCAGCCGAGGACGCGAGCTGCGCGGCCCGTGGATGTTCTACCTATGGCGCATGGTCGCCTATGCCATCATCGGGCGCTTCAATGGTGCGCCCAAGATCAGCTTACTGGACATGGAGATTTTGAAGGGTTTTTATTATGGGAAGAAGGTGCTGTTTGTCTTGAACATGGTGCTCCATTGGAGTCTGGTCAGCGAAAGGGCCGCTGACTTGTGGAGGAATGATAACGCACCTGCTGCGTGCATTGCATGGAGAGCCAGAGGTGCCCGAGCACACAGTGGTGCCGGCTGTTCCCTTGGACCGCGCCCAGATGCTGCAGATAAGAGCGGTAGCCGTGAGAGAGGATGGTACATTGGAATGGTGCTACCGGCTGCAGCCGGCCAGAGCGCCGAGGCAGCGAGCAGAGAGCAGCGCACAAGCAGAAGCGGCTGCGGAGGAAATGGAGAGGGACGAGGCCCCAGAGCCAGTTGTGCCTCCAGTCAGGCGCATGCGGACTCGTGCGCAGACTGGAGCGCGCCGGAGGGAGAGTGCACCGCAGGGGGAGCCAGTTCCATTGCCATTGAGGATTCTCCCCCACGTGCATGAGGAAAGCGCCCCAGGACGGAGGCTGAGGAGGCGCCTGAGGAGGTATCAGAGGAGCAGCGCATGATGTTCAACGTCATGCGCGTGCTCAAATATTTAGCGCCCGAAGGGGCCGATTTGAGCATGAGCCCACCATCAGGGTGGAGATTTGGAGCTGCTATTCCCCCTCCCCTCAGCCTGCATAGGCCGCCCCCAGGTTCCCCCAGCGAGCCGCGCCAGCCAGCCAGCCCTCTTACCTAGTCCCCGGTCCATACAGCAGCGCCAGCTCCAGCACCAGTACTAGCCCCAGCAGCAGACCCAGTACCGGCACCTGCGGCACCCCCTGCACAGCCTTCTATTCAGAAGTCCCCTGAAGCCGATCCCATCCTAAGTTCCAGCTCCGATTCACTATGGGATCCTATCTCAGAGGACGACCTCGTGGCTCAGCCCGCCGCCATTTCTGTAGTGCCGCCAGCCTCCAGCACCGAGTATGTGACTGATTCTTCAGATGAGGAGGCGCGCGGATCAGCGGCTGAGTCCAGCTCCGAGGACATCTAGGGCTGCAGTGGGGCGCGCATTTCTTTCGGGTGGTTTCTTTTCTTATCTTTTTGAAAACTGTTGCTATATGTTCCTATATTTTGCTGACTATTGTGCTGAATATTTTGTGACCCCTTGCTATATTGTTGCTGCGCTGACCATATGTTTTTTTTTGTTCTTATATTCTTTATTTTGCTTGCATGCATGTGTGCGCTCTCCGTGAGCTTGAGCTTGAGTCGTGGGGACACGTCTCTGTTTAAGTGTGGGGGGGGGGGGGGGAGCGTTACATTTACATTTCACGTTTTTTTTAGCTTTGTAGTGTAGCTTAGTTTAGTTGAAGAAAATAGTAGCAACGGTGCGCTTGTGTGCGGGTTGCGCACGCTGTTCAGCTCATATTGCGCTATTCATATTGCATGCGCTGCTATCAACTGTTTTGGTATATTTTTTTCATTTTTTTCTGCTCCTGTTAGTTGGGATATACAGGGGATGTAGAGTTGACAGAAACGCTCTAGAGAGGCGGTTAGTCGTTTGAGCTTCGAAGGTGAGGTATATGGTCGAGAGCGCTAGTGGAGACCGGTGCTTCGCGACCTTCGGAACAAGAGAGCGCGCTCAGTCACGCAGATGCCGAAGGCAAATACCCAAAGCGTGGCGAGGTGGAAAAACAGACCACCTTTCCTCTGGAAGTCGAGCTAGGGAAGGCGGGCGCGGGTGTAAACGCGTGCGCTGACCTGCGCAAATAGACCAAGGAGGGAGAGCGGAGCGTTGTTCCATAGCTGCTATCCGGAGGCCGAGACTGGAACCGTTCTGGGAACATAGGAACCAGAGATTAAGCTGTACAAGAAAAAAAAGAAGGAAAAATACCAGCAGATGATATGCGCTACAAAAGAATCAGCATGCGCACAGATACATACCAGCGTGCGCAAATTCATAAGAAAATCATCAGAAAAGCTTGAGTTCACAGGAAGTGCGCGGAAGAATCACGCACCGGAAGAAGCTTGCGCTATTAACCATATACCTGTCCTCACAGTGAAAGCTGACAACCAGGAGCCTATGAAGAGCTATCTCCCAGCCATCCGAAATGATCTTCATCTCAGCTGAGAGGTAACGAAATTCGAAATTATTATATTAAAACTGTTGAAGGCAGATGCACGCAGGTGATAGAGCAGCGCAAGGTGAATAGTAGTGCAGATCGCGCTAGAGTGCAAGACTGTGCGCTAGACTCCAGAGAGGTAATGCTATCCGTGCTTGAGTGCTTGTTCGGGACGAACAAGGGGCAAGTGTGGGAGGTTTGATAGAGCCTATTTATACATACTATTTAGATCCTAACCCTATGCTGGTTTGCATTATTTTGTGTACAAGATTACTGGTTTCCAGTGTTTTTGTATTTCAGGGAAAAACGAGGGCCTAAGTCGGATACGCGCTAACAGGCAGCGTTTAAGACGCGCAACACACAGCCTGCGGAGCTAGCAGCGCAAACAAGACAGATAGTGGCAGAGTCGACTACAGTGCGCAGACCGATTGTGCTAACCAGTGTGCAGTGCGCCATGCGCAGAATAGTGGTGTTTCCAAATCTTGACACCACCAGATTTGGAAGTGGCCAAGGTTGGGCCTCATGAGCAGTATATAAAGAAAGGAAGGCTAGGGTTTGAGATCATCATCCAACACATCAATAGCACCGAGAGAGGACCACAGCACACGAGAGAGCAGCAGAACAGAAAAACACACGAGCCTACTGAGAGGACCTGCGCTAGCCGACTGCGCCAGCCGAGACTCTGCAACCTGCACGCACCTGCTCGTTGCTGTTTTCCAGGATACTTTAGATATTATTTACTATTTCTATGATGTTTACTACTAGCATGTCTAGCTAAACGCTTGGTATCGGTTGGACATGATTCTATGAGTATTTCCTTTGAGACTTGTGCTTAATGCATAGTTTGTTTGCTTATATTAATTCTGTGCACACTGTTGACAGCTAGTTGCATGAGTAGGGGAAGCCTTAAACCGCAATCTTACTCTTGTTGCTTGTTTGTTATATGTTAAACTAGTTGAATAGCTTGACGGTGACAACTAGGAGTAACGCGCTAGGATAATCAGTTGCTACTGTGACAGGATTCGTAACTGCTTAGACTAGTCTAAAGAATTAATAGCCCATGAACTTTGATCGGAACATGCGCACATGTTAGGAAGCCTTGATCGGACATTAACTTTAGTAAACCAAACTATAGACGTTTAGGGTCGATGATAAGAAATATATTCATAGAGGATTGTCTGCGCCGATACTTTTCATAGTCATAGTACTTAATCTCTACTGCCTGCGCACGTCTAGTGCAATTCCTGCGTTTACTACTGTTTACTCGCGCACTTGCGCAACCCAATCACTCACACCCCCAGTTTTCGTAAGTGCAGGTTACTAGTTAAAGCTAATCTACTTGCTCCCTGTGGATTCGACCCTGACTTAGCCGCTATACTAAGTGGAGAAGGAAGGAATAAATTTGACGCGCACAACGACGCGCTATCAATAGGCGACCATGCGCCAAAGATAGAACATCCACGAGTCGCATAGCTCGCGTCCTCGGCTGCGCCCCGCGGTAAAAACTTGGCCAGTCGCCATCTCACGCCACGCCTCCTGATTCGTGTGCGTGTCTATATCCTGCTCACGCACCTTGGCGCATCTCAGCGCGCGCTTCAGCCTTTTTGCCGAGGCAATGTACCAGACCCCTCTGTGCCGGTACCTGATCTCCAAATCGGCCGTCTCCAGCGACGCCAAGAACTCACATGTATCCTCCCAGCCCGCCAGCACGAGCTTCTCCACAATGAGGTCCTCCATCCCGACCTCGCGCAGGAAGTCCCTGCTGATGTACGGGGTCCCGTACATCTCCAGCCTCATGAAGGCTTCAAACTTGCTGGGAAATGATGCTGGGGTTTCTTGATCCTCCGCAGGTCTCATGGTGCGCTGGGGGTCCTCCGGTCAACTAAGGTCAAAGCTCCACAAATGCCCAAAAACCAAACTCCGACAAACGCCCTGAAATTGTCACCCACAGGTCGCCTAACGTCCGCCTACAAAACCTACTGCCCAGAACTCCAAATGGTGCAGGCGAACTAGGGTCGATTTGAAAACTAGGGCAACGCTTCCACTGCACAAACCCTAACTAAATCGGCTAAAACTGAGGGGAAGGGTTACCTGGTGTGTGTGCGACGGGAAGCTCTTCAAATCTTTCTAAACGGAGGGCTGGTTGATCGTCGGACGGTGAGCGGAGGCGGAGGGCAGGAGCTTTCTTGCAACGGTCGACTGTAAAAATGTTGGAATTTTTCTAAGTCCTGGCCTTTTATACCCCCTATCTGGCGCATCTGTTCTGCGCACCGACTTTGCGCACTGACCTGTGCACTGCTGCGCGACTAAAACTACAAGTCCTAAACTAGCTAAAAGACACTAGAAACTAAATAAAAAAACATGTAAAAGGAAAGCGTGTCGGGTTACCTCCCGACAAGTGCCTTTGTTTAACGTCGTTGGCTCGACCGTACCTCGTTACTTGCCTAAAAGTGTGCCAGCGACCTCCCCCACACTTGCTCCTGAGTGACGTGTGTTGCGTGTGTTGCGTTCTTCTTGGTCCCGCGCAAAGGATCGGAAGGGTGGTCAGCAAGGTTAATAGTATGTGACAACTCATAAGTAACGAGGGTAGTGAATGAGGGAGAAGAAATATGAGCAATAGTTCCCAGTTCTCCCTCAGGTGTATCTGGTGGCGACTCTGGCTCAACAACCTGCGCATCTTCTACCAGGTCAACTTTGCGCGCTGTGTCATCCCAAGGTTCTCCTAAATACTTTTTCACTCTCTGCCCATTGACCTGAAAACGATGCTGGTGCTCGTTTTCTAACTCGATTGTTCCGTAAGGGAAAACCTTGGTAACCGTGTATGGTCTCGTCCATTTGCTGCGCAGCTTCCCAGGCATGAGCTTTAGGCGCGAGGAGAACAATAGTACCCGGTCTCCTGGCTCAAAGGTGCGTCTGAGGATGTTTTTGTCGTGAAATGCCTTTGTGCGCGCCTTGTAGTCGCGCAGCCCCTCATATGCATCCAGACGCAGCTCTTCTAACTCGCTTAGCTCAAATGCGCGCTCCTTACCAGCCTCGTCTAGGTTCAGGTTGCAAACGCGCAATGCCCAGTATGCTTTGTGCTCCAACTCCACTGCCAGGTGGCACGCTTTTCCATAAACCAACCGAAATGGTGAGGTCTCGATTGGTGTCTTATGTGCAGTTCTGTATGCCCACAGCGCATTGTCAAGGCGCTAACTCCAGTCTTTGCGCGACGGTCTCACAGTTTTCTCCAGGATTCGCTTGATCTCTCGGTTGGAAACCTCGGCCTGGCCATTCGTCTGTGGGTGGTAAGCGGTGGACGTCTTGTGGCGCACTCCATAATGCTTGAATACATGCGCCACTATCCTATTACAAAAATGCGTCCCCTGGTCGCTTTTGCCTTAGGCACCCCGTACCTGCAAAAGATGTTAGTTCTCAAAAAGTCAGCGACCGTCTTACCATCATCCTTCCGGGTGGCCTTGGCCTCAACCCATTTGAAGACATAATCCACTGCGACCAATATGTACTCATATCCGGAAGATGGAGGAAATGGCCCCATGAAGTCGATCCCCCAAATGTCGAATACTTCATCCACTAGTATGGGCGACTGCGGCATCTCATTGCGCGCTGATATTCCTCCTGTGTGCTGGCACCTATCACAATTCCTGCAGTGGTTATATGAGTCACTAAACAAGTGTGTCCAATAAAATCCGCAATCCAGGATCATTCTGCTAGTGCGCTTTGGACCAAAGTGTCTTCCACATGCGTGCGCATGATAAAACATCAAAACAGAGTTAATTTCATGGTCGGGCACGCAGCGCCTCAAAATCTGATCAGGTCCTATTCTGAGCATATACGGATCATCCCAAATGTATACCTGGACTCATGCTTTAATCTCGTGCATTGGGTTTTAGTCAAATGAGGAGGAAACGTACCTGTGACCAGGTAATTCGCAATGTGCGCATACCATGGTACCTTACCTGTCAGCGCCATCAGATGCTCGTCAGGGAATGTCTCCGTGATTCGCCCTGGCTCCTCCTCTTTCACGATCCGGCTCAGGTGGTCAGCGACTGTGTTTTCCGTGCCCTTCTTATCCTTAATTTCCAAGTCGAATTCCTGAAGTAGGAGCACCCAGCGCATCAGACGCGGCTTAGTGTCCTTCTTGGACATCAGGTAACGTATTGCTGCGTGGTCTGTGTAGACGATGACTCTGACGCCTAGAACATATGCGCGGAACTTCTCCAGCGCAAACACGATTGCAAGAAGTTCCTTTTCTGTGGTGGTGTAGTTCCTCTGCGCAGTGTCCAGTGTGCGCGATGCATAATAAATGGCATGCGACTTCTTGTCCACGCGCTGTCCCAGGACTGCACCCACTGCATAGTCACTTGCGTCGCACATCAGTTCAAACGGCAAGCTCCAGTCTGGTGCACGCATCGTCAGCGCTTCCTTCAGCTTATCAAACGCGGCCCTGCACTCATCAGTGAATTCGAAACACACATCCTTTTGCAAGAGGTTAGACAGGGGTATACAAATTTTAGAAAAATCTTTTACGAAACGCCTGTAAAACCTTGCATGCCCAAGGAATGATTTCACATCGCGCACGTTAGTGGAATAAGGCAGATTAGAAATAAGATCTATTTTGGCCTTGTCTACCTTGATCCCCTCCTGCGAGATAATATGTCCTAGTACTACTCCATGTGATACCATAAAATGACATTTTTCATAATTGAGCACTAGGTTTTTTGAAATGCAGCGCGCTAAGACCTTATCAAGATGAGTTAAGCATGCATCAAAGGTACCTCTGTACACAGTAAAATCATCCATGAACACCTCTATGCATAAACCAATCATATCAGAAAAGATGCTCATGACTAGACGTTGGAACGTACCTGGCGCGTTACACAGTCCAAATGACATGCGCCGAAACGCAAACGTACCGAATGGGCAGGTAAACGTGATTTTCTCTTGATCTTCCGCAGCAATGGGTATCTGATTGTACCCTGAGTACCCGTCCAGGAAGCAAAAGTATGGCTTCCCTGCTAATCGTTCTAGCATCTGGTCCATGAAGGGCAGCGGAAAATGATCCTTGCGCGTGACTGCGTTAAGCTTTCTGTAGTTGATGCACATGCGCCATCCAATTTGCACGCGCTTGGGAACTAGCTCGCCCTGCGCATTCTCCTCTACTGTGATTCCTCCTTTCTTTGGCACAACGTGCACTGGACTTACCCATTTGCTGTCCGAGATTGGGTAAATGACTCCTGCGTCAAGCAGCTTCAGGATCTCCTTCTGCACCACCTCCATCATATTCGGATTCAATCTGTGCTGAGGCTCCCTGGATGGTTTGGCACCATCTTCCAATAGGATCCTATGCATGCATACATCCGGGCTCACTCCGCGCAGGTCAGCAAGTGTCCATCCTATAGCGCGCTGGTTATTGCGCAGCACCTGCTGTAATCGCGCCTCCTGCTCCTCTCCTAATCCTTTCTTTATGATTACTGGCAGGGTGTCTTCATTTCCCAAAAATATGTATTTGAGGTGCTCTGGGAGTTGCTTCAGCTCGACCTTGGGTGCCTGTTCAATAGAGGGCAAGGTTTCATTAGCAATGCAGACATTAACTATATCGTGTACCTGTCTGGGTACTGGTTCAGCACTGCTCAGCTCATTCTCATGCGCCTCCATTTCTGCCTGTGCCAGTGTCTCAGGTCCTTCTGCTGCGCTCGCACATTGCGCATCTACAACCAAGTCATCTATGCTGTCCATCGCTGCACTGTGGCGTCCTCATGAGGGTGCTGCATCCCTTTGAATATGTTAAAATGAATTTCCTCGCCATCAACCTCCATTGAGAGCGTACCCCTCCACACGTCTATCTTTGTGCGCGCTGTCATCAGAAATGGTCTGCCCAATAGGATCTGCGCCTGCCTTTGCTCGACTCACCCTCCATTTCTAGGACATAGAAATCTGCTGGGAACACCAGCTCTCCTACTCGGACGAGGACGTCCTCGATCATGCCCGTCGGTTGCTTGCACGACCGATCTGCTAGCTGAATGGTGAGACCTGCAGGCTTTAATGGTCCAATGATGC
The DNA here is from genome assembly GCA_963678935.1 of Umbilicus rupestris. Taxonomy (NCBI): domain Eukaryota; kingdom Viridiplantae; phylum Streptophyta; class Magnoliopsida; order Saxifragales; family Crassulaceae; genus Umbilicus; species Umbilicus rupestris. The sequence goes on along the minus strand of OY787610.1, from coordinate 8,097,631 downwards.
ATACAAGGAATAGGGAAGCACATTTATAGATGCGCTGATGCACGCGTCGTTGTGCGCATCAAATTAATTCCTTATTTCTCCACTTAGTATAGCGGCTAAGTCAGGGTCGATTCCACAGGGAGCAAGCAGACTCGCTCTAACTAGTAACCTACACTTACGAAAGTTGGGGTGTGAGTGATTGGGTTGCACAGGTGCGCAAATAAACAATAGTTAACGCAGGAATTGCACTAGACGTGCGCAGGCAGTAGAGATTAAGTACTATGACTATGAAAAGTATCGGCGCAGACAATCCTCTATGAATATATTCCTTATCATCGACTCTAAACGTCTATAGTTCGGTTTACTGATGTTAGTGTCCGATCAAGGCTTCCTAACATGTGTGCATGTTCCGATCAAAGTTCATGAGCTATTAATTCTTAAGACTAGCCTAAGCAGCTACGAATCCTGTCATAATAGCAACTGATTATCCTAGCGCGTTACTCCTAGTTGTCACCGTCAAGCTATCAACTAGTTTAACATATAACAAACAAGTAGCAAGAGTAAGATTGCGGTTCAAGGCTTCCCCTACTCATGCAACTAGCTGTCAACCGTGTGCACAGAATTAATACAAGCAAACAAACTATGCATTAAGCACTAGTCTCAAAGGAAATACTCATAGAATCATGCCCAACCGATACAAAGCGTTTAGCTAGACATGCTAGTAGTAAACATCATAGAAACAGTAAATAATAGCTATAAGTATCCAAGAAAATAGTAACAAGCAGGTGCGTGCAGGTTGCAATATCTCAGCTGGCCTAGTCGGCTAGCGCAGGTCCTCTCAGTAGGCTCGTGTGTTTTTCAGTTCCGCCTCTCTCTCCTGTTTCTCTGTGTGTCGTGGTGTTGTCTCTCAAACCCTAGCCTTCCTCTCTTTATATACTGCTCATGAGGCCCAAGGACGGCCTTGGCAACTTCCAAATCTGATGGTGTCAAGATTTGGAAACACCAATTCATGCGCATGGCGCACTACACACACTGGTTAGCGCAATCGGTCTGCGCACCATAGTCGACTCTGCCACTTCCTATCCTGATTGCGCTGCTAGCTCCGCAGGCTGTGTGATGCGCTCCTTAAACGCTGCCTGTTAGCCCGTATCCGACTTAAGCCCTCGTTTTGCCCTGAAATACAAAAACACCGGAAACCAGTAATCTTGTACACAAATTAATGTAAACAAGCATAGTGTTAGGATCTAAATAGCGCGTATAAATAGGCTCTATCATGCGCCTAAGTCAATCATGCAGTTGCTTACTGTGGTCTTACCTAAAGTGCATGGGATGGTGAACGTACCTGGGTCTCGGCATTTAGGTGGTACCTTATGTTGCACGATTGCTGAGGCCTGCGCATTTAGCATTACCTGTGCGCACTCGCCTTTCCTCCTCTTGTTTGTGCACAGCTCCTTTAAAAACTTGGCGTACCTAGGGATCTGCCGAACTGCTTCAATAAGGGGAATGTTTATTTCCACCTTGCTGAATAACTCGTAGAGCTCCTTATCAAGCGCTTCTTTCCTAGCTGATGGTGCCTGTACAGGAAAAGGTGCAGGTATGTTAGTACGATTCATGTCTTTGTCTTTCGATTGCGCCATAACTGGCGCCTCGCCCTGCTGGCTTGTGGCTTGCGCTTCTGGTTGCGCATCCGGTCTGCTTTATTCCTACCATGCGCCCAGTCCTCAGTGTCGCTGCGTTGACTCCTCCCTTGGGATTCTGGATCACTTGCGAAGGCAGGTTGCCATCGCTCTTTTTCAGCTCATACACCGTGGTAGCAATCTGTGACAGCTGCTTTTCAATGGACTCGAACCTCTTGTCATACTTCTCATCATTCTTGCGCACTGTGTCTGCTAGCTGGCCCACGATATCTTCTAAGGATCGCCTCGGCTGCTGGTTGTTTTGCGCTGGTGCGTCAGTGCGGCGATGCGGTGGATTGTAGGGTGCAGCTTGTTGCGTCTGCTGTGGTGCGCACTGCTCCATGGACTGCCTTTGGAAATTGTTGTCCTCCTTCCATCTGAACCCATTTGCGGCTAGTCCGAAACGCGGCTGATTCTGCCTCTGCGGCCCTCTATTATCCCATCCTCCTAGAGCATTGACATCTCCCGATTCCTCGAAAAGTGTGGGACATGCATCGGTTTTGTGCTCAGTGGACGTACAGAACTCATACGCCTTTGGCGCAGCTGGTTGCGCCCCCTGCGCATGCATCAACTTCTACAGCATGGCCTTCATTTCCTTTATCTCAGCGCTTGTTTCTACCTGATGCACAGAATGAGCACGACTATTTTCAAGTGTTAGCTGATGTCTTACCTGTCCAGCAGAGTCTTCTATCAGCTGCCACGCGTCCTCTGGGTACATGTTGCAAATGTCGCCTCCTGCGCATGCATTCAATAATCTCAGCTCCATGGGCAGCAATCCATTCAGGAAATTCTCTATCAGCACATTCTGGGGCAGGTCGTGATTGTAGCAGTTGGCCTCCAGCTCCCTGAAACGCTCGTAATAATCCGATAGTGATTCTCCTGCGCCCTGCCTAGGTGCGGCCAACTCCCTCCTGAGTAGCGCGATCTTGGCTGCGGGATAGAATTTATCCAAGAACTTTTTCTGAAGCTGCTCCCATGTGTGAATAGATCCTGCTGGTAAGCTCATCAGCCAATGTCTGGCTGTGTCACACAATGAAAACGGGAACGCCTTCATCTTCAGCGCTTCGTCGATCTCCCCTTCGGCCTTCATGTTCTCGCAAATGACTAAGAATTCTCGCACATGCTTGACTGGGTTCTCGTTGTTCATCCCGTGGAACTTGGGCATGTGATGAATGAGCGAGCTTCTTAGCTCAAAATGACCGTCGGGTGGAAGCACTATGCACCATGGCTGGTTAACTGTGATTGGAGCTGACATCTCGCGCACTGTTCTGCGTCGCGCAACCTGTCGCGCGGGTGGCGCATTATACATTTCAGCGGCCATCCTTGCTTCAACTTCGCACTGTACTTCTTCTCTGAACCGAACTGCGCGATTATCTGCTCCTGCATTGTCTGGGGTTCTGTCCCTATCTCCAACGACACTGTTATCCTCCATGACCTGTTCTAAATCTCAAAGAAAACGAAATTAAAAGACAACTAAGTTGTCGCGTCTGTCAGTGCGCAACTAGAATCTGCACAGCGCAACTGTTTCAAGGTTGCGTAGGCTGATGTTGATTGCGAGCTGTCAGAAACAACAACGAGAATAAAGCAAACAGAAATAACTAACTACTGTAAAAGAAAACTCAAGCTGGTTAAAGCTTATCTGTGTTGCTCCCCGGCAACGGCGCCAAAATTTGATGCGCGCGTCGTTGTGCGTGTCAAATTAATCCTTCCTTCTCCACTTAGTATAGTGGCTAAGTCAGGGTCGATCCCACAAGGAGCAAGCAGACTCGCTCTAACTAGTAACCTACACTTACGAAAATTGGGGTGTGAGTGATTGGGTTGCGCAGGTGCGCAAGTAAACAGTAGTTAACGCAGGAATTGCACTAGACGTGCACAGGCAGTAGAGATTAAGTACTATGACTATGAAAAGTATCGGTGCAGACAATCCTCTATGAATGTATTCCTTATCATCGACTCTAAACGTCCATAGTTCGATTTACTGAAGTTAGTGTCCGATCAAGGCTTCCTAACATGTGTGCATGTTCCGATCAAAGTTCATGAGCTATTAATTCTTGAAACTAGTCTAAGCAGCTACGAATCCTGTCACAGTAGCAGCTGATTATCCTAGCGCGTTACTCCTAGTTGTCACCGTCAAGCTACCAACTAGTTTAACATATAACAAACAAGTGACAAGAGTAAGATTGCGGTTCAAGGCTTCCCCTACTCATGCAACTAGCTGTCAACCGTGTGCACAGAATTAATACAAGCAAACAAACTATGCATTAAGCACAAGTCTCAAAGGAAATACTCATAGAATCATGCCCAACCGATACAAAGTGTTTAGCTAGGCATGCTAGTAGTAAACATCATAGAAATAGTAAATAACAACTAAAGTATCCAAGAAAACAGTAACAAGCAGGTGTGTGCAGGTTGCAGTGTCTCGGCTGGCGTGGTCGGCTAGCGCAGATCCTCTCAGCAGCTCGTGTGTTTTTCAGTTCTGCCTCTCTCTCGTGTGTGTCTTGATGCCTTTCCGATCCTTTTCAAACCCTAGCCTTCCTCTCGTTATATACTGCTCATGAGGCCCAAGGACGGCCTTGGCAACTTCCAAATCTGATGGTGTCAAGATTTGGAAACACCAATATCCTGCGCATGGCGCACTGTGCACATTGGTTCGCGCAGTCGGTCTGCGCACCGTAGTCGACTCTGCCACTTCCTATCCTGTTTGCGCTGCTAGCTGCGCAGGCTGTGTGTTGCGCTCCTTAAACGCTGCCTGTTAGCGCGTATCCGACTTAGGCCCTCGTTTCGCCCTAGAATACAAAAACACCGGAAACCAGTAATCTTATACACAAAATGATGCAAACAAGCATAGCGTTAGGATCTAAATAGCGCGTATAAATAGACTCTATCACAATTGAATCTCATCAACCTACGAAGATCGTTGAGAAGATATGGTTCCTAAAATTGGTTTTAGGAAAGAAGTTGTGGCACCGATCTCAACACCTTGCTAAGATCTTGGAATAGATTGGGATTGCTAAAAGGGATTTAGGAAGTGTTCTAAATCCTAGTGGGGCTAGGATTTCTATAATCCCCCATGGGCTGCCAGTATTTAAGAGCAGCATCTCTAAGGAGAAGATACACACGCACAAACACACCCAAGAGAAAGCAAGAGCGATAAGCAAAGAGCTAGTGTACTGTCACTGGGAAAGGCTGAGAGAGATCACCACTGGATGAGTCTGATCGACGTTTGATCATAGAGTTCAATTGGAGCGAAGCTTCGTTGAAGATCAAGTACATATGCTCTTTGAAGAAGCGTCGGCATTGAGCTGAACGCGGAGGATCAAAGTGTAGAGCAAGGTCCGCCATACACTGAGTGGAAGTCACTGATCAAGGGGGAGCAGCACCGGAGTCCTGAGAACTCGCGGAAGTCAGATTGAGTATGTTATGGATATGACAACTGTGACAAAGCGGAAGATCCCGAGCGGAAGAAGAGGCTACAATAAACTCTGGTACCAGGAGGTGGTACTTGCAAATGAAGACTGACAAAGCAAAAGAGGCAGAAGAAGCTATAGCATCCCCTGACGATTGGAGCTGGTACATATATTCAGAAGGGATCAACACAATAACCAGAAGAGGCTATAGTATCTCCTGAAGATTCAAGGCTAAAGCTAAAGAGAGTATCTTTTTAGCAGATCAATATGGAGGTGCACGGAGGTTATCCGGATGATTGCGGCCGGCGTGGTAATAGGCAGAGGAAGGCCCAGATGATTAGAGAATCTTCAAGAGCGGCACGGATGAATGAGATCTAGATAAGGTTTCAAAATTCTAAATTAGGAAACCGAATCTCAACAACTTTCAGGAATCCAGAGGAAGATTCAGAAGGTGGAATTATTACTTGGGACTAAAGTTGCTAGGTGCAAAAGCTATATGAGCAGGCAGAGACCGAAGCAACAAGTGACGCACACCCGATATCAAAGAACACACACACACTGAGCATAGGTCAGAGTGCGCGGAAGCAGAGAGTGCTGGAGTGCAAGCTGTGAGAGAGCTGAGGAGTAATCTGGTCCGGAGTAGTCTGATTGCTATATTGATTCGAGGGAGTCGACTGGAGCATATTTCTCATTGACAGACCGAACGGTTGACGGTCGAGGAGTGAAGCTTGCGCAAACTGTCCCAGCGTGCTCCTTGGTAGTGATGGAAGGTCATTGACTGAGGGGGAGCAGCGCGGAGTGTCCGACTACTCAACAGGAAGAGCTTGGAGAAGTCATCGACAGAAGCGTCAGCGACTTGGCGGAAGAAGTTGCAGCAGCATCCATTGTAACACATTATAATAAGATAGGATGAGTGATCGCGCGTCGCTGTGCGCGTCAAATATAATTCCTTCCTCTCCCACTAGTACAGCGGTTAAGTAAGGGTCGATCTCCACAGGGAGCAAGCAGTGAGTCTCAGCTAGTAACCTACACTTAAGAAAACGGGGGTTGCGTGAGTGATTGGGGGTTTTGCGCGATGCGCGAATAACAGCGAATATCGTAACTCAGGGAATTGCACTAGACGTGCGCAAGCAGTAGAGATGAAGTACTATATTTATGAGAAGTATTGGGCAGACAATCCTCTATGAATGCATTCCTTATCATCGACTCTAAACATCTATAGCTTGTGGTTTACTTGGGTTAGTGTCCGGTAAAGGCTTCCTAACACGTGCGCATGTTCCGTTCAAAGTTCATGTGCTATTAATCCTTAGAACTAGACTAAACAGCTGCGAATCCTGTCACAGTAGCAGCTGCCTACCCTAACTCGTTACTCCTAGTTGTCACGGTAAGTTTGCGGTTCAAGGCTTCCCCTACGCATGCAACTAGTTTAACATGCGACAAGCGAGCTACACAAGTAAGTTTGCGGTTCAAGGCTTCCCCTACTCATGCAACTAACTGTCTCAGTACGCGCAGGATTAATACAAATAAATAAACTATGCATTAAGCTCAAGTCTCAAAGGTAATACATCATAGATTCATGCCCGACCAACACTAAGTGTTTAGCTAGACATGCTAGTGGTAAACATCATAAAATAGTAAGTAACAACTACTGAATCAGAGAAAACGGTAGCAAACGGTGCGTGCAGTGTGTCTTCTCGGCTGGCGCAGTCGGCTGGCGCAACTCTCCTTGACAGGTCCGTGTGTTTTCCAGTTCTGCCGCGCAGTGCCTCTGGAATGTCACTGAGTGATGGTGTCCGCCTCTCTGTGTTATTTTGAAACCCTAGACTTTCTTTGTTTAAATAGTGCCCCAGGAAGTTCATCTTTTGGCAACTTCCAAGTCTGGTCACTGGGACTTTGCGCCTGGCGCACAGCATTGATTGGCGCAATCGGGTGGCGCACCTCTGCTGTCCTTCGCCATTTCTTCTTTTGTTTGCACCGCTAGCTCCACAGGCTGATCTTTCACTCCTAGAACGCTGCCTGTTAGCGCGTATCCGACTTAAGGACTCGTTCTGACCTGATGTACAAAAATAGTGGAAACGAGTAATCTTGCCCATAAAATATTGCAAACAAGCATGGGTTTATGATCTAAATAACATGTATAACTAGGCTCTATCAAACCCCCCACACTTACCCCTTGTTCGTCCCGAACAAGTACTGAAACGCGGATACAATTACCTTTTCTGGAGACTAGCGCACAGCCCTTGCATTCTAGCGCAAGATGCACAGTTGCTTCAACTTGTGCTGCTCTATCACCTGCGCACAACTGCACTCAATAGTTCTAATATAATAATCCCGAAATTTCGTTACCTCTCAGCCGGGATGAAGGTCTTTGGATGACTGGGAGATAGCTCTTCTTAGGCTCCTGGTTGTCAGCTCCCGCTCCGAAGATAGGTATATGGTTTCTTGCGCGAGCTTCTTCCAGTGCGTGATTCGTTCGCACACTCCCTGGGAACCTGAGCCTTTGATGATATCCTTGTGGTCTTGCGCACGCAGGTACTAGGTAGTGCGCATGCTGATTCTTTGTAACGCACATCATCTGCTTCTGCTGGTATTTTCTTTTGTACAGCTTCCTTTCCAATTTTTTTTTTTTTATTCCCAGAACAGTTCCAATCTCAGCCTTCGGATAGCAGCTATGGAACTCGTTCCGCTCTCCCTCCTTGGTTTGTCTGCGCCGGTCAGCGCACGCGTTTACATCCGCGCCCGCTTTCCTTAGCTTGACATCCAGAGAGAAGGTGGTCTGTTTTCCCACCTCGCCACGCTTTGGGTATTTTGCCTTTTGCATCCGCGTGACTGAGCGCGCTCTTTTGTTCCGAAGGTTGCGAAGCACCGGCCTCTACTAGCGCAATCGACCATATACCTCGCCTTCGAAGCAGAAGCGACTAACCGCCTCTCTGGAGCATTTCTATCAACTCCACATCCCCTGTATATCCCAACTAACAGGAGCAGAAAAAACGAAAAAATTATGCTAAAACAGTAGATAGCAGTGCACACAATACGGATAGCGCAAAACAAGCTGGAGCGCATGCGCATCCTGCACCTTAGCGCACTACTGCTACTAGTTTTCTTCAACTTAACTAAGCTATACTAAAAATGCTAAAAACATGAAATGTAAGAGTAACGCCCCCCCCCCCCACACTTGAACAGAGACGTGTCCCCACGACTCAAGCTCACGCGCACGGAGGTTGCGCACATGCATGCAATGCAACGAAAATAAAGAATATAAGAGTGAACACCAATAGTCACACAAAATATAGCAAGGGAGTCACAGAATGTAGGGCACAAATATTCAGCACACCTAATAGTCAAATAGACGCAGCAAAATAAAAGACAACACCCTAAAGAAAATCACTGCGCCTGCCCTCGGCCTTAGAAGTTCCCCGAGCTAGACGCTGCTGCTGACCCATGCGCCTCATCCTCTGAAGAATCAGTCATGGAGTCGGTGCTGGAGGATGGTGGCACAATGGTGAGGGGGTCAGGCTGCTCGTCCTCGGAAAGTGACTCCCATATGGAATCGGAGTCGACGCTGGGAAAGTTAATTGGGGACTCCGGAACAGAAGGCCGGGCAGGGGCAACTACTGGTGGTGGTACCGGTGCTGGTTCAGGTGCAGGGGTGGGCTCTGCTGCTGGGGCTGCTGGTTCTGGTGCGGGCGCTGCTGGGGCTGGGGCTGGAGAGGGTGCTGGAGCTGGAGCTGCTGAAGTTTCTGGGGTTCGGGTAGGAGGTGGATGGTGCAGGCTGAGGAGAGGGGGAATTGCGTCTCCAAATTTCCACCCGGATGGTGGACTCATACTTAAATCCGCCCCCTCTGGCGCTAAGTATTCGAGCACGCGCATGACGTTGAACAGCATGCGCTGCTCGGCAGTGGCTTCCTCAGGCGCCGCCTCAGTCTCAGTCCTTGGGCGCTTGGCAGGGGCACGCGGGGGAGAGTCCTCTATGGAAATGGTCACTGGCTCCCCCAATGGTGCGCGGGCCCTCTGTTGCGCTCCAGTCTGCGCCCGAGTCCTTGGGCGCCTGACTAGAGGCACCTCTGGTTCTAGGGCCTCCTCCATCTCTTCGTCTGCTGCGGCGGCTGCTGCGGCGGCTGCTGCGGCTGCTGCTGCGCCTGCAGCTGCGCCCTGCGCACTGCTCTCGGCCCTGGCCCGCGCACTGCTCTCTACTCTGGCCCTCGGTGGTCTGGCTGGCTGCAGGTGGTAGCACCACTCTAGTGTGCCATCGTCCCGAACGGCTACCGCCCTGATTTGCAGCATGTGGGCGCGGTCCAGAGGTATAGGCTGCACCAAGGTGTGCTCTGGCACCTCGGGCTCTCCATGTAAGCTCCGCAGCAAGTGCGTGATAAGCCCTCCACACGTCAGCGGCCCTCTCATGCTGACTCGGCTCCAATGGTGCACCATGTTCAGGATGAACAGCACCTTCCGCTCATAATAAAGCCCCGTCAAAATCTCCATATCCAGGAGGCTGATCTTTGGAGCGCCGTTGAAACGGCCAATGATTGCGTAGGCCACGATGCGCCACAAGTAGAACAGCCACGGGTCGCGCAGCTCTCGGCCCCTGCTGCGCCCCGCGGCGAATGCTGGCCCTGTTGCCATGTCCCTCCAAGCCTCCTGGTTATTGTGCGTGTCTAACTCCTCCTCACGCACCTTGGCGCACCCGAATGCGCGCCTCAGCCTCCTTTCCGAGGCTATGAACCAGACACCCCTGTGTCTATATCTGATCTCCCTGTCCCCCGCCTCCATAGACGCCAGGAACTCACACGTATCCTCCTGGTCTGCTGCGCTGCGGAGGTCCATTAGCGCCTCCCAACCGGCAATCGCTAGCCTCTGCGCCACGAGGTCCTCTAACCCTACCTCGCGCAGGAAATCTCGACAGATGTACGGTGTCCCGTACATGTCCAGGCTAATGAATGCTGCGTACTTGTTAGCGAAAGCCGCTGGGGTCACTTGGTCTGCGGCGGGTCTCATCTTGCGCTGGCTCCGGTCAATCGCGGTCTATGCTCCCCAAAACCCTAAAAATCGAAACTGCCCAGAATCCTCTGAAATTTGCACCGAACGAGCGCCTACTGGTCGCCTACACAACGCACAAAACAGCACTCCAAGCCGCGCACTCTAGCCTGGTGCGATTTCAAAACCCTAAAAACTGTCTTCTCCGCGCAAACCCTAACAGAAGCGGCTCAAAGCGGGATCGGGGGTTACCTGGGTGCTGTGTGGTCGTGTGGTTCTTGAATCGCTCTAGACGGACGGTGGGATGGGCGCTGGGCGACGGCAGAGGTCTGAGGGCGGGAGCTTGTGTGTAACGGTCGAGTGAAAAAGTGCTGGGAATTATTCTAAGTCTGGCCTTATATACCCCCTATGGCTAGCGCAACTGACCTGCGCATTGATAGGCGCACGGTCCTGCGCATTTGTGTGACTACAAAAAAAACTACCAAACCCTATTCTAACTAAAAACACGCAAAAAAAAAACAAAAAAAAAACAAAACAAAACAAGCAGAATAAAATGTGCCAAAATAAAATGTGTCGGGTTACCTCCCGACAAGTGCCTTTGTTTAACGTCGTTGGCTCGACGGTACCTCGTTACGTGCCAAGTAGTGCGTCTGCAGCCTCCCCCACTCTTGCTCCTGAGCGTCCCTGCGCCAGTGCTTGTGTGACGATCTCAGTGGTCCTGCGCAAAGGATAAAAGGAGAGGTCAGCATGTGATACATTATTCGTAAGGAGGGCAGATGCAGAGGAAGAGGAGATATAGGCGATGGGTGCTAGGTCTCCCTCTGAAACATCTGGTGGTGCGTCTGGCGCAACAGCTTGCTCGTCTACTATCTCTGGCTCGGCCAAGTCAATGTTGCGTGCTGCGCCATCCCAAGGTTCGCCCAAGTACCGTTTGACTCTCTGCCCGTTAACCTGAAAACGATGCTGGTGCCCGTCTTCTAATTCAATTGTGCCGTAGGGGAAAACCTTGGTGACGGTGTATGGTCCCGTCCACTTGCTGCGCAGCTTCCCAGGCATGAGCTTCAGGCGTGATGAAAATAATAATACCTGATCGCCTGGTTCAAATGTGCGCCGGAGGATGTGCTTGTCATGAAACGCCTTGGTGCGCGCTTTGTAATCGCGCAGTCCCTCATAGGCGTCCAGGCGCAGCTCTTCTAGTTCGCTCAGCTCAAATGCGCGTCCTTGTCCTGCCTCCTCCAAGTTCAAGTTGCAAATACGTAGAGCCCAATATGCCTTGTGCTCGAGCTCCACTGGCAGGTGGCATGCCTTCCCATAGACCAGCCGGAATGGTGAGGTTCCAATGGGTGTCTTGTGTGCAGTGCGGTACGCCCATAGCGCATCATCCAAGCGCTGGCTCCAATCCTTGCGCGACGGCCTCACAGTCTTTTCCAAGATGCGCTTGATCTCTCTGTTAGAAACTTCGGCCTGTCCATTCGTCTGCGGATGGTAAGCGGTGGACGTCTTGTGGCGCACCCCATAGTGCTTGAAGACTTGCGCCACAACCCTGTTGCAGAAGTGCGTCCCCTGGTCGCTGATAACTGCCTTAGGCACGCCGTACCTGCAAAATATGTTAGTTCTGAGAAAATCAGCGACAGTCTTACCATCATCCTTGCGCGTGGCCTTAGCTTCGACCCATTTGGATACGTAATCCACGGCCACCAGTATGTACTCGTAGCCGGCAGATGGGGGAAATGGACCCATGAAGTCGATTTCCCAAACATCGAACACTTCATCCACCAGAATCGGGGTCTGCGGCATCTCGTTGCGCGCGGATATTCCTCCAGTGCGCTGGCACCTGTCACACTTCCTGCAGTGGTCATAGGCATCTCTGAATAGGTGCGGCCAGTAGAATCCACAGTCCAAGATCTTCCTGCTCGTGCGCTTGGGACCGAAATGTCCTCCACAGGCGTGCGCATGACAAAACATCAATACAGAGTTAATCTCATGGTCAGGCACGCAACGTCTTAATATCCGATCTGGACCTATTCTAAGCATGTAAGGATCATCCCAAAGATAATGCTTGGACTCATGTTTCAATCGCATGCACTGAGTTTTATTGAAATGAGGAGGGAACGCACCTGTGACCAGGTAATTTGCGATATGCGCATACCATGGTACCTTACCTGTTAGCGCCATTAGATGCTCGTCAGGGAATGTCTCCTTGATCTGCCCTGGCTCCTCATCCTTTATGATCCTGCTCAGATGATCAGCGACGGTATTTTCTGTGCCCTTCTTATCTTTGATCTCTAAATCGAATTCCTGAAGCAGAAGTACCCAACGCATCAGGCGCGGCTTGGTCTCTTTCTTGGATATGAGGTAGCGGATAGCTGCGTGGTCCGTGTAGATGATGACTCTGGCGCCTAGAACATATGCTCGGAACTTCTCCAGCGCAAATACAATTGCCAGAAGCTCCTTCTCCGTGGTGGTGTAGTTCTTCTGCGCGGAGTCCAGTGTGCGCGATGCATAGTAGATGGCATGCGGCTTCTTGTCCTCGCGCTGCCCCAAGACTGCTCCTACTGCGTAGTCACTTGCGTCACACATCAGCTCGAATGGCAGGTTCCAGTCTGGTGCGCGCATCACTGGCGCACTGGTCAGCGCTTCTTTCAGCTTATCGAACGCCGCCCTGCACTCATCAGTAAAATCGAAGCACACGTCTTTTTGCAACAGGTTAGACAGGGGTATGCAAATCTTAGAGAAATCCTTAATAAAACGCCTGTAAAACCCAGCATGCCCTAAGAACGATTTCACGTTGCGCACGTTGGTGGCATAAGGCAGATTAGAAATAATATCTATCTTAGCTTTGTCTACCTTAATACCCTCCTCTGAAATGATATGACCCAATACTACTCCGTGCGTAACCATGAAATGACACTTCTCGTAGTTTAGCACTAGGTTCTTAGAGATGCAGCGTGCTAAGACTTTATCTAGATGTGTTAAGCATGCATCAAAGGTACTCCCATATACAGTGAAGTCATCCATGAACACTTCTATACATATACCAATCATATCAGAGAAAATGCTCATGACGAGGCGTTGGAACGTACCTGGCGCGTTGCACAGCCCAAAAGACATACGCCGAAACGCAAATGTTCCGAAGGGCATGTGAACGTGGTCTTCTCTTGATCCTCCGCAGCTATGGGTATCTGATTGTAACCTGAATATCCGTCCAAAAAACAAAAGTAAGGTTTACCTGCCAAGCGATCCAGCATCTGGTCCATGAAGGGTAGCGGGAAGTGGTCCTTGCGCGTTACAGCGTTCAGCTTCCTGTAGTCGATGCACATGCGCCAGCCAGTCTGTATGCGCTTGGGAACTAGCTCGCCCTGCGCATTCTCCTCCACCGTGATTCCTCCTTTCTTTGGCACAACGTGCACCGGGCTGACCCATCTGCTGTCTGAGATTGGGTAAATGACCCCTGCGTCAAGCAACTTCAGAACTTCCTTTTGCACTACCTCCATCATATTTGGGTTTAACCTGCGCTGAGCCTCCCTGGATGGTTTGGCGCCGTCTTCCAACAGAATTCGGTGCATGCACACGTCCGGGCTCACTCCGCGCAGATCAGCAAGAGTCCATCCAATAGCGCGCTGGTTCCTGCGCAGCACCTGTTGTAAGCGCGCCTCCTGCTCTTTTTCCAATCCCTTCTTGATGATCACTGGCAGGGTGTCCTCATCTCCCAAGAAAATGTACTTGAGATGCTCCGGGAGTTGCTTCAGTTCGATCTTGGGTGCCTGCTCAACAGAGGGCAAGGTTTTGTTAGCGGTGCAAATATGAACTATATCACGTACCTGTGTGGATGCTGGTTCAGCACTGCTTAGCTCCTTCTCTTGCTCCTCCAGTTCTGCCTGTGTCAGTAGCTCTGGTCCTATGGTTGCGCTCGCACACTGCGCTTCTGTGACTAAGTCGTCAAAGCTGTCCATTGCGTGCACGGTAGCGTCCTCATGTGGGTGCTGCATCCCTTCGAAGATGTTGAAATGGATTTCTTCGCCATCTACCTCCATGGAGAGCGTGCCCCTCCACACGTCTATCTTCGTGCGCGCAGTCATCAGAAACGGTCTGCCTAGGAGGATCTGCGCACCGCTGGCGCTTGATTCACCCTCCATTTCGAGCACATAAAAGTCTGCTGGGAACACCAGCTCTCCTACTCGAACTAGGACATCTTCTATCATGCCTGCAGGTTGTTTGCACGATCTATCTGCTAGCTGAATTGTGAGACCTGCAGGTTTTAGTGGTCCAAGGCGCAAGGTCGCATAGAGAGAATATGGTAATAAATTGATTGATGCGCCTAAATCGATCATGCAGTTGCTTACCGTGGTTTTACCTAAGGTGCAAGGGATAGTGAATGTACCTGGATCTCGGCACTTAGGTGGTACCTTTTGCTGCACGATTGCTGAGGCCTGCGCATTTAGCATTACCTGTGCGCATTCGCCTGTCCTTCTTTTATTCGTGCACAGCTCTTTTAAAAACTTCGCATACCTGGGAATCTGTCGAATAGCTTCTATGAGAGGTATGTTGATTTCCACTTTGCTGAACAGCTCATACAGTTCCTTGTCCAGTGCTTCTTTTCTCGCCAGTGGTGCCTGCACAGGGAAAGGAGCAGGTATGTTAGTACAATTTTTGTTCTTGTTTTTCGAGTGAGACATACCTGGCGCATTGCCCTGCTGGTTCGTGGTTGGCGCTTCTGATTGCGCCTCTGGCTCTGGTTGCGCACTCTGAGCTGCTGGATCTGGGACTTGCGCAACTGGTTGCGCGGGCGCCTGCGCGGTCTGCTCTGTTCCCACTGTGCGCCCAGTCCTCAGTGTTACTGCGTTAACTCCTCCCTTAGGGTTCTGAATCACTTGCGAAGGCAGGTTGCCATCGCTCTTTTTCAGCTCATACACTGTGGTTGCAATTTGTGATAGGTGTTTTTCTATGGATTCGAACCTCTTGTCATACTTTTCGTCATTCTTGCGCACTGTGTCTGCTAGCTGCCCCATGATATCTTCCAAGGATCGCCGTGGTTGCTGACTGTTCTGCGCTGGTGCGTCTGTGCGGCGATGCGGTGGATTGTAGGGTGCAGCATGTTGCGCCTGCTGTGGTGCGCGCTGATCAGTGGGCTGCCTCTGGAAATTGTTCTCTTCTCTCCATCTGAAACCATTTGCAGCAAGCCCAAAGCGCGGCTGATTCTGCCTCTGCGGTCCTCTGTTGTCCCATCCTCCAAGGGCATTTACATCTCCAGTTTCTTCAAAAAGTGTTGGGCACTCGTCTGTCTTGTGCTCAGTGGACCTGCAGAATTCACATACCTTTGGTGCAACTGGTTGTGCGCTCTGCGCACTCATCAGCTTCTGTAGCATGGCCTTCATTTCTTTGATCTCAGCGCTTGCCTCTACCTGATGCACAGAACGATTACGACTACTTTCAAGTGTCAATTGATGTCTTACCTGTCCTGCAGAATCTTCTATCAGCTGCCATGCATCCTCCGGGTACATGTTGCAAATGTCCCCTCCTGCGCATGCATTCAGTAGTCGCAGCTCCATGGGCAGCAGTCCATTCAGAAAGTTCTCTATCAGCACATTCTGGGGAAGCCCGTGATTGTAGCAATTGGCTTCTAGCTCCCTGAAACGCTCGTAGTATTCTGACAGAGACTCCCCTGCGCCTTGCCTTGGCGCGGCCAATTCCCTTCTGAGCAGCGCAATCTTCGCTGCTGGATAAAATTTATCTAAGAATTTCTTCTGCAGCTGCTCCCATGTGTGGATTGATCCTGCGGGTAGGCTCATCAGCCAGTGTTTGGCTGCATCGCTCAATGAAAATGGGAACGCTTTCATCTTCAGCGCTTCATCGTTTTCCCCCAAAGCCTTCATGTTCTCGCAAATGATTAGGAACTCCCGCACATGCTTGACTGGATTTTCGTTGTTCATTCCGTGAAACTTGGGCATGTGATGGATGAGTGAGCTTCTTAGTTCGAACTGTCCGTCGGGCGGAAGCACTATGCACCATGGCTGGTTAACAGTGAGTGGGGCCGACATTTCGCGCACTGTCCTGCGCCTCGCGACTGGACGAACGGGTGGCGCAATGTATGGTTCCGCGGCCATTCGTGCGTCGTCCTCACGCTGCACTTCCTCTCTGAATAGGGCTGCGCGGTTATGTGCCCTTGCTTCCTCTGGGGTTCTGTCTCCCAGGTTATCTCCAACCACACTGTTATCCTCCATGTCCTGATCCAAACTCAAGAAACGAAATTAAATGGCAACGAAGTTGTTGCGTCTGTCAGTGCGCAACTAGAATCTGCGCAGCGCAACTGTTTCAAGGTTGCGCAGGCTGATGTGATTGCGCGCTGTCAGAAACAACAACGAGAAAACAAAACAAAATGAAATAACTAAAATGAGGAATGTAAGCTAGCTAAAACTTAGCTGTGTTGCTCCCCGGCAACGGCGCCAAAATTTGATCGCGCGTCGTTGTGCGCGTCAAATATAATTCCTTCCTCTCCCACTAGTACAGCGGTTAAGTAAGGGTCGATCTCCACAGGGAGCAAGCAGTGAGTCTCAGCTAGTAACCTACACTTAAGAAAACGGGGGTTGCGTGAGTGATTGGGGGTTTTGCGCGATGCGCGAATAACAGCGAATATCGTAACTCAGGGAATTGCACTAGACGTGCGCAAGCAGTAGAGATGAAGTACTATATTTATGAGAAGTATTGGGCAGACAATCCTCTATGAATGCATTCCTTATCATCGACTCTAAACATCTATAGCTTGTGGTTTACTTGGGTTAGTGTCCGGTAAAGGCTTCCTAACACGTGCGCATGTTCCGTTCAAAGTTCATGTGCTATTAATCCTTAGAACTAGACTAAACAGTTGCGAATCCTGTCACAGTAGCAGCTGCCTACCCTAACTCGTTACTCCTAGTTGTCACGGTAAGTTTGCGGTTCAAGGCTTCCCCTACGCATGCAACTAGTTTAACATGCGACAAGCGAGCTACACAAGTAAGTTTGCGGTTCAAGGCTTCCCCTACTCATGCAACTAACTGTCTCAGTACGCGCAGGATTAATACAAATAAATAAACTATGCATTAAGCTCAAGTCTCAAAGGTAATACATCATAGATTCATGCCCGACCAACACTAAGTGTTTAGCTAGACATGCTAGTGGTAAACATCATAAAATAGTAAGTAACAACTACTGAATCAGAGAAAACGGTAGCAAACGGTGCGTGCAGTGTGTCTTCTCGGCTGGCGCAGTCGGCTGGCGCAACTCTCCTTGACAGGTCCGTGTGTTTTCCAGTTCTGCCGCGCAGTGCCTCTGGAATGTCACTGAGTGATGGTGTCCGCCTCTCTGTGTTATTTTGAAACCCTAGACTTTCTTTGTTTAAATAGTGCCCCAGGAAGTTCATCTTTTGGCAACTTCCAAGTCTGGTCACTGGGACTTTGCGCCTGGCGCACAGCATTGATTGGCGCAATCGGGTGGCGCACCTCTGCTGTCCTTCGCCATTTCTTCTTTTGTTTGCACCGCTAGCTCCACAGGCTGATCTTTCACTCCTAGAACGCTGCCTGTTAGCGCGTATCCGACTTAAGGACTCGTTCTGACCTGATGTACAAAAATAGTGGAAACGAGTAATCTTGCCCATAAAATATTGCAAACAAGCATGGGTTTATGATCTAAATAACATGTATAACTAGGCTCTATCACTGAGTCTATGTGATCAGGTCGTTAGCTATCTATTACTAAAGTGTGTTGATAGTGTAGGCTAGTCTATGTTGACAGATTGAGCGGAGACTTCGACTAGGTTAGGAGTAGTGGTTAGACCAGCGGTGGCTGAGTTGTAGCAAACCATTATACTCTAACAGAGTTAGTGAAGTCTTGAGGACCGAGAGTAGTCCTCCCTAGACGTAGGCTGTTGTCGAACTGGGTGAACAAACTTGTTTATGTTCCATTGGTAGAAGTAAAGTGTCAGCAACTTAACGGAAGAAGTTGCTGAAGCAAACCGTGGGTTGTCGTCTACAGTAACGCAATGCCAATTTCAGAGTAGCTGGGAGAGCTCGGAGAATTTGAGGTAGATGCGGAGAAAGTGCAGCTTGTTGTAGTAAGTTGCTATAGCATCATGTCATAACACTTTGTCGTAGAATAGGATAAGTCTGTGTGATCAGAGATGTAGCATTCTATTACCACATTCTGTTAAGTTATTGAGCAAATATAGATTGTCTGTGTGATCAGACTGAGCAACTAGCTAGGTTAGAAGAGGTTGTTCTAGCATAGGCAGAGAAGTGGAGCCTTTGTACTTTGAAATTGCAGCGTCTTCGGTTGCGGAGAGTGTACTAGCAGGTTGCTATAACAACCTTGTACCACTGTGCAGAAATAAGCTTGTACAACGAATGAAAGAGAGCACACACAAATTAGGTCACCTAGTTCGGCCAACTGCCTACCTCTGAGGAGGACTTCTCAAGAGTCCTCTACGATTCACTAGCCTCGGTTTCTAGTACAAAGATTCAGTTCAGCCTACGCTCGAATAATCTCTACGTCTAACCAAGCTACAATGAATCAGGGCCTAATCTCAACACCTTAAACCAGCCTGCACTACCTACTACTCACTCGACTTAATACAATAGCTAATATTCTCACAGACCTAGCCTATTCGAATTATGACAGCAATTACCATAGGTTGCTATAGCACAATCTTGTGCCGTATAGCTGGTGCTGATTCGGTCCGCGTCGCTTCAAGCCTTTCACTGAGCTGATCAAACTGTTCCGCGAGCACTGCATAGTCCAGAATACTCCTCCTTACTCTGTGACCACCTGTCACTGATGGGAGAGAGTCTTCTGCCGTCGTCCGAGTTCATCAGATACTCATGACGCTCCCTCGACTCTCCTTGATCAATTAGCAAGCCTCCTGCTCAACTGACCTTCTAATCGAGCACTAATCAGACACTACAAGTCTTGACTAGTCTTTGCTTCAAAATCCCTCATGCTCTGCGTGCACGCTTTGCTCAATGAGTGATGGATCCAATCTCTCCGCTCTGCACTTGGATGGATTGATCGATGATCTGCTGCACTGCCGAGGCTTCTTTTAAATAGCGACCTCCAGGCTCTACAAAAAATAGAATAGGAAGTATCGACCTTTAGAGATAAGGACACCCACCTTCCAAAACAGTCTTATCTTGTAGATGACAACTTGTTCTTTGCGTGGTTCAAGATGCTACAACTCTTCTGCTACACGGGAAGCTATAGCAACCCCTTGGTTCTTAAGAGGACTAGTTGGTTAAAACACAGAGACCCAGTGCGGATCTCAGTGTTTCAAATCTACCTCCATCCAGTGGCTTTGGGAGATGTCTGCTAGCTGCTTATCTGTCACAACATGCTCAAGGATGATGATCTTCTTTTCCACAAGGTCTCTGATAAAGTGATGCCGAATGTCAATGTGCTTGGTTCGTGAGTGTTGCACTTGATTCTTAGAAATGCTGATGGCACTGATGTTGTCACAATAGAGGGGCATGGCACTTTGCTTCAACCCATATTCTGCCAGCATTTGCTTCATCCAGACTATCTACGCACAACAACTCTTTACTGCGATGTACTCTGCCTCTGCAGTGGACATGGAGATGATGTTTTGCTTCTTCCTGAACCAGGACACCAAGTTGTTTCTGAGAAAGAAGCAGCCTCCAAAAGTGCTCTTCCTGTCTTCTGCGCATCCTGCCCAATCTGCATCACTGTATCCTACTAGAACTGCACTCGTATCCTTATTATACCATAGTCCATAGTTCACCATGTTGAGGATATGGCATCCTTGACAAAACTACTCAAGAGACTGCTGAAGCACTCCCTGAAGATCAGTGCCTGGAGCACAATCTGAAGACTGACAAAACAACAACATTAAAGAGCCAGAGTCTGCTTCAGCAATCCCTGAAGATCTGAAGCTGGGAGACTATTTGAAGAATGGGCAAGAGTCAGCTATGAAGAGACAGAGTCTGCTTCAGCACTTCGTGATGATCCAGAGCTAGAGCAGAATCCTGGTGTTGCACCGTGAGACTTCGGCATGATCCGGCTGACTTCGGGGGAAGCTCAGAGAGGTTTGCAGATGCCATCAAGAGCTCAGCTACCGCCAGCACATGGTCTAAGAAGATAAAGATCCAAGAGTCCAAACTTGGCAACGAAATCTTCTACAAACTTGCTAGAATCTAGGAGAAGATTCTGATAATGATCTGTGGCGTTTTTGTCGTGCTGAAGAGCTTTAAAAGGAAGGCGGAGCAACCTCACAAAAATACTAAACACATGAGAGAAAAATAGAAAAAGCACTAGAGGACCTACACAGAGATCAACCACGGTAGCATGGTTTATTCTTTGAGTTGAAGACTCTTGATGAGCAGAGGGAATCAGAAATCGTGGAGGTTGATTCAGGATTGATTCGAGTTCAATTAGAGCGCTGATCGTTGAAGGATCAACCGGAGCTCGCTGATCAGCCGCGGACAGGGATTGTCGCGGGTTGCGAGGCAGTGTTCGACGCTTCTCAGTAGTGACGAAGCAAGTCATTGATTGAGGGGGAGCCGAGGTTGAGTTTGAAGAACTCAGAGGGTCCGACTACTTGTCGAGAGAGCTTGGAGTGTCGTGGACTGAAGATATAGCAACTCTAATGAAAAGTGTGCTTAAGCATTCCGTGAATTACATATTGTAATAGAATAGGCTAAGTCTGAGTGGCAGTACTAGAGCTATTTATTACTGAGAGTGTGTAGGCTGCACGAAGAGAATTTGTGTGATCAGATTGCTAGCTAGTCTAGGTGTGTAGACTGAGCATTAGATTTCGGCTAGGTGAGAAGTAGAGGTGTGTGTCCTTGTACTTCAAACTGTGATAATGAAATCTTGAGGATCGGAGCATCCTCCCCAGACGTAGGAAAGTTGTCGTACTGGGTGAACAAACGCACTTGTCTTTCTCATTCTTCAATAGAGTAGTTTCGCAGAAAGATACAGAGATTGCTAAAGCAGAAGCTATATCTTCGCATCAACAGCGAAGCAGAATTTCACACCGTACCTCCAACATATCTGATGATTCGCTTGACAAGCTTCAGATGGCTTTCCTTTGGGAAAGCTTGGTGATCGCGCGTCGTTGTACGCGTCAAATTAATCCTTCCTTCTCCACTTAGTACAGCAGCTAAGTCAGGGTCGATCCCACAAGGAGCGTGCAGACTCGTCTTCGCTAGCAACCTATAACTTACGAAATTGGGGGTTGTGAGTGATTGGGTTGCGCAGGTGCGCGAATGAACAGTAGTGAAAGCAGAATTGCACTATACGTGCGCAGGCAGTAGATATTAAGTACTATAACTATGAAAAGTATCGGTAAAGACAATCCTCTATGAATGTATCCCTTATCATCGACTCTAAACATCTATAGTGCAGTTCTACTTAAGTTAGCGTCCGATCAAGGCTTCCTAACGTGCGCGCATGTTCCGATCAAAGTCCATGAGCTATTAATTCTTGAAACTAGTCTAAAAAACTACGAATCCTATCACAGTAGTAGCCGATTATCCTAGTGTGTTACTCCTACTTATCACCGTCAAGTTATCAACCAGTTTAACATACAATAACGAGCAGTTAGAATAAGATTGCGGTTCAAGGCTTCTCTTATTCGCACAACTAATTATCACCCATGTGCATAGAATTAATATAAGTAGACGAACTAAGCATTAAACACAAGTCTCAAAGGAAATACTTCATAGAATCATGCCCAACCGATACAAGGTGTTTAGCTAGACATGCTAGAAGCAAACATCATAGAAATAATAAATAAAACTAAAGCAGCCAAGGAAAAGTAGCAAGCCGGCACAATCGCAGGTTGCTGTTTTCGGCTGGCGCAGGTGGTTCGCGCAGAATCTCAACGGCAGGCTTCCTTGAGCTCGTGTGTCTCTATTGCTATATGTCTCTCTCTCTCTATCCTCTTCCAAACCCTAGCTTCCCTCCTCTTTATATACTAGTCTTGAAGCCCAAGGAATGCTTAGATTTGGCCCGTGAGAATCTTAGCTACTTCCCAAATCTAGGAGATTTTGTAGGGATAATGATGATCAAAATTTAGAAACGCTGCTATCCTGCGCATGGCTCGCTTCGCGCAGTTGGTTTGCACACTACAGTCTGAATCAGCTGTCTCCTATCTCTTTTTGCGCTGCTAGCTCCGCAGGTCGTGCATTGCGCTCTTTAAAAGCGCCCGTTAGCGCGCATCTGACTTATGCTCCTGTTTCATCCTGAAATACAAAAATACCGAAAACCAATAATCTTGTACACAAAATAATGCAAACAAGCACAGTGTTAAGATCTAAATAGCGCATATAACTAGGCTCTATCACTTGGTATCTTGCACAAACTCCTACTGAGTAGGAAATATCAGGGCGGCTAGCCGTGAGGTATAGAAGACTTCCAATCATGCTTTGGTATGTTGATTGATCTACTTCAGCTCCCACTTCATCCTTGATTACTTTGAAGTGCATGGCTACTAGTGTTCTCTTGTGACTAGCTTTGTCCAGCTGGAACTTCTTCACTAGGTTCTTGCTATACTTGCTTTGAGAGACGAAGATGCCCATCTTTTTGGGATACTTGTAGACCCAGGAAGTTTGGTTTAAGAAATGTCAAGAAAGTTTTCCATCTTTTTTGAAAGTCATTTTTGATAAATGCGGCTTTCTAGAAAATTACTATTTAAGTCCAATCATTGCATAGTTGTATCCCTGTGGTGTTTTTTCAATAGTAATATTTTCCAAAAGTAACTATTGACAATAACCACCTTTGCCAAGAGCTATTGAAAAAACTAAACTCAGTGGGCATCTGCTCTTGGGCCTCTGATTAAAATAAAACGTCTTTGCCCAAGGCAGCTTTTGTTTTAACAGAACCTCATGTCTTCTTCTTTGCCTCATCTCTCCCCGAGCTCCATCTCTTTTCCTCTTGCTGACAGCTTCCCCTCCGCCTTTGACGAGCTCTTTTAGGTGCGACCCTTCATGCCAAATTCATCGGACATTGTCCTAGGTAGATTTCTATCTCTTCTATTTAGTTTAAGGGTTATTTTGGTTTAGGGTTTGACATGGTAGATTTGGAATTAAATCTAGGGTTTGGCGGTTTGCAATTAGGGATGGGTTAAGGGTTCAACATCCGTTTAGGATTTTTCATTCATTTAGTGTATTTGATGTTTCATTTGTTGTGAAGAGTTATTATCATCACCACTCTTGTTCAATTTGTTAATCATCAGTTTATCGATGTTGTGAAGAGAAATTTGTTCATCGTTAGTTGAACTTTTGTAATAAATTTATGTTGCTTGGTTGATTAGTATTTGATTTTGTTTCGAATTTGATATACATTTGAATGTTTAATGATTAATTGATATTTTTTATTAAATTGTCACTAAAATTTGAAACAAAAAATCATAGAATTTTTGTGTATAGTAACTCGACTCTTATGTCAATAAAAAAATCTGTCAACGTTGGACACATTTAACATTCCCGTCAATAGTGAATGCAACAGAGCCGACTTGAAATGTTTAAAGCGGCTGGGGAAGATAATGTAGGTGGTGAAACACATATTTATGTGAGGATAATGAGGTTGAACCAACTCTTTAATTTGATTTTCGTGCATTTAATGATGTTTTTGCTTGGATGAATCATGATGTCACTGATGAATATATACTGTGGATGCTATGGCATGCTTGCACAAAACTGTACAAGATGTTGTACAAACGAGAAATGCGGTACAACCTCGAAAGAAGATGCGAAATATCAGCAGATATGATCTTAAAGATAAGGTCAAGAAATAACAAAATCGTAACAAACTTATCAAGAAGGTCAACGAACAATCTCAAAGGGATCAACTCCAACAAACTTTCAAAGGATATTCAAAGGAAAATATCTCAACAAACTTCGTGCTTATCTCAACATCTCAAGCTGCAATTGAGTATAAATACAAGCTGCACACAGCCCATGGAGGTATGCTTTTGAGAAGAAAACAATGAGCTGATATTGAGAGATTACTCAAGCATCAAAGACAACCTGGACAGCATTCGATCTTGAGCTATCAACAACACCAGACGGAGGAGAGTCTATTCAGGAGAAAGACTATAACACTAGGTAGAGACGGGAGGTCTCAAATTAAGGGGAAGCTTGAGTGCCAATCACTATTAGATGAGTAGATGTTAGAATAGAGAGGGAGTCTGTTGTTCTGTAACTTCCTTGTACTTTATCTTAATTTAGTCGATTGGTTCCCGCGGGCTTGGGATAAGGCGCGACAGCAAGTGGATTTGGAGAGCAAAGGAGTCTCAGGAGCCAGCAGAGGAAGAGACTCAGGATGTACAAGAAACAGTTCGAACAGACGATCCAGTGTAGATGGAAGAAATGATCGAAGAGGAAGAACAGCCAGAAGAAGGCAACCCTGAACCTATGCGCGCTCCAATACTGATGAAAAGCTTGCTTCAAAGGACCTGCCCTAGCTATTCAAAAAATACACTCTGGGTGGAAAAATCAGATTACAAGTTGTTTATTGGGCGCCACATCAATGATCTCCAAAGGATTACTGAAGATATCCCGGATGATATTCCAGCAGCTGCAATACCGGGTCAAGAGGGCATTTGGGCTATGACCACTTTCTCACGATGCAGCAGGCACAGATTCCCAATCTCATCAGGGACATGAAGTACCCAGCGCAGCCTCCTCCAGACGCTTAAAGGCCTGTGGCATTTACACTAAAAAGGGGGAGAGAAAGGTATGGACAACTTGCACGAATGACATTATGTGTTTTGACTATGATGCTATGTTGTTGCATTGATAATGGCGTGTCCAAGATGGAGTCGTGTAGACAGATGGAGTTTTGATACAAATGCCAAGGGAGAGATTGTGGATGCTATGGCATGCTTGCATAAAACTGTACAAGATGTTGTACATGCGACCAATGCAGTACAACCTCGAAAGAAGATCATATTAAAACACATGCGAAAAATCAGCAGATATGATCTTAAAGATAAGGTCGAGAAACAACAAAATCGTAACAAACTTATCAAGAAGGTCAACGAACAATCTCAGAGGAATCAATTCCAAAAAACTTTCAAAGGATATTCAAAGAAAAATATCTCAACAAACTTCGTGCTTAACTCAACATCTCAAGCTGCAATTAAGTATAAATACAAGCAGCACACAGCCCATGGAGGTATGCTTTTGAGAAGAAAACAGTGAGCTGATATTGAGAGATTACTCAAGCATCAAAGACAACCTAGATAGCATTCGATCTTGAGCTATCAACAACACCAGTTTATTCAAGAGAAAGACTATAACAGTAGGTAGAGACGGGAGGTCTCACATTCAGGGGGAGTCTGAGTGCCATTCACTATTAGATGAGTAGAGGTTAGAATAGAGAGGGAGTCTGCTGTTCTGTAACGTCCATGTACTCTATCTTGATTTAGTGGATTGGGTCTCACGGGCTTGGGATAAGCCCCCCAGACGTAAGTTGGTTTATAGCCGAGCTGAGTAATCTTTCTAGTGCACGTAGTACGTATGATTGATTATTATTTGTTGTCTCATCATACTGTGCAGCTTGTCCAAGATTTTGTACTACCGACAAGTTGGACAAGTTCCTAGCATCCAGCATTCACCATTTTCATGATTTGATATGAATTGAATCGCCAAAGAGATGATGTTTAGGAGCAAAGAAGTGGTGATATTTAATTGGATTGAATATCACACATACAAATCAGATATGAAATGATTGATATCACATTGTAAATATGGTAAGGAGAAATATGTGCAAGCAAAACGCCGATGTGAAAAAGTATTAAATGTGGAGGTCCACACACGTGTTAGATTGTATTAAGGGTAATGCTCATTTAAGCAAGAAATTCATAGCCATGGAATTAGGTTTAATATGTATATTTAACTGAGCAATTGTTGACAGTATCGCCTTTTGTCAAAACCAGTGTTTGAATAAATGGAAACAGTTGAAGCCGACTGAATTTAGTGTTTCCAATAGTGGCTTTTGACGAAGAAGACTTTCTACAAAAATTGGAAAGAAAAGTTGGGTCATGACATTTCTTTTAAGCAAATACCAAACTTCCAACTATACACATTGCAAAAAAAAACATTCAAGAGCTTACATGTGTGTCCGAAAACGATAACCGGATAAGAGCAGATTTTCTTCAAAGCAACGTCAGTCAGATCCATGGCAGCAGCTGTTCAACTCAGCCATCTCCGAAACACAATAGTATCACGCCCCAAACATGATCGATGTGGAACTTCCTCTCACCGGCCTAATTCTGTATTCGTTGCGAAGGCAGCTTCCAGCAATGGCCTCCAGTTAATCAAAACCGGCAAACTGAGGCCTGTAAATCCCAAGGAGGCAGCAGCCATCATTGAGTCTGAAGGGTTTATACTGTTGGATGTGAGACCAATGTGGGAAAGGGAGAAGGCCTGTGTTTCTGGGACTCCACATGTTCCCTTGTTTGTTAAGGATGAGGACAATAGTCCTCTCACTTTGCTCAAGAAATGGGTTCATTTTGGGTACATTGGGTGTTGGACTGGGCAGCAGTTTACCACCATTAACCAGGATTTTGTTCAGCAAGTTGAGAAAATTGTGCCAGATAAGAAAAGCAAGCTGCTTGTAACTTGCGGCGAAGGGCTCAGGTAATTTGCATTCTGATATATGATGTATGCGATACCTTACAAAAAAAGTATCAGCAATAGTCAAGAGATGTGCCTGCTGCATGCTGAGCTGATAAAATACCGACTCATTCCAGGTCTTTGATGGCTGCTTCACGACTATATGAGTATGGTTACAGGAACTTGGGTTGGCTGGCTGGAGGATTTAACCGCGCTGGGGATGATGATTTTAAGGCCGTTGAAGGGGAGGAGAAGCTGCAGTACGCTGCTATTGGGGGTGCTTCGTTTTATTTTCTTAAGGTACTTATCTTTTTACAAGCTGTAGGGAGGAAGTAAGGTTTCACAGAATACAACAGATTTCTGTAACAAATATAAACACAATTTACTTTCTATGAAAAGAGGTATGCTTAACCACATTTAAACCTCGAATTACAGAATTTACAAGAGATTTTATCCGTATAAGTATGATGTGTGCCCATGATTATAGAAATCGGGTAACTCGCTCTCACATTATAAATGAACTGCCTGTGCACTTTTTTTTTGCATCAAACAAAAGTAAATCGCATGAGCAGCTTCACACAGTTGTACTTGTCCCCTTTCCTGTTATGTAAAGGCACAGCCCGGATCCCAGTGCGTAGTTGGGACACAGGAAGGCAAGTCTGACCTCCAAAATCATCTTTACCAGATACATCATACTCGTGCACTTCAATGCGAAGCAGAGCCAGCTCTGGAACTGTTAATTTAAATTCAAATTCCTCATCCCATACGGGAGACCACTCGTCCTCCATTATCTTTGTCTTCTTCATCACGCAGTCTTCTGCTACACCAGCAATGCCCACCTGCACATTTTGTCGTGTTACACACTTGTTCTAACATGTTGTTCTACTAAGAAACTTATTTTGCTTACTCTTGTATAAAAATCTGGAGGAGAGTATGTGTCGAAATGGGTATGAGGGAAGTCCATATACCATCCCTCGCCCATGTAAACTTTAACCTGCATTTTTCCATAGCAACATAATGAGAGCCAGCTTTATAAATATAACAACGCCCATGAGCCATCATTAAGGTTTCAATTCTGGGCTTGCCTTCAGTGTTGTTTTGATGGGTAATGCGAGTCTTGGATCAAAGATTTCATCATCCGGTTGCTTTTTAAGAAGAATGTCTGGTTTTTTCACATACCCGCATCCACCATTGCCTCTAAACAATCCCTGCATCAACCATAGTGCCCTCCCATGGCCCTGCTTTTCAAGGTTCAATCATCATCAATCTCTACTCGAGGCTATTTCTGGATTTTTGAATTGCAAAAAAACTAGACCAATCAAGTGACAGTAGAATCTAAACAAATTTATTATAACTAACCGGAGAAAAAGTAGAGCAACTGAGTTGGGATGAGATTCATCAAAAAATACAAACATGTCTTTAATGACTTGTTATAGTAAAATTTAGAAAAATGTAGCACGTTGTTCATATCGCTGAAGGAAACATTAATGAATGTGAAATGAAACTTGAAAATAAGGTGCAAGAATAGCTGACCTGCATGTTGAAAGCAACCATCTGAGCTCCATGTATCCATCCAATCAATGGATTGTAGTTTGAAGAGTCGAGCCTAGAACCCTTGGGAAATATTCTTAGCAAATTGTCTTGAGTAAACCTGTCAATCCAAAATGAAAGGAAACCATCAAACGGTAACATTCAAGTTTACAACTACATTTTTGACAATTCTGTACCATAAGGATATGAAGATAGGTTCTTGCCTAATAATTTCTTTTCCATGAGTAAGGACTGCCTTTTCAAGGACATGTTCACGCAAACTTAGTCTTCTGACTTTACCCGTCTCCAATTCGAACCATTTTTGTAATCCTCCTTTTCTTCCTCTGGAATGGATAGCTATCAGATTCTTGTACGCCAATGTAACAGATTGTTGAATCTTAGTACCGCCATCATCTTGATAAGAAATGTCGTCTTCCACATCCTCTGGATAAATCTGTTACAGACTATTCATAAATTTGTATGGATTCCGAACACCACAGCTGAGCAGCATGCTTAAAACCCTCAGTGTACCTTATCTGGTTGATCTACAAGCTTCTCTTCCAAAGTGGGCAGCTCCTTTCCCCAACTATCATCATCTGAAGAGTCCTTATTGCCTTTCAGCAAACTATCTCCTTCATTGTCCTTCCCAGTGTTTCCTCTACTGCTTTGAAGATACTCTTTAGGTGGCTTGGTTGAGATGATGATTCTTCTCTTTAATGATTCAGGAGAAGGAAACTTTTCAGAAGAATCAGCGTTGCAGGTGTACAATGTGTCACCAAATATTTCAATCACCAACTGCAAATTTGCACAAAGGGGGTAGGTGTCAAACACGAAGACATATGAATATAGCATGCTTGCAACACAATATGGCAGTAATGTTGGGAAAAAAAACCTTAGCTACTTTGGCTTGTAATTCTGGAGTAAGATGATCTTCAAGTGTCAGTATCACCGGATGCTCAGACTTGACAAATGCATATTCCTTTATCGATTTCAAACACTTAGTAAGCCCAACTGGAGTTGTCAGTGTCCTACAATATTAGCCGGACATGACCACATTCTCAGTTTCAACTAACAAGGAAAAGGTGTATGTACAGCTTCAAATGTGTTAAAGTATGTGACATCCTTGATAAAATCTGTAAAATGTGATCTAGCGAGATGCTACAACATCCTGTGGAAACATCAGCTGAAGCATCGTGAAGACGGTCCAGATTAGATGTCCGGAGAAAGTTCTCAACTGTTTTAGGAATTTCCCGCGACAACAAATTGCCCAAATCAATTCTCAAAGCTTGAGTTAAAGATATGGTTTCAAAAAAGGGTTTTTGGAAAGAAGGTTGTTACAATCATATCTCAACAAACTCCTAAGATCTTAGGACAGATCTTGGATTGCTAAAAGAAGTTTAGGAAGCGGTTTAAATCTTAGTGGAACTAGGATTTCTATATTCCCCGAGGGCTGCTAGTATATAAGGGCAGCGTCGAACGAACACACACACACACACAACCACAGAGAGATATGCATAAAAAAGCAGGAGATAAAGGCTAGAGCGCAGAGTTGTAGGTGCATGAGCTGAGATAAGATCACGACTAGAGGAGTCTGATCTAAGCTTGTTCTAAGAGCTTAAACTGGAGCGTAGTCTCATTAAAAGATCAAGTGCTTGATTTGAAGCGTAATCTCGGAAAGGAGCTGTTGCGGACTATTGGAGATCAAAGTCATCAACTCCCGGCATGTTTTATCAATAAATCACATTTTCCATATAAGGATTTGCAGGCATCACCTTTCCCTCCGGTGGCTGAGTTTGAACTTCGCCTCCTTACAACTACACAATCATCAGTTACACCAAATTCTTTACACCTAGTTGGCCTTCATGTTATCTGAAATTGGTGTCAATATCCAGCATCCTATTTTACTCTATTGTGACAATTTAAGTGCCACTTATATGGCGTCCAACCCAGTATTTCATGCTCGAAGGAAGCATATTGAATTAGACTATCATTTTGTGTGGGAAAATGTAGCTGTTGGAAGCCACTTAGGTCTATTTATTCCCTATGTTGATCAACCCGCCGACTTATTGACTAAACCATTATCTCATCACCGACACCAACTTCTATGTTCCAAACTGGTTCGTCGATGACTCTCCAGTTTGCAAGAGGATGTTAGACACGATTACTCACAACCACATTCAAGCCTAGAATCTGCCCCAAATATTAACTCTCATCAATAGCATATATTCTCACCTATCACATATCATGTCAATTATACATTTAGCATTATTATAGACTGACATTGTGGATCAGTGTGACCAAAACCACAGTATAAATACCTTGTATCATTGTGTACTAGGATGATAAGAAAAATAACATCTTTACATTTTACACATTTAGCTTCCGCAGCAGAGGTGCTAGGCATCAGCTATTTGACGACCTCTCATTTGTAATTGTCTCATATTTAACTATAAGAACTAATTATATTATTTGAATTCACATTTATACACAGCCCACAGCCATATGAGAACCGGGAATAAGAATATATAAAGAGTGACCACTAGGATTCCTTTTTTTTAATCTAATAAACCCACTTACTCATCATAACCTAGCCTAAATTTAAAAATACCCACTTCAACTTTATGTTCCAAATAATAGTAGAAAAATCTAGTACCAATAATGATTGTCTGCAAGGAAAAGGTAAACCAATCCAACTTCACATTTTCATAGATGAAATTAGCTAATCAAAGAGCACTGATTTCAAAAACAAAATGAAAAAAGAGTCCAAACCTTCCATGGAGAATATCAATATCATCTTTAGCAGAGTTGGGCCACATATCAAGCTCTATGACTCTGACCCCTTTCTGCAGGGCCTTGATTATCGGAACATCACTGCAAAGGCTGCTGATTTGGTTCCCGGTCAAGTAAGAGTTGTGTCCTGTGTAGATGAAGTAATGCGACAAGGGAGCATCCATGTCCTGGTGCACCTGTAAATGATTCAAGGGTTTTTAATGAAACAAGCATATGACATGAATGATTCAAGTCAGCTCAACAAGTACGTTTTGAAGCAGGGGAGCATTTAGATCTCCGAACAAGTAGCGAAAGAAGGAATCGAAAGTGAGGCCTCTGGTCCTGGTAAAGATATGATGATGTTTGTAGGCGTCAAGAATGGCCTCTGCATCTTCCTTGGTGGAGTCAACGTCACCTTGTACTTGGACCATGAAGTTTAATAGGCTGTCGGGTGTCATGATGCCAGGAGTAGTAGCATCGACATAGTGGTCGAATAAGGACTTGATCTCAGGAGGCGGGTCGGCGGCGGTGAGTTTGAACTTGCGGCTGAAGCACAAGCAGACTCTGAAGCTTTGCTTGGAGGACGACGACATAGTTGTAATCTTCTAGGTACACGCAACGTTTGGAAGCGACTAGCGAGCGATGTGTTTGTTTAATAAGGAAAAATGAATGGGAAAAATACAAATGATGCAGAGACAGGGAGGTGCGCCCTCCCGGTTTGTCCGGTCAATCAGCAGTGACGTGCCTTGGTACTTTGTTTTTTTAATTGATTCTTTGTTGAATTTTGATTAGATTGGGGGAACATTAACCTAAGTTACTGAGCTATGGATATAAGATTATATGGTAAATAATTATTGTCTTAGTTTGATGTATAGTTTTCAAAACTAATTAACAAATATAGGGTTCTCCAAGTGATTCTCTGTTCGTGAGGAGTCAGGTATGCTTCCATTCATATTACGGTTCAATGAAACTCTCTTTGTTTATACTTTTTGGTATTACTGAATGAGTCAAATAGTCGATTTACAATGAGGTCGGGTATTCTTCGGGTATTCTTCGTTCTGCCTCTTAACATCCTTTGAAGGCCGGTGAGTTTGAGCTTTGACTTTCAGCGTGAGACAAAAACACGCACAACAAGATGAAGTACCTACCGTAAGAGCATCTGGGTAGCTTGAAAAACTTTCATCACCCTAAAAAATTGGACTCAAGCAGGAATTGAAAATTTTGTAAAATGTTGATATTATAATGAGAGGACGTTACTAAAGTAAAATGTTCTTATTGATAAAGAAAATGAAGCCGCACTATGTTCCATTAGATTCTTATTCCCCACAATTTTCATTTAAACTAACCAATGGAATATGTTCACGTGCAAATCTGGACCAGCTGATTGTTTTCAGTTCGATCATTTGTTAACAGGGTTATTCAGAGTCTGTATATAGGTTTAACTGAGTTTAGCAGTTAGGGGGGCAAGTAACGGCTAGTATCCAGTGGCGTATTTGTAATTTATGTCCAAATCGATATAGGGTCTGGAGAGAGAGTTTGATTTGAGAGGCTTCGTTCTTGGTCCCTTAGCTCGAGTTGTAGTCGGAGGTTGAGTCGAGTCTTGGTGTATTGTAATTGTTTTCAATAAACTCATGTGTTGTGGGTGGGTGGGTGGATTGCAAAGTCGACCCAACCAGGGTAATCTCTTGTGTTCTTTTGGCTTCGTCATCTTGTTGAGTGTCGTCATAAAAAGAAATAGATATTAATAACATGATTATTAGATTTTTGCATGCATATATTAATTATATATAGAAGAAACGTTAACTGTTCTTTCAATAATAGCCACATTATTTGCTAGCTGCTACAACAATCAAGACTAATAAATCTAAATTGTTTATATTTAATGATAATGATATTTTTATACTTCAAAGACACTTGATTATTTCATTTTGATTTTAAAATACTTTTTCTTACTATTAGTGTTTATTTATTACCATTTTTGTTCACGTAAGTGTATTTCACATTCTTGAAAGGAGTTTTTTGAAAAATTATCGAATCCAAAATCCAAGTACATTATCAACCAAGTTTATAATTGAACTTTCTCTCAGCCTTAACAAGAATTGAAGAACAAGCATATACAAAATCTAAGGTTAGCATCAATTGACTTAATGAGCAGGAACACAACAACTGCTAGATTATTAGACGAACAACATTAAGCAAGTTGTTCGGCCTCTGCCAAAGCAAGGCATGAGCAAGCAGCTAGCTGCTCGATCAATCGATCGATTAAAAATCTGAATACTATCCTTAGTCAATCAATCAGTTGCTTTCTGAATAAAGAGAGAAAACAGTTATCCAACATCTAATAATTTATGCGCCACTTATCAATTCAGTTTAGGAATATGATTCCAGCTAAGGATCTGTTAAGACGGTCATTATTTTTATGGGAAATTACAATTTCATTATGCCAAATACTGCTCTATTTTAAAATAAGTATGAAGCTTTTAAAAATTTCAACTTAAACACTATTAAGAAATCTAACACACCTTTGTTTCTTTTTGCCACAATCTATTCCCGTCTTAATTTTAATTTTACACGTGTAAAGCTAATAGATGCACGTGATAAATAAAAGGGCATGAAAGGAAAACATAAAAATCGACATTACGTTATCAAATCATAGCAACATCCGGAAGCAAGTCAATTAAATCATTGAAATTCTTTACTATATTTATAATTCATTTTATTATTTATTGTTTTAATTCACGCTAACTTTTTATATTAGTTCACTTTTTGTATAACTTAAAATATGCACTCATGCTTTATATTTTCAATGACTTTTAAATTTTAAGGTACACACTTTAAATTTAACATGTTTTGTACTTAAAATTTGCACATCTTATACGCTATGTGACAATCAATCTAACATTGGATCAAATATAATTAATGAATGTAAATATTTTGTATTTTAAGTGTGCTAAAAAAGTATTTACACTGATGCACTTTATTGTTTTACATAAAGTGCACAATATAAATAACTATGCATAAAATATGTTAATTTAAAATATAAGTATTAAATCTTAAGTGCATTATCTGAAATTTCAAAGTGTGTTAAAAATCTAAGGGAGGAGATTTCTCCAAGAATGAAGGATTGGGAAGAAAATGTAACCAAATATAGTTCTTTCTGTTCTACTGAATTATATTCACTTATGTTTTTTTATTGAGTTCTCTATTCTGTGGATCTGGAAATGGGAGCCATTATATGACATTTCACCAGATATTGCATGTTCTTGTCTCAAGATACTCAAAAGCCTTATGGGGATGAGACAAAATGACTAAGATCAATCCAGATACTCAAAAGCCTTATGGGGATGACACGATGTGTCTAATGAAGAGCCAGATTAAGGCGTATGCAAAAGAGAAGAAAAAGAAGGAAGCTGATAGCACCTTGACCATGAAGACCAGGAAGACTGATAGTCTTTCAAAGATAGAGATTATTGATGCCTAGTTGGAATCGTTGAAGCGAGATATTTTCAACGTCAAAGAGTCTTAATCTACCAAATCAGATGAGTCAATGAAGATGGTCTAGCTTGGTTCCCAAGAAGACAATGAAGACTTGAATTTGTTTTTTGAGGATATACGCTTCACCCTTTTAGACAAAGTCTTGGAGGACAGAAACAAGGGAGGAACAAGTGGCACGAATTGACATCTTGAAGACTTGACCTATGAAGCAATAATGCTTTGGTGCGGCGTTAAAATCAAAAGTTGCGGCTGCATCGCAATCTGCGGAGGGAATATCCCCCAGCTGGCATTTATAATGCCTTTTGTTAAAGTTTGTCATGTGTGTGGGCCAAGTGTGCTGATGGCCTTTAGTGTACTATAGTATGTCGGTCTAAGTTGTATACTTATAGGTGAACTGTAGTGGAAGGGAGGAGGACTCACATCTGGCTCTCTCTCTAAATTTTCTGCAGTGTCGTATCTGTGAAATATTTTGAAGCCTTGAATAATATTTGGTTTTCTATTTTGAAGGATCATCAGAGTACCTGTAAGTTTTCTTATTTCTGTTTAAATCTTTGTGTTATGATGCATGGCTAGCCTTATAGGCTAGAACTCTGTGGTATGTGAAGGTTTTGAACTGATAATCGTAGAAGCTGTTATGTAGCTATGATTTGTTGTTTTGATCCTGTACGGTGCTGGTTGCTCTGAGTTCATGATACTTGGTTGTTGTGCGCTAGGCATGATCTATTGTTAGGAGGATTTTATTTGGGAAAAAACATGTTTGGAATCTTGGGTTATTTGGTTCTTGGACAGGCCTAAACATAAAATGAATTTATGAATGGATTCTCCGTTGTTTGTTGCCCGTCTGAGCCGAGGATGGCGTGTTTGGGCATTTTCCGTGCGGGTTGGTCTCAGTTTCTATTGGAGTTTTATGGCTTTAGTGACAGTTTAGGGAACAGGGTAATTGAGGACACAAGTTGTCTCCCCCATGTCTGTTCTGAGCATGTTTTGTTCTTAGGATTCTATGCATGATAGTTCTGCCTAAGTGTTTCATGACCAAAGTATTGCTCTTGGAGTGGCCACTGCCGTCGAAATGGTATCGGAGCCATGATTTTGCTTATATGGCAGTAGATTACAATTAAAAGTTTGAAGTTTTCACATACCAGTTATAAAAAATGAATTTACTTCACATAAAGCATACAGTTAAGAACAGAATGAAGGAAGAATATGACCTTCCACAGAATTTAGATGAATTAAATCGATGGACAATTCCAAAGGTGGAACCCAGCCTAATCTATAAATTAGGAACATTTGAGAAAATTGGATTGAAGCAAGTAGTAAAAACTACAGGAGAAACTATTCCCCTGAATGCGCAGGAATTAACAGTTAAATTATTGGATGAAATGGATATTCTGTCAGACAGAAAATATTATAAATTTATCCATATTGGATTAGTGCAAATTGCATTTAAGCCCTTAACTTTAGAAGGATTACCCGAGATCTTTATAGCAGCCCTCAGAGATGGTAGAAATCTTAATTGGAAACAGTCCCTTAAAGGAATTATCCAGACCAGTTTAGCCCATGGTCTAGTGTACTTCAATGTTTACCCTAATTTGCAACTATCTCTTACAAATTCTAATATATTAGACTCTCTGGCATTAAATATTAAAACCCATGGTTATAACTATAAACCAGGATCAGAAGTAATAGCTATATGCTATAGGATTTACTATAAGCCTATATATACTTTAAACCCTATGTGCAGAAGAGTTGATAAACCTCTTAATGAGACAATTATTATTGAAACTAATTTTGCACAGTCTTGCATTGCCACTAGAAGAAAAATTAAGTGGGAGGAAATAGAATTCCCCTCAAATTGGACGTTAGAAGATTCAGTCCCTTCTGAGGAAATACCTCGGTATAACTTGATGGAAGTTACACAGAATACGGAAGGGTTAATAAACCTAAAATTTGATAATAGCCTTAATCATAATAAGTTAGATTATCATGATAAATATTGGAGGACTAATTCTGTTCATTCTTGTATTTCTCCGTTTGATATTCCTATAGAGCCCTCCAGGGCCTCTACTTCTCAAATTAGAGAACCAAGTAAAGTTAATTCATATAATAATTGATCAACATAATATTGCTCGAGGTTTAAGACCAGAAATTACTGAGTCAGATATGAATTTTGCTATTAGATTTTAGATCAACATAATGAGTTACAAATTAGATTTTAGACCAGGATCTGAATTTAGGAAAATTATTTCGGAAGAA
The DNA here is from genome assembly GCA_963678935.1 of Umbilicus rupestris. Taxonomy (NCBI): domain Eukaryota; kingdom Viridiplantae; phylum Streptophyta; class Magnoliopsida; order Saxifragales; family Crassulaceae; genus Umbilicus; species Umbilicus rupestris. The sequence continues at coordinate 8,060,944 of OY787610.1, read as the reverse complement.
TTTGAATCAGATCATTGGATTCCTTATAAGACTTGGTTATATAGTAACCTTAAGCCTTCTGAATTAAAGGAACTTAGTGATAAGTTTTATGCAGAAAAGAATGAAATAATGTATTTCGTTCCATGGTTTATAACTACCTATATTGAACCATATGTGTCAGTCCTTGAAAGAAATTATAAACTATCGACGGGACAGACTATTACATAATTGTAACCTCCTCAAACACCATTTCAGATTGAGAAAAATGATAGGATCCTTAAGTTCCTAGCTTTTTTTGATTTGTTAGAGGATGAAACTTCAAAAATTACAGGAGAACATATAAATAAACTAATAGAACAAAATAATTATACTAATCTGTATTTGAATGTGATAGGAGAACAAATTGCCTCTCTACAGAAAAGATTGGATAACATATATAGTATTCTCCCAATGGAGTATCTACTTCCAATAAGGTGATAGCCTCGCCCAGTATTCAGCCGCCACCTGAAATAACATGATTTAAATTAAGATCGATTAAAGAGTTAGAAGATTTGCTAACTGAACATTTTAAAACTCTTAAGTTAAATACCCTAAATGATATGTTTAGGGATGAACTTATTGAAAACCCTAATCATACACAGGTTTATAAGGACTAGATTAATAAACTTCATAAATGGGCAGATAAGCCTATTACTGGTAAGTAATATTACCCTAGACCTATGCCTGTTGATGTTTTACTTGAAGAAAGTAATGACATCATATCTAATAGTTATAGTGGAAGTCACATCTATGAATGGAACATAGATGGTTTTGCTCACCAGCAGATACATAATACTATCCACATAATGCTTATGTATTCGACTATATGCAGAAACAATGGTAATACTGATAAAAATATTGCGAACATGATTATATCCGGTTTTACAGGACAATTAAAAGGTTGGTGAGATAATTATTTAATCCAAGAAGATAGACTTCTTATTCTCAATACCACTAAGAGGGAAGGAGAGATTAATAAAGAAGATGTGGTCTATACCCTAGTTATGAATATTATTGAACATTTTACAGGTAGATATATTGACAATAGTGAGAATGTTAGAACACTTTTGCAGAATCTAAGGTGTAAGACACTTACTGATTTTAGATGGTATAAAGATACTTTCCTTAGTAGAGTTATGGAGTTACCTGAGTGTAATAGCCCTCATTGGAAATCAAAATTTATTGATGATTTGCCTAGTTTATTTGCTGAAAGGATTATAAGAGTCCTTAGATAAAATTTGGATTATATCCCGTATGAGACATATACCTATGGTAGACTTATTGCAGTATGCACCCATAAAGGAATTGCAATATGCAATGAAATTAGACTGAATCAACAAATGAAAAGACAGAATATTATTGAAAGACAACAATTATGTCGATTTTGTGACCAGTTTGCTATTGACAAACCCCCAATTTTTAGGAATAAAAGATTGAATAAACATCAGAAGCCTCAAGCTATCCCAGAATATAGAAAGAAAAACGAAAATATTCGGAAAAAAAATTGGATAATAAAAGACAACGTAAATTTGTTAGAGATAACAAGAAAAAAGATAAATTTAAGGATATTGTTTGCCACCGATATGGAAAGATTGGACATTTCGCCCGAACTTGTTGGGTAAAGAAGAAAATTAAAGTCTTGAAGAAGATGACAAGATGAAAGCTTTATTAGCTAAGGTATTGTTAAATTCGGATAGTTATTGAAAGTTCGCAGCACCACTGAGTTGCAGACGGTGAACAAGCAGTTGCTACAACACACTCTTGAACACCCAAATCTGATGCAACAAGATAGAACAAGGAACAAAGGTTTGTTCACCCAGTTCGGCCAATCTGCCTACGTCTGGGAAGGGCTGAATTCCAACCCTTAATCCACAAGTTTCTCAGGTCCACAGTACAACACGGTTCGACTCAACGCAACCTATTCTACTTAACCTAAAGTAGTCACACAATCAGAACAGGCTCTGACTTGTGTATAACACACCTACAGACTTGAAATAATTCCGAATAGCAACAACTCAGTCCCACAGACTCAGCCTATTCTAATTAACACACAGTCTCTGCAGGTTGCTATAACACTTGCTGTAGCACACAACTGGTACCTAAACTGTCTGCATCGCTCCAAGCCTTCTGCTGAGCCGATCGTACCTCTCCACGAGCGCTGCACACTTTGGAGCACTCCCCCTGACTCAGTGACCACCAGCCACTAGTGAGTTTTGCCATCCTGTCACTTGACCGAGTTCTTCCATTCGTCAATACCTCTGCAGCCTCCCTTGATCAACCAACAAGTACTGCTGCTCTGAATTGGCTTCTTGATCAAGCTATGATCAGACTCTGCAAGTCCTGATCATACTCAGCTTCAATCACCTCAGCTCTGCGCTTACGCTCTGCTCTCGGTGATGATCGAAGATCCTCGTGCTTGAATTTTGTCCTCTCGGAATGCTGTGTATGCTCTCGTGTTTTCTCTCTAGTCTTCGATGCCTTCAACGCTCTGAGCAACCTCCCTTAAATAGGATTACCAAGTTCCACCATTCACACTTTTAGCAATTTCCTCCAAACAACAATATCTCCTAATTTGTAGGAGATGAGATTTGATTTGCAAATCTAATCTCCTACAAACAAATCTTTTTGGCCAACTGAGAATCTCCACTGGAATATTCTCTCTGAGAATTTAGGAACTCCCTTGTTGCTAATGGATGCACTGTCAAGCACCTTCCAAGAAGATCCGAGCTGCTGCTAATGAACAGATGCTGTAGCTTCCTGAACCAACTCCTGCAATAGCAGCAGCTTGTTCACTCGTGCTAGTTTTTTCAAAGCCTGCCATTCTGCATCATCAATCTCCCTCTTGGCATTTTGACAAAACCCTCGGCCACAAAAGAAGTCTTCCACGGAAAAAATAAAACTACTTAATAACAGTATGTAAGAATAAGTTGTGACCACACTCGGCCTTAGCACAGCCACGCAGAACTTTAAAAAACATCTAGAGATTTCATCTGGCCTTCATTTACTCTCCCCCTTTTTGACATAAATGGACAAGGGGGAAACACACCAGAGCTCAGGAGGACATGACACAGAGACCCAACGCGGATCTCAGTGCTTTGAATCTGGCTGTATCCAGGGGCTTGGCGAAGATGTCTGCAAGCTGACTTTCTGTACCAATATGCTGTAGAGCAATTGTTTTCTTCTCCACCAGATCCCGAATGAAGTGGTGTCTGATATCAATATGATTGGTCCTCGAATGTTGTACTGGGTTCTTGGAAATGCTGATCGCACTCAGGTTGTCACAGTACAAGACCATTTCATTTTGAGGCATCCCACACTCAGTGAGCATCTACTTCATCCAGTGCAGTTGAGCACAGCAGCTCCCTGCGGCAATGTACTCTGCCTCGGCTGTGGAGAGGGAAATACTGTTCTACTTTCGACTGAATCAGGATACAAGATTATTTCCCAAGAAGAAGCACCCTCTAGAAGTGCTCTTACGATCTTCAATACAACCAACCCAGTCTGCATCACTGTATCCTACCAAATTTGCATTTGTATCCTTCGAGTACCACAGGCCATAATTCACAGTTCCTGCTACATACCGAATGACCCTCTTTACTAGTTAGAAGTGGCTTTCCTTCGGGTTGGCTTGGAAACGAGCACACACTCCAACTGAGAAAGATATGTCTGGGCGGCTAGCAGTTAGGTACAAAAGACTTCCAATCATACTTCGGTAGGTGGACTGATTTACTTCAACCCCAGCTACTTGCCAACCTTGATGTGAGTTCCGCAGGATTGCGTTTGTGGCTGGCTTTATCAAGTTGAAACTTCTTCACCAGATTCTTGCTATATTTGGTCTGTGATATGAATATTCCTTCATCTTTCTGAGCTGCTTCTAGACCCAGAAAATAAGACAGCTCTCCCACCATGCTCATTTTGAATTCTTGTTTCATCTACTCCACAAGCTGCTTCACCAACTGCTGTGACCTGGAGCCAAACACAATGTCATCCACATAAATTTGAGCAATGACGAGATGTGACTCGGTTCTTTTTACAAAGAGAGTTTTGTCAGTTCCTCCTCGTTCATATCCATGTTTCTCCAGGAAGATGGTTAATTGCTCATACCAGGCTCTTGGTGCTTGCTTGAGCTGGTACAGGGCTTTCTTCAGCTTGTAAACATGATGGGGATGACGAGGGTCTTCAAATCCCTTTGACTGAGTCACATATACTTCTTCCGACAGATCCCCATTCAAGAAGGCACTTTTGACATCCATTTGGTAGAGTTTGAAGCCAAGATGACACGATAAAGCCAGGAGAAGTCTGATGGCTTCCAATCGAGCAACAGGTGCGAATGTTTCTTCAAAATCCATTCCCTCAATCTGAGTGTACCCTTGTGCAACAAGTCTGGCCTTGTTCCTTGTAACGTTTCCTTTTTCATCTAACTTGTTTTTGAAGATCCACTTGGTCCCTATGATGTTTGTCACTTCAGGTCTAGGCACAAGGTCCCACACATCATGTCTTTCGAACTCTGCCAACTCTTCCTGCATAGCCAGCAACCAATATTCATCACTCATTGCTTCAGCCCAAAAACGCAGAGGAATTTTCTTGGCATGAATCATGACTCGGGCCATTTCTTGGATGGTTCGATTCTTGCGGTCCACAACATCATTTTGCTGAGGAGTGATCGGTGAGGAGTATTGATGGGTAATCCCCCGGTCATTGCAGAATTTGTCAACAGATTCATTCTCGAATTCTCTTCTATGACCACTCCTTATAGATGAGGTTCTGAGATTCTTCTGTTGCTCAAGACGAGAGATCAGAGTTGCTATAGCCCCCCTGTGTCTGATTTTTCCCTGATAAAATCAATCCAGGTAAATCTTGTATAATCATCCAAACACACAAAAGCATACCTCTTCCTTCCAAGACTTTCTACCTCCATTGGTCCCATTAGGTCCATGTGTAGCAGCTGTAGAGGTCTCTCAGTGTTGATGATGGTTGTTTTGGGGTGAGAGGCTTTTTTCTGCTTTCCTATTTGGCACTCTCCACAAATAGATCTGACTTCACCTTTGATTTCTGGTACGCCCCTGACCAACCCTTCAACTGCAATCTTCTTCAGGGTTCTTAAGTTGATGTGACCCATCCTCTCGTGCCACAGATTCATTTCTTCTGTGCTAGTCATCAAGCATGCTGATAAGGATTGAGCTTCACCAACTTTGAGAAGATAGCAGTTGTCTTTGATCTGGATCCACGCAGTATGCACTCCCCCAGATTGTTGTAGACTTGATCGTAATTTTGAGAGAATTTTACTTGATGAGTCCCGTCACAGAGCTGGCTGATGCTTATGATATTTGCCTTTAATCCTTCCACTAGCATGACATTTTCCAGAGGAGGTAGTCCTGTGACAGCCAGGGTCCCTTTTCCAAGAATTCTACCTTTCAGCCCATTTCTGAACTTAACATGTTGCTCTTAGCAAGGCTCAACATTCGTGAGGTAGGATCTTTCTCCAGTCATGTGCCCTGAGCATCCACTGTTAAAGTACCAGCTTTCTTTATGAGTTGCTCTAGCTGTGCTAACCACGACAATGTGTATCATCTTGGATCTTCTCTGCTGACAAGAGATCTTAGGGAGATTTTGACGAGTCAAGGTATAAGGACAGTTTCTCTTAATGTGTCCACTCTGACCACATTTGTAACACCTTTGATATCCGCAAAAGGTTTCTCTTCTAGTAGTGTGGAGATGATGCATAGGTTGCTATAGCAGATCCTTGTTCACATTTATGTACCTCTTTCTTACCACTTTTCGAGTGCATCTGGACCTGGCCATGTGACATTCATCTCTACTGAGATCAGTATACTCTTCACTCCAGTTTGCTGACATAGAGTGGTTGTTTTTCTGATTTGAGTTTGATAGTGGTTTGCTGGTACAGTCAGCCTTTCGATGACCATATCCCTCACAATTCCAGCACTGGATGTCTTTCCTTTTTTCTTTCTTTTCTTCTTCCTCTTGGGCTGGTTCTTTGGCACTTCTCTGATTTCCTCCACCTCTTCTGGATTGCCTTCGAGAGGTTGAGGTCTGACCAGACCTTGTTTCCATGTTTTTCAAGAACTTCTCAAGATTGTTCACCAGTAAACTTAGTTGATCATCAGCTGAGGGCTTCTTCTCTTCTGTTTCAGCTTTCAATCCAACATTTTTGCTTTTAAAGGGAGCATCTTCTTTGACTAGCTTCATCTCAAACTGCTTGAGAGATCCAATTAATTCTTCCAGCCTCATGTCCCGAACATTCTGAGCTTCTTCAATGGCTGTCACCTTCATGTCAAATCTGGATGGCAGTGATCTGAGGACCTTCCTAATTAGCGTTTCTTCAGGGATAGGTTCTCCAAGAGCATGGGCTTCATTTGACAGGTCACACAGCTTGGCATTGAATTCTGTGATGGTTTCCTCCTCCTGCATTTTCAGACCTTCAAACTGTGAAGTAATCATCTGCATTCTGGATATCTTCACTTTGTCAGTCCCCTCATGAGCAACTTCCAAGATCTTGCAAGCTTATTTTGCAATGTCACAATTGGAGATTAATCTGAAGTTGTTGGCATCCACAGCAGCAAAGATTGCATTCAGGGCTTTTGAATTGCCATTTACTGTAGCATCCTCTTCTGCAGTCCACTGCTCTTCAGGTTTCTTCTGAGTGGCTCCTTTATCATCAGTGGTTGTGGGAGGAGCCCACCCTGTCACTACAACTTTCCACACTTTCTCATTAATAGCTTTGAGAAACGCCTTCATCCTAGCCTTCCAATAGCCATAGTTGCTTTCTTCTAACAGTGGAGGGCGGCTTGTGCTTTGTCCTTCCTTCATTATCTTGCTCTTCTCAGCTAGGTGCACAGGATCTTAACTCTGTATGTTGAGCTCCGGCTCTGATACTGAAACGCTGTGGTTGTTGTGGTAGTATAAATACTAGTCCAATCACGGTGTTCAAACAATATTTATAATCCGAGTGACCTCGGTCGAACCCAAGAGAAAAGCCTAGATTAGTCTAAAGCTAGCTAGTGATGCTTAAGGTAAATCTACTAAATAAAAAGGGAGTTTTTTTTTCTAGGTGAGCTATCTCTAGTGAATACTAAAGACAAGATGAAAATATGGTCTAAGATGTATATAATAGAGAAAGCGTAGTCGGAATCCTATTTCACCCCTAGGTCACGCGATTAGCAACACAAAACTTGTCTAAATCATGAGTAAATTCGAGTGATGGTTCTAGGCTAAGGTATCATACATTCTAAATTCAACGCTCACTCCTTCTAGAGAATGGGAATAATACTTAAATAGTACGGTTCTCAAACTCTCGCTCTATTGGAACGCGTAAAACTAAAGTCTCCTAATCTCAACCTCTCGGTCTATTGATAGTTAACTAAAGTCTCTCAATACTTAGCCTAGTGGAATGCTTATGTCACTCTCGCGCACACACGTAACCTAAAATAATCATGCTTGATCTTCTAAACAACCTAGGTTCAACTCTCATTCCATCCCTAGGTGTTTTACCAATTCATACTCACTTAGGTATTTCGTCAAACACTTGGTGCGCATGAAATTGATAAGAAGAACAAGCACAATAATTTTCAACCAAAATTCACTCATATAGATAAAAAGACAAGTCTTGCATTACAATCAAACCTAAGGGATCCATAAAAATCCCAACTACAATGGGACTACTCATTCATGTGTCACACATGATGAGTTTGAAACAAGACATAAAGAAATAGTTCAACAAGGAAAAGTAAAGAAAGTAAAGTAGTAGGGAAGTAGAGAATGAATAAAGGGTTGATGTAGAATCTTCAATTGATGATGTCTTCTTCGAATTCTCCAAGTTCTCTAATTAGGGTTTCGTCCCAAGAGAGGAACCCTAGGCACCCCAAGGCACACCTTGATTTTTCTCCTCTTCTTCTATTTATACTGTTTCTGGAAATTACCAAATCACCTACAGTGCCCGAATCAACTTTGCAATGCTAGATTCTTGCCTTTTTGACCCTTTAAACATTCAAATTACGTCTTTATGTAAACATTAGTCAGCTGTGCGATGGAACAATGAAGGTAAAGTTTACTCAAGACTCGTGCCAAGTCTTTAACAAATCAGAAGAGTGTATAATGCAAGGGGCCAGGTCAAAGAACAACTGTTATCTTCTTAAAGTTGGTACAACAACCGCTTCACCAAAGTGCATGCTGACCAACACGGAAGAAATGAATCTCTGGCATAGAAGGATGGGTCACATTAACCTGAGAACCTTGAAGAAAATTGCTACAGAAGGGCTAGTCAGAGGAGTTCCTTTAATCAAAGGTGAACCGAGCACCGTCTGTGGAGAATGCCAGATTGGCAAACAGAAGAAGGCGTCACATCCAAAGGTCAAGAACACCAATACAGTCAGACCTCTTCAATAGATTCACATGGACCTGATGGGGCCTATGGAAGTTGAAAGCATCGGAAGGAAGAGGTACGCATTTGTCTGTGTTGATGATTATACCAAATTCACATGGATTGACTTTGTCAGGGAGAAATCAAACAGTGGTAATTATCTCTCTGGTGTCCCGTCTAGAGCAAGAAAAGAACCTCAGAATTTCCAACATCCGAAGTGATCATGGACGGGAATTTGAGAATGAAGCAGTAGACGAATTCTGCAGAAAAAGAGGTATAACTCATCAGCACTCTTCTCCAATCACTCCTCAGCAAAATAGTGTCGTGAAACGAAAGAATCGAACAATCCAAGAAATGGCCAGGGTCATGATTCATGCGAAGAAGGTCTCCTTGAGATTCTGGGCTGAGGCAATGAACACGGCCTGCTACATCATTAACAGAGTTTCCATACGAAAAGGAACAAAATAGACCTGCTACGAGCTCTGGAATCAGAAGAAGCCCACAGTGAAATACTTCCACATTTTTGGGAGTGTCTGCTACATTCTAAGGGATTGGGAATACAGAAAGAAGCTTGACCCCAAGAGTGATGCTGGCATGTTCTTGGGTTACTCAGTAAATAGCCGAGCATATCGTGTTACAATGAGAGGAGGAAGACAGTAATGGAATCCATTAATGTAGTCGTCAATGATGTTGAAGAAGCTACTGCCACTAGCCTAGATGATGAAGACTCAGACACAGAAGCTGTACCCGTGAGACAGAACATGAATGTATAAGCCCCTGCACCAGAGGATGCCACAGCAAGTGCTGATGGAGAAAGTCTAAATGAACGTGAGGACACCATCAAGGCAACCCCCAAAGAAGATTCAGAGGAATCATCCCCTGACAAATGTAATTGGAGACCCGACAGAAGGATGGCAATGCAGGAGGAACTAGCTGAGTTCAAAAGACACAATGTGTGGGACTTAGTTACCAGACCAGAAGGAGTAAACATCAGTGGATGATGAGAAGGGCAACATCACAAGAAATAAAGCCAGCTTGGTGGCACAAGGGTACACACAAATTGAAGGTCTGGATTTCGATCAAACCCTTGCACCAGTTCCTCGGTTGGAAGCTATCAGACTGCTCCTTGCCATGTCATGCTACCTCGGATTTAAGCTGTATCAAATGGATGTCAAAAGTGCATTTCTGAACGGCGAGCTCTCCGAAGAAGTTTATGTAGCTCAACCGAAAGGGTTTGAAGACCCTCATTACCCGGAGCATGTGTACAAGCTGAAGAAAGCCCTGTATGGACTCAAATAGGCTCCTAGAGCATGGTATGAACGTCTGACCATCTTCCTTGAAAATCATGGATATGAAAGGGGGGTGGGAGCTGACAAAACAGTCTTTGTGAAAAGAACCAAGTCAGATGTGATCATCGCCCAGATTTATGTAGATGACATTGTCTTCGAATCAAGGTCCCAGCATCTGGTAAAGCAGTTTGTGGATCACATGCAGAATGAATTCAAAATGAGCATGGTGGGAGAGTTGACTTATTTCCTCGGTCTGGAAATCTCCCAAAAAGAAGATGGAATCTTTGTAGCACAAAGCAAATATAGCAAGAACCTGGTGAAGAAATTCCAGCTGGACAACGCCAGACACAAACGAACACCAGCTGCCACCCACATCAAGGCCGCCAAAGATGAGAATGGGGTGGAAGTGAATCAAGCTATCTACAGAAGTATGATTGGGAGCCTGCTGTATCTGACTACTAGCCGTCCCGACATCTCCTTCACGGTAGGGGTATGTGCAAGGTTCCAAGCTAGCCCAAAAGAAAGTCACCTGCAGCTCATCCGGTATGTCGGAGTTACAGTAAAGTATGGTTGTGGTATACTAAGGATACAAATGCAAATCTCGTAGGATAGTGATGCAGACTGGGCAGGATGCGCTGAAGATAGGAAAAGCACATCTGGAGGATGCTTCTTCCTGGGAAACAACTTGATATCCTGCTTTAGTAGGAAACAAAACAGCATTTCCTAATCCACGGTTGAGGCAAAGTACATTGCAGCAGGAAGTTGCTATGCACAAATGATCTGGATGAAAAAGATGTTAGCTGAGTATGGCCTCAATCAGGGAGTAATGGTCCTCTACTGTGACACAGAAGGAGATCCTGAAGCTGCTTCACGCAGGAGTCATTTACCCAATCTCGGACAGCAAATGGGTGAGTCCAGTGCACGTCGTGCCGAAGAAAGGAGGAATCACAGTGGAGGAGAATGCGCAGGGCGAGCTTGTTCCCAAGCGCATGCAAACTAGATGGCGCATGTGCATAGACTACAGGAAGCTTAACGCAGTCATGCGCAAGGATCATTTTCCGCTGCCCTTCATGGACCAGATGCTAGATCGATTAGCAGGGAAGCCATACTTTTGCTTCCTAGACGGGTACTCAGGGTACAATCAGATACCCATTGCTGCGGAAGATCAAGAAAAAACTACGTTTACCTGCCCATTCGATACGTTTGCGTTTCGGCGCATGTCATTTGGGCTGTGTAACGCGCCAGGTACGTTCCAACGTCTAGTCATGAGCATCTTTTTTGATATGATTGGTATATGCATTGAGGTGTTCATGGATGATTTTACTGTGTACGGAGGTACCTTTGACGCATGCTTGATTAATCTTGATAAGGTCCTAGCGCGCTGCATTTCAAAAAACCTAGTGCTCAATTATGAAAAATGTCATTTTATGGTATCACACGGAGTAGTACTAGGACATATTATCTCGCAGGAGGGAATCAAGGTAGATAAGGCCAAAATAGATCTTATTTCTAATCTGCCTTATTCCACTAACGTGCGCGATGTGAAATCATTCCTTGGGCATGCAGGGTTTTACAGGCGTTTCATAAAAGATTTTTCTAAGATTTGTATACCCCTGTCTAACCTCTTGCAAAAGGATGTGTGCTTACCGTGGATGTTCTATCTCTGGTGCATGGTCGCCTATGCAATCATCGGGCGCTTTAATGGTGCGCCCAAGATCAGCCTACTGGACATGGACATATTGAAGGGATTCTACTATGGGAAGAAGGTGCTGTTTGTCTCAAACATGGTGGTGCACTAGAGTCGGGTCAGCACCAAAGGGCAGCTGCCTTTTGGAGGAATGATCACGCACCTGCTACGTGCGCTGCATGGAGAGCCGGAAGTGCCCGAGCACACGGTAGTGCCAGCCGTTCCCCTGGACCGTGCCCATATCCTGCAGCTCAGAGCGGTGGCCGCGAGAGAGGACGGGTCCTTGGAATGGTGCTACCAGCTGCGGCCGGCCAGAGCGCCGAGGCAAAGAGCAGATAGCAGCGCGCGGCCAGAGGAGGCCGCTGAGGAAAGGGAGATGGAAGAGGACCCAGAGCCAGTTGCGCCTCCAGTCAGGTGCATGAGGACTCGTGCATAGACTGGAGCGCGTCGGAGGGCGAGTTTGCAGCAGGGGGAGCCAGTAACCATAGCCATTGATGATTCTCCCCCGCGTGCACAAGGAAAGCGCCCCAGAACAGAGGCAGAGGAGGCGCTTGAGGAGGTATCCGAGGAGCAGCGCATGATGTTCAACGTCATGCGCGTGCTAGAGTATTTAGCGCCAGAGGGGGCAGACCTGAGCGTAAGTCCACCATCAGGGTGGAGATTTGGAGATTCTATCCCCCCTCTCCTCAGTCTGCGTAGGCCGCCTCCAGGGTCCCCCAGCGAGCAGCGTAAGCCAGCCAGCCCTCCTGCCCAATAGTAGACCCGGTACCAGCACCAGCAGCACCCCCTCCGCAGCCTTCTATACAGAGATCCTCTGAAGGCGATCCCATCATAGGTTCGAGCTCAGATTCATTATGGGACCCTATCCCGAAGGACGATCTCTTGACTCAGCCCGCCGCAGTTTCTGTCGTGCCGCCAGCTTCGAGTTCCGAGTTTGAGACAGTTTCCACAGATGAGGAGGCGCACGGATCCGCGGCTGAGTCCAGTTCCGAAGATGCCGCAGGGAGGGCGCTCATTTCTTTCGGGTGGTTTCTTATCTTTTTTTGAAAACTATTGCTCGATGTTGCTATATTGCTCTATTGTGCTGAATATTTTGTGAACCCCTGACTTTGTCTTTGCTGCGATGAGTATATGTTTTTCTTTCTTATGTTCTTTGTTTTGCTTGCATGCATGTGTGCGCTCTCCATTGCGCTTGAGCATGAGTCGTGGGGACACGTCTCTGTTTAAGTGTGTGTGTGTGGGGGGGGGGGGGGGGGGGCGTTACATTTACATTTGACGTTTTTTTGAGCTTTGTAGTGTAGCTTAGTTTGGTTGAAGGGAATAGTAGCAATGGTGCGCTTGTGTGCGGGTTGCACACACTTTTTGACTTGTATTACCCTATTCATCTTGCATGCACTGCTATCAACTGTTTAGTATATTTTTTTCGATTTTTTTCTGCTCCTATTAGTTGGGATGTACAGGGGATGTGGAGTTGACAGAAAAGCTCTAGAGAGGCGGTTAGTCATTTTTGCTTCGAAGGTAAGGTATATGGGTGAGAGCGCTAGTGGAGGCCGGTGCTTCGCAACCTTCGGAATAGAGCGCGCTCAGCCACGCAGATGCCAAAGGCGAATACCCAAAGCGTGGCGAGGTGGGAAAACAGACCACCTTTCCTCTGGAAGTCAAGCTAGGGAAGGCGGGCGCGGGTGTAAACGCGTACGCTGACCTGCGCAAATAAGATCAAGGAGGTAGAGCGGAGCGTTGTTCCATAGCTGCTATCCGGAGGCGGAGACTGGAACCGTTCTGGGAACATAGGAACCGTAGATAAAGCTGTACAAAAAGAAAAACACCAGCAGATGATATGCGCTAAAGAAACCAGCATGCGCACAACTCCGTACCAGCATGCGCAAGTTCACAAGAAAATCATCAAGAAGGCTTGAGTTCCCAGGAAGTGCGCGAAAGAATCACGCACCGGAAGAAACTTGCGCTATTAACCGTATACCCGTATTCGAAGTAAAGACTGACAACCCGGAGCCTATGAAGAGCTATCTCCCAACCATCCGAAATAATCTCCATCCCAGCTGAGAGGTAACGAATTTCGAAATTATTATATTAAACTGTTGAAGGCAGATGCGCGCAGGTGACAGAGCAGCGCAGGGTGAACGGTTGTGCAGATCGCGCCAGAGTGCAAGACTGTGCGCTAGACTCCAGGGAGGTAATTGTATCCGTGCTTGAGTGCTTGTTCGGGACGAACAAGGGCAAGTGTGGGGGGGGGGGGGTTTGATAGAGCCTATTTATACGCACTATTTAGATCCTAACACTGTGCTTGTTTGCATTATTTTGTGTACAAGATTACTGGTTTCCGGTGTTTTTGTATTCCAGGGCAAAACAAGGGCCTACGTCGGATACGTGCTAATAGGCGCGTTTAAGGAGTGCTACACACAGCCTGCGGAGCTAGCAGCGCAAACAGGATAGGAAGTGGCAGATTCAGAGTACGGTGCGCTTACCAACTGCGCTAACCAGCGTGCACAGTGAGCCATGCGCAAGATAGTGGTGTTTCCAAATCTTGAACACCGTAAGATTTGGAAGTTGCCAAGATTGTTACAGGCCTCACAAGCAGTATATATAGAGAGGAAGGCTAGGGTTAGAGAGACAATATCGAGGAGAGAGAGTGATCGCGCGTCGTTGTACGCGTCAAATTATTCCTTCCTTCTCCACTTAGTACAGCGGCTAAGTCAGGGTCGATCCCACAAGGAGCAAGCAGACTCGTTTTAGCTAGTAACCTACACTTACGAAAATTGGGGTTGTGAATGATTGGGTTGCGCAGGTGCGCGAATGAACAGTAGTGAACGCAGAATTTGCACTAGACGTGCGCAGGCAGTAGAGATTAAGTACTATGACTATGAAAAGTATCGGTGCAGACAATCCTCTATGAATGTATTCCTTATCATCGACTCTAAACGTCTATAGTTCGATTTACTGAAGTTAGTGTCCGGTCAAGGCTTCCTAACATGTGCGCATGTTCCGATCAAAGTTCATGAGCTATTAATTCTTGAAACTAGTCTAAGCAGCTACGAATCCTGTCACAGTAGCAACTGATTATCCTAGTCCGTTACTCCTAGTTGTCACCGTCAAGCTACCAACTATTTTAACATATAACAGACAAGTAGTACGAGTAAGATTGCGGTTCAAGACTTCCCCTACTTATGCAACTAGCTGTCAACCGTGTGCACAGAATTAATACAAGCAACTAACTATGCATTAAGCACAAGTCTCAAAGGATATACTCATAGAATCATGCCCAACCGATACAAAGCGTTTAGCTAGACATGCTAGTAGTAAACATCATAGAAATAGTAAATAACAGCTAAAGTATCCAAGAAAACAGTAACAAGCAGGTGCGTGCAGATTGCTGTGTCTCGGCTCGCGCAGTCGGCTAGCGCAGGTCCTCGCAGCAGCTCGTGTGTTTTTCAGTTCTGGCTCTGTCTCCTCGATATTGTCTCTCTCTCAAACCCTAGCCTTCCTCTCTTTATATACTGCTCATGAGGACAATCTTGGCAACTTCCAAATCTTATGCTGTTCAAGATTTGGAAACACCAACATCCTGCGCATGGCGCACTGCGCACATTGGTTCGCGCAGTCGGTCTGCGCACCGCAGTCTGACTCTGCCACTTCCTATCCTGTTTGCGCTGCTAGCTCCGTAGGCTGTGTGTTGCGCTCCTTAAACGCGCCTATTAGCACATATCCGACTTAGGCCCTCGTTTTGCCCTGGAATACAAAAACACCGGAAACCAGTAATCTTGTACACAAAATAATGCAAACAAGCACAGTGTTAAGATCTAAATAGCGCGTATAAATAGGCTATATCAAACCCCCCACACTTGCCCTTGTTCGTCCCGAAAAAGCACTCAAGCACGGATACAATTACCTCTCTGGAGTCTAGCGCACAGTCTTGCACTCTGGCGCGATCTACACAACCGTTCACCTTGCACTGCTCTAACACCTGCGCGCACCTGCCCGCAACAGTTTAATATAACAATTTTGAAATTGGTTACCTCTCAGCTAGGATGGAGATCATTTCGGATGGCTGGGAGATAGCTCTTCACAGGCTCCGGGTTGTCAGTCTTTACTTCGAGGACGGCTATATGGTTAATAGCGCAAGCTTCTTCCGGTGCGTGATTCTTCCGCGCTCTTCCTGGGAACTCGAGCCTTCTTGATGATTTTCTTGTGAACTTGCGCATGCTGGTACGGAGTTGTGCGCATGCCGGTTTCTTTAGCGCATATCATCTGCTGGTGTTTTTCTTTTTGTACAGCTTTATCTACGGTTCCTATGTTCCCAGAACGGTTCCAGTCTCCGCCTCCGGATAGCAGCTATGGAACAACGCTCCGCTCTCCCTCCTTGATCTTATTTGCGCAGGTCAGCGTACGCGTTTACACCCGCGCCCGCCTTCCCTAGCTTGACTTCCAGAGGAAAGGTGGTCTGTTTTCCCACCTCGCCACGCTTTGGGTATTCGCCTTCGGCATCTGCTTGGCTGAGCGCGCTCTATTCCGAAGGTTGCGAAGCACCGGCCTCCACTAGCGCTCTCAGCCATATACCTTACCTTCGAAGCCAAAACGACTAACCGCCTCTCTAGAGCTTTTCTTTCAACTCCGCATCCCCTGTATATCCCAACTAATAGGAGCAGAAAAAAATCGAAAAAAATATACTAAACAGTTGATAGTAGTGCATGCAAGATGAATAGCGTAATACAAGTCAAAAAGTGTGCGCAACCCGCACACAAGCGCACCATTGCTACTATTCCCTTCAACCAAACTAAGCTACACTACAAAGGACCCATCCTCTCTCGTAGCCATCGCTCTGAGCTGCAGCATATGGGCACGGTCCAGGGGAACGGCTGGCACTACCGTGTGCTCGGGCACCTCCGGCTCTCCATGCAGTGCACGCAGCAGATGCGTGATCATTCCTCCGCAAGTCAGCGGCCCTTTGGTGCTGACCCGACGCTAAGAACTCGCACGTATCCTCCTTATCAGCTGCGCTGTTGGCCTCCAACAGCGCTTCCCAGCCCGCCAGCACGAGCTTCTCCACAATCAGCTCCTCCAACCTGACTTTGCGCAGGAAGTCCCTGCTGATGTACGGGGTCCCGTACATCTCCAGCCTCATGAAGGCGTCGTATTTGCTGGCGAACGACGCTGGGGTCTCTTGATCCTCTGCGGGCCTCATGGTGCGCTGCAATTCCTCTTGTCAGCTACAGTTAAAGCTCAACAAATGGCCAAAAATCCAAACTCCGACTAACGCCCTGAAACTGTCACCTACAGGTCGCCTATCCTCCGCCAACAAAACCCACTACCCAGAACTCCAAATGGTGCGGACGAACTAGGTGCGATTTCAAACCTAGGGCAACTCCTCTATCGCACAAAATCCTACTGAATCGGCTCAAACTGAAGGGAAGGGTTACCTGGTGTGTGTGCGACGGTAAGCTCTTCAAATCTTTCTGAACGGAGGCCTGGTTGATTCCCAGACGGTGAGCGGAGGCTGAGGGCAGGAGCTTTCTTGCAACGGTTGAATGTGAAAATGCTGAAATTTTTTTAAGTTCTTGCCTTTTATACCCCCTGTCTGGCGCATCTGTTCTGCGCACTGAATTTGTGCACTGACCTGTGTACTGCTGCGCGACTAAAAAACTACAAGTCCTAAACTAGCTAGAAACACTAGAAAAACTATAAGAAACGTGTAAAAGAAAAACGTGTCGGGTTACCTCCCGACAAGTGCCTTTGTTTAACGTCGTTGGCTCGACCGTACCTCGTTACTTGTTTAAAAGTGCGCCAGTGACCCCCCCCTACACTTGCTTCTGAGTGTCCCTGCGCTCGTGTTGCGTTCTTCTTGGTCCTGCGCAAAGGATCGGAAGGGTGGTCAGCGTGGTTAATATCATGTGATAAATCATAAGTAACGAGGTTAGTTAATGAGGGAGAAAAAATATGAGCAATAGTTCCCAGTTCTCCCTCAGGTGCATCTGGTGGCGACTCTGGCGCAGCAACCTGCGCATCTTCTATTTCTGGCTCTGCCAAGTCAACTTCGCGCGCTGTGTCATCCCAAGGTTCTCCTAAATACTTTTTGACTCTCTGCCCATTGACCTAAAAACGATGCTGGTGCTCGTTTTCTAACACGATTGTTCCGTAAGGGAGAACCTTGGTAACCGTGTATGGTCCCGTCCATTTGCTGCGCAGCATCCCAGGCATTAGCTTTAGGCACGAGGAAAACAATAGTACCTGGTCTCCTGGCTCAAAGGTGCGTCTAAGGATGTTTTTATCGGGAAATGCCTTTGTGTGCGCCTTGTAGTCGCGCAGTCCCTCATACGCATCCAGGCGCAGCTCCTCTAACTCGCTTAGCTCAAATACGCGCTCCTTACCAGCCTCGTCTAGGTTCAGGTTGAAAATGCGCAATGCCCAGTATGCCTTGTGTTCCAACTCCACTGGCAGATGGCATGCTTTTCCATAAACCAACTGAAACGGAGAAGTCCCAATCGGTATCTTATGTGCAGTTCTGTATGCCCATAGCGCATCGTCAAGGCTCTGGTCCAGTCTTTGCGCGACGGTCTCACAGTTTTCTCCAGGACGCGCTTGATCTCGGTTGGAAACCTCGGCCTGGCCATTCGTTTGAGGGTGGTAAGCGGTGGACGTCTTGTGGCGCACTCCATAATGCTTGAATACCTGCGCCACTATCCTATTACAAAAATGCGTCCCCTGGTCGCTGATGATTGCCTTAGGCACCCCGTACCTGCAAAAGATGTTAGTTCTCAAAAAGTCAGTGACCGTCTTACCATCATCCTTCCGGGTGGCCTTAGCCTCAACCCATTTGGAGACATAATCCACTGCGACCAATATATACTCATATCCACTAGTCAATCCCCATGAAGTCAATCACCCAAATATCGAATACTTCATCCACTAGTATTGGCGTCTGCGGCATCTCATTGCGCGCTGATATTCCCCCTGTGCGCTGACACCTGTCACAATTTCTGCAGTGGTTATACGAGTCACTAAACAAGTGTGGCCAATAAAATCTGCAATCCAGGATCTTTCTGCTCGTGCGCTTTGGACCAAAGTGTCCTCCACATGCGTGCGCATGACAAAACATTAAAACCGAGTTAATTTCATGGTCAGGCACTGATAGAGCCTATTTATACACATTATTTAGATCATAACCCTGTGCTTGTTTGCATTATTTTGTGTACAAGATTATTGGTTTCCAGTGTTTTTGTATTTCAGGGCAAAACAAGGGCCTAAGTCGGATACGCGCTAACAGGCAGCGTTTAGGACGCGCATCACACAGCCTGCGGAGCTAGCGGCGCAATAGAAGAATTGGCAGAGTCAACCACGGTGCGCTAACCGATTGCGCTAAGCAGATGCCGTGCGCCGGGCGCAGATGATGGTGTTTCCAAATCCTGACACGACCAGATTTGGAAGTTGCCAAGGATGAGCCTCTGAGCAGTATATAAAGAAGAGAAGGAGGCTAGGGTAAAGGGACGATTCTCAGGATTCACAATTCGTACACCCAGGAGGCACTGCGCAGCAGGATTAGAAAACACACGAGCTTGTTGAGAGGACCTGCGCCAGCCGACTGCGCCAGCCAAGACTGCAACCTGCACGCACGGTTTGCTATTATTTTCTTGGACACTTTAGTTATCATTTACTATTTCTATGATGTTTATCACTAGCATGTCTAGTTAAACGCTTAGTATCGGTTGGACATGAATCTATGAGTATTTCCCTTTGAGACTTGCGCTTAGTGCATAGTTTGCTTGCCTGTATTAATTCTGTGCACATTGCTGGCAGCTTGTTACATGAGTAGGGGAAGCCTTGAACCGCAATCTTACTCTTGTTGCTTGTTGTTGTTTGTTAAACTAGTTGAATAGCCTGACGGTGCCAACTAGGAGTAACGCGCTAGGATAGGCAATTACTACCTTGATCGGATTCGTAGTTGTTTAGTCTAGTGTAAGAATTCATAGCACATGAACTTTGATCGAAACATGCGCACATGTTAGGAAGCCTTGATCGGACACTAACATTAGCAAATCGAGCTATAGACATTTTGAGTCGATGATAAGGAATACACTCATAGAGGATTGTCTGCGCCGATACTTCTCATAGTCATAGTACTTAATCTCTACTGCCTGCGCACGTCTAGTGCAATTTCCTGCGTTACGATACCACTGTTTACTTGCGCATCGCGCAAATCAATCACTCACCACCCAATTTCATAAGTGTAGGTTACTGGCTAAAACTGAACTACTTGCTCCCTGTGGAGATCGACCCTTACTTAACCGCTGTACTAGTGGAAGAGGAAGGAATTAATTTGACGAGCACAACGACGCGCGATCAAATTTTGGCGCCGTTGACGGGGAGCAACACAGCTAAGTACTAGCCAGTTTACGTTTTTTCCTTTTTAGTAACTAGTTATTTCAGTTTGTTTTGTTTTCTCGTTGTTGTTTCTGACAGCGCGCATTCACCATTAGCCTGCGCAACCTTGAAACAGTTGCGCGGCGCAGATTCTAGTTGCGAACTGACAGACGCAGCAGCGTTAGTTATCTTTTAATTTCGTTTCCTTTGAGATTTAGAACAGATCATGGAGGATAACAGTGTCGTAGGAGACAACTTAGGGGACAGAACCCCAGAGGAAGCAAGAGCACATAACCGCGCAGCCCTGTTCAGAGAAGAAGTGCAGCGCGAGGTTGAAGCAAGGAGGGCCGCTGAAGTGTATCATGCGCCACCCGTGCAACAGGCCGCGCGACGCAGAACAATGCGCGAGATGTCAGCCCCACTCACAGTTAACCAGCCATGGTGCATCGTGCTTCCGCCAGGCGGTCATTTTGAACTAAGAAGCTCGCTCATTCATCACATGCCCAAGTTCCACGGAATGAACAACGAAAATCCAGTCAAGCATGTGCGAGAATTCCTAGTCATATGCGAGAACATGAAGACCGAAGGGGAAAGTGACGATGCGCTGAAGATGAAGGCATTCCCATTTTCACTATGTGATACAACCAGACATTGGTTGATGAACTTACCAGCCGGATCAATTCACACATGGGAGCAGCTGCAGAAGAAGTTCCTGGACAAATTCTATCCAGCAGCAAAGATCGCGCTACTCAGGAGGGAACTGGCCGCGCCGAGGCAGAGCGCAGGAGAGTCACTATCAGAGTATTACGAGTGTTTCAGGGAGCTAGAGGCCAACTGCTACAATCATGGCCTGCCCCAGAATGTGCTGATAGAGAACTTCCTGAATGGACTGCTACCCATGGAGCTGAGGTTATTGAACGCATGCGCAGGAGGCGACATTTGCAACATGTATCCAGAAGACGCGTGGCAGCTGATAGAAGACTCTGCTGGTCAGGTAAGACATCAGCTAACACTTGAAAATAGTCGTACTCGATCCGTGCATCAGGTAGAAACAAGCGCTGAGATCAAGGAAATGAAGGCCATGCTGCAGAAGTTGATGAGTGCGCAAAGCGCACAACCAGTTGCGCCAAAGGTATGTGAATTCTACAGGTCAACCGAGCACAAAACTGATGAATGTCCCACACTTTTCGAGGAATCTGGAAATGTCAATGCTCTTGGAGGATGGGATAACAGAGGACCACAGAGGCAGAATCTGCCGCGCTTTGGACTTGCTGCAAATGGGTTTAGATGGAAGGAGGAAAACAATTTCCAGAGGCAGTCCACAGATCAGCGCACACCACAGCAGACGCAACAAGCTGCGCCCTACAATCCACCGCATCGCCGCACTGACGCACCAGCGCATAACAACCAGCAACCGAGGCGATCTTTGGAAGATATCGTGGGACAGCTAGCAGACACAGTGCGCAAAAATGACAAGAAGTACGACAAGCGGTTCGAGTCCATTGAAAAGCAGCTATCACAGATCGCTACCACGGTATATGAGCTAAAGAAGAGCGATGGCAACCTGCCGTCGCAAGTGATTCAGAACCCCAAAGGAGGAGTCAATGCAGTGACACTGAGGACTGGGCGCACAATAGGAGCAGAGCAGACCACGAAGGCGCCCGCGCAACCAGCTGCGCAAGTCCCGGATCCAGCAGATTAGAATGCGCAACCAGAAGTGCCAGCCACAAGCCAGCAGGGCGAGGCGCCAGGTATAACACAAATAAACAACAAGGGCACGAATCGTACTAATATACCTGCACCTTTTCCCTTGCAGGCACCATCGGCTAGAAAGGAAGCGCTGGACAAAGAGCTATACGAGTTATTCAGCAAGGTGGAAATCAACATTCCCCTTATCGAAGCAGTTCGGCAGATTCCCAGGTACGCCAAGTTTTTAAAGGAGCTGTGCACAAACAAGAGCAGGAAAGGCGAATGCGCACAGGTAATGCTCAATGCACAAGCTTCAGCGATCGTGCAACATAAGGTACCACCTAAGTGCCGAGACCCAGGTACGTTCACTATCCCTTGCACTTTAGGTAAGACCACAGTAAGCAACTGCATGATTGATTTAGGCGCATCCATCAATTTGTTACCTTATTCCCTATATGCGACATTGCGCCTTGGACCTGCAGGCATGATAGAGGATGTTCTCGTGCGAGTAGGAGAGCTGGTGTTCCCAGCATATTTTTATGTGCTAGAAATGGAGGGTGAATCAAGCACCAGCAGTGCGCAGATCCTACTGGGCAGACCTTTCCTGATGACCGCGCGCACAAAGATAGACGTGTGGAGGGGCACACTCTCCATGGAGGTTGACGGCGAAGAAATCCATTTCAATAAATTCAAGGGGATGCAGCACCCACACGAGGACGCCACAGTGCACGCGATGGACAGCATTGACGATTTAGTCTCAGATGCGCAATGCGCAAGCGCAATAATAGAACCAGAGCCACTGGCACAGACAGAGTTGGAGGAGCAGGACGAGGAGCTGAGCAGTGCCGAACCAGAACTCAAACAGGTACACGATTTAGTTCATATTTGCACTGCCACTAAAATCTTGCCCTCTATTGGACAGGCACCCAAGGTCGAGCTGAAGCAACTTCCAGAACACCTCAAATACATTTTCTTGGGAAATGAGGACACCCTGCCAGTGATCATAAAGAAAGGATTAGAAGAGGAGCAGGAAGTGCGTTTACAGCAGGTGCTGCGCAGGAACCAGCGCGCTATAGGATGGACACTGGCAGATCTACGTGGAGTGAGCCCAGACGTATGCATGCATAGAATTCTGTTGGAAGATGGTGCCAAACCATCCAGAGAGGCTCATCGCAGATTGAACCCAAATATGATGGAGGTAGTGCAGAAGGAAATTCTAAAGTTGCTTGACGCAGGAGTCATTTACCCCATCTCGGACAGCAAATGGGTCAGTCCAGTGCACGTTGTGCCTAAGAAGGGAGGAATCACAGTGGAAGAGAATGCGCAGGGCGAGCTAGTTCCCAAGCGCATACAGACTGGATGGCGCATGTGCATCGACTACAGGAAGCTTAACGCAGTAACGCGCAAGGACCATTTCCCGCTACCCTTTATGGATCAGATGCTGGACAGATTAGCAGGTAAGCCTTATTTTTGTTTCTTGGACGGATATTTAGGGTACAACCAGATACCCATAGCTGCGGAGGATCAGGAGAAGACCACGTTTACCTGCCCGTTCGGAACGTTTGCGTTTCGGCGCATGTCTTTTGGGCTGTGTAACGCGCCAGGTACGTTCCAATGCCTTGTCATGAGCATTTTCTCTGATATGATTGGTATATGCATAGAAGTGTTCATGGATGATTTTACTGTATATGGAGGTACCTTTGATGCGTGCTTAACTCATCTAGATAAGGTCCTAGCGCGCTGCATTTCTAAGAACCTAGTGCTTAATTATGAAAAATGCCATTTCATGGTGACGCATGGTGTAGTGCTAGGACACATCATCTCAGAGGAGGGGATCAAGGTAGACAAAGCTAAGATAAACCTTATTTCTAATCTACCTTATGCCACTAGCGTGCGCGATGTGAAGTCATTCCTCGGGCACGCTGGGTTTTACAGGCGTTTTATAAAAGACTTCTCTAAAATTTGTATACCCCTGTCTAACCTCTTGCAAAAGGATGTGTGCTTCGATTTTACTGATGAGTGCAGGGCCGCATTTGATAAGCTGAAGGAAGCGCTGACCAGTGCGCCAGTGATGCGCGCACCAGACTGGACCCTGCCATTTGAACTGATGTGCGACGCAAGCGACTATGCAGTTGGTGCAGTTCTGGGGCAGCGAGTGGACAAGAAACCGCACGCCATCTATTATGCATCGCGCACACTGGACGCTGCGCAGAGGAACTACACCACCACGGAGAAGGAGCTTCTGGCTATTGTGTTTGCGCTAGAGAAGTTCCGTGCATATGTTCTAGGCGCCAGGGTCATCATATACACAGACCACGCAGCCATCCGCTACCTAATGTCCAAGAAAGAAACTAAGCCGCGCCTGATGCGCTGGGTGCTCCTACTGCAGGAATTCGACCTGGAGATCAAGGATAAGAAGGGCACAGAGAACACAGTTGCAGACCACCTGAGCCGGATCGTGAAGGAGGAGGAGCCAGGGCAGATCACTGAAACATTTCCTGACGAGCATCTGGTGGCGCTGACAGGTAAGGTACCATGGTATGCGCACATTGCGAATTACCTGGTCACAGGTACGTTTCCTCCGCATTTCAATAAAACCCAGTGCATGAGATTGAAACATGAGTCCAAGCATTACCTATGGGATGATCCTTATATGCTTAGAATAGGACCAGATCAGATATTGAGGCGCTGCGTGCCTGACCATGAATTTCACTCTGTTTTAATGTTTTGTCATGCGCACGCATGTGGAGGACACTTTGGTCCCAAGCGCACCAGCAGGAAGGTCCTGGACTGCGGATTTTATTGGCCACACCTGTTTAGAGACGCATATGACTATTGCAGGAATTGTGACAGGTGCCAGCGCACAGGAGGCATATCAGCGCGCAACGAGATGCCGCAGACGCCAATTCTAGTGGATGAAGTGTTTGATATATGGGGAATTGACTTCATGGGGCCATTTCCTCCGTCTGCAGGATACGAGTACATATTGGTCGCGGTGGACTATGTCTCCAAATGGGTCGAAGCTAAGGCCACACGGAAGGATGATGGTAAGACGGTCGCTGAGTTTCTGAAAACTAACATCTTTTGCAGGTACGGGGTGCCTAAGGCAATCATCAGCGACCAGGGGACGCATTTTTGCAACAGGATCGTGGCGCAAGTTTTCAAGCATTATGGGGTGCGCCACAAGACGTCCACTGCTTATCATCCTCAGACAAATGGCAGGCCGAGGTCTCCAACAGAGAGATCAAGCGCATCCTGGAGAAGACTGTGAAACCATCGCGCAAGGATTGGAGCCGGCGCCTGGACGATGCGCTGTGGGCATACCGCACTGCGCATAAGACATCAATCGGGACTTCACCGTTTCGGTTGGTCTACGGAAAAGCATGCCACCTGCCAGTAGAGCTAGAACACAAAGCATATTGGGCCCTACGCATTTGCAACATGAACCTAGACGAGGCTGGAAAGGAGCGCGCGTTTGAGCTGAGCGAATTAGAAGAGCTGCGCCTGGATGCCTATGAGGGACTGCGCGATTACAAGGAGCGCACAAAGGTGTTTCATGACAAGCATATCCTCAGACGCACTTTCGAGCCAGGAGACCAGGTATTATTATTCTCATCACGCCTGAAGCTCATGCCTGGAAAGCTGCGCAGCAAATGGACGGGACCGTACACAGTCAACAAGGTTCTCCCCTATGGAACAATCGAGTTAGAAAACGAGCACCGGCATCGTTTTCAGGTCAATGGGCAGAGAGTCAAACGGTATCTAGGAGGACCTTGGGACGACACAGTGCGCGACATTGAGTTGGCAGAGCCAGAGGTAACAGATGCGCCAGCTGCTGCGCCAGAGGCACCACCAGATGCACCAGAGGGAGAACTGGAAACTATTGCTCACATTTCTTCTTCCTCTTCATCCACCCACGTTACTGCAGACTTCTCACATATTATTCATGTTGACTACCCTTCTCACCCTTTGCGCAGAACCAAGCAGACCACAGCACATGCACAAGCGCAGGGTCACTCAGGAGCAAGAGTAGGGGAGGTCGCTGGCACACATTTGGGCATGTAACGAGGTACAGTCGAGCCAACGACGTTAAACAAAGGCACTTGTCGGGAGGTAACCCGACTCGTTTTACTTGTATATGTCTTTCTTTTAGTCTTTCTAGTGTCTTTTAGTTATTTTAGGACTTGTCGTTTTTTTTAGTCGAGCAGCAGTGCGCAGGATAGCTACGCCAGTCAGGGGGTATATAAGGGCAGGACTTGGAAAATTTCAGCACTTTTTCACTCGACCGTTGAAAGTGCAACTCCCGCCTTCGCTCCTCCGCCCGCTGTCCTGCGCCCAACCCAGCTCCAGTTTAGAGAGATTTGCAGAGCGCACAGCCGCACTCCCCCCAGGTAACCTTTCCCCGGACTTGAGCACGATTCCAGTAGGGTTTTGTACGGAGGAGAAGTGTTTTAGGGTTTTGAAATCGCACCAGGCTAGAGTGCGCCGATTGGAGTGCTGTTTAGAGGGTTTTGTAGGCGAGCAGTAGGCGCCCCATTGGTGAGAGTTTCAGGGCATTCAGAGGAGTTTGGATTTTTGGAGTGTTTGTGGAGTGTTGACCGGAGTTGACCAGAGAAATGCAGCCTACCGAGGACCAAGCCACCCCAGCTCGCTTCGCCGGCATGTACGCGGCCTTCCTGAGGCTCGAGATGTACGGGACTCCGTGCATCAGTCGGGAGTTCCTGCGGGAGGTCGGTTTGGAGGACTTCATTTTGGAGAGGCTCGCGCTGGCGGGCTGGGAGGCACTGTTGGAACTCAACAGCGCAGCAGACAGGGAGGACACCTGCGAATTTTTGGCGTCATTAGAGCCAGGAGCTATGGAGATCAGGTACCGGCACCGAGGACTGTGGTACATTACCTCGGCTACAAGGCTGAAGCGCACATTGAGGTGCGTTAAGGTGCGAGAAGCTGACATGGACGCGCACACCAACCAAGAGGCGTGGCGCGAGATGGCAACCGGGCCTGTGTTTGCCGCGGGGCGCAGCAGGGGACGAGAGCTGCGTGACCCGTGGATGTTCTACTTGTGGCGCCTGGTCGCCTATGCCATCATTGGGCGCTTTAATGGCGCGCCGAAGATCAGTTTGCTGGATATGGAGATCTTAAAGGGGTTTTATTATGGGAAGAAGGTGCTCTTTGCTCTGAACATGGTGCACCACTGGAGCCGAGTCAGCACCAAGGGGCCGCTGACTTGCGGAGGCATTATTACGCACCTGCTGCGGGCATTACATGGAGAGCCCGAGGTGCCAGAGCACACATTGGTGCCGGCTGTCCCTCTGGACCGCGCCCACATGCTGCAGATCAGGGCGGTAGCCGTGAAGGAAGATGGCACATTGGAGTGGTGCTACCGCCTGCAGCCGGCCAGAGTGCCGCGGCCAAGCGCAGAAAGCAGTGCGCAAGCAGCAGGGGCCGCGCAGGACATGGAGGAGGATGCAGTCCCAGAGCAAAATGTGCCTCCAGTCAGGCGCGCAAGGACCCGCGCGCAGACTGGAGCACACCGGAGGGCCCGCGCACCACAGGGGGAGCCAGTCACCATTTCCATCGAGGATTCTCCCCCGCGTGCCCCAGGGAAGCGCCCAAGGACTGAAGCTGAGGCGGCGCCTGAGGAAGCGTCCGCAGAGCAGCGCATGATGTTCAACGTCATGCGCGTGCTCGAATATTTAGCGCCAGAGGGGGCGGACTTAAGCATGAGCCCACCATCAGGGTGGAGATTTGGAGACGCAATTCCCCCTCTCCTCAGCCTACACCGGCCACCTCCAGGTTCTCCCGACAGTACGCCGCACCAGCCAGCCAGCCCTCTTACTCAGCCCCCAGTGCATCCAGCAGCACCAGCACCAGCAGAACCCACCCCCGAACCAGAACAAGTACCCGCACCTGCACCTTCCCTTGCCCAGCCGTCCATTCCAAGGTCCCCTAAAGCCGAACCCATCCTTAGCACCAGCTCAGACTCGCTATGGGACCCCGTTCCAGAGGATGACGATGAGGCGCAGCCTGTCACCCTATCAGTTGTACCACCTTCCTCCAGCTCCGAATATATGACGGATTCTTCAGAGGAGGAGGGGCATAGTTCAGCGGCTGCGTCCAGCTCAGATGACCTCTAGAGCTGCGGGGGGGGGGGGGGGAGTGCATTATTTCTTTCGGGTGGTGTCTATTTTCCTTTATATGCTGAACTTTATTTGATATTCTGTTGCTATATTTGTGTGCTCAACTCCTGTGATACATATTTTGTGCCCCTATGCTTTATTTGCGCTGCTTTGACTTTATGTTCTTTATTTTTCTTGCATGCATCTATTTTGCATGTGCGCGTTCTCCGTGCGCTTGAGCTTGAGTCGTGGGGACACGTCTCTGTTTATGTATGGGGGGGGGAGCGTTACATGTACATTTCAAGTTTTTTCACGTTTTTTAAGCTTTATAGTGTAGCTTAGTTTAATTGAAGGAAACAGTAGCAGTAGTGCGCTTGAGTGCTGGCTGCGCGCACTGTTCAGCTTGTTTGCGCTACCCATTTTGCGCCGTGCGCTGCTAGCAACTGTTTTTAGTATATTTTTTTTCGTTTTTCTGCTCCTGTTAGTTGGGATATACAGGGGATGTGGAGTTAACAGAAACGCTCTAGAGAGGCGGTTAGTCGCTCGCGCTTCAGAGGAGAGGTATATGGTTGAGAGCGCGAGTGGAGGCCGGCGCTTCGCGACCTTCGGAGCAAGAGAGCGCGCTCAGTCACGCAGATGCCAAAGGCAAGTACCCAAAAGCGTGGCGAGGTGGGAAAACAGACCACCTTCTCTCTGGGAGTTGAGCCAAGGAAGGCGGGCGCGGGTGTAAACGCGTGCGCCGACCTGCGCAGATAGACCAAGGAGGGAGAGCGAGGCGGTGTTCCATAGCTGTTATCCGGAGGCCGTGACTGGAACCGTTCTGGGAAACATAGGAACCGTAGACAAAGCTGTACAAAGAAAAAAAACCAGTAGATGATATGCGCTACAAAAGAATCAGCATGCGCACAAACACGTACCAGCGTGCGCAAAATACACAGAAAATCATCAAAAAGCTTGAGTTCCCAGGAAGTGCGCGGAAGAATCACGCGCGGGAAGAAGCTGGCGCTGTTAACCATATACCCATCCTTGGAGTGAGAGCTGACAACCTGGCGCCTATAAAGAGCTATCTCCCAGCCATCCGAAATGATTTTCATCCCAACAAAGAGGTAATGAATTGCGAAATCATTATATTAGAACTGTTGAGTGCAGTTGTGCGCAGGTGGTAGAGCAGCACAGGGTGTTCAGTCGTGCAGATCGCGCCAGAGTGCAAGACTATGCGCTAGGCTCCAGAGAGGTAATGGTATCCGTGCTTGAGTGCTTGTTCGAGGACGAACAAGGGGCAAGTGTGGGGGGTTTGATAGAGCCTATTTATACACATTATTTAGATCATAACCCTGTGCTTGTTTGCATTATTTTGTGTACAAGATTACTGGTTTCCAGTGTTTTTGTATTTCAGGGCAAAACAAGGGCCTAAGTCGGATACGCGCTAACAGGCAGCGTTTAGGACGCGCATCACACAGCCTGCGGAGCTAGCGGCGCAAACAGAAGAATTGGCAGAGTCAACCACGATGCGCTAACCGATTGCGCTAAGCAGATGCCGTGCGCCAGGCGCAGATGATGGTCTTTCCAAATCCTGACACGACCAGATTTGGAAGTTGCCAAGGATGAGCCTCTGAGCAGTATATAAAGAAGAGAAGGAGGCTAGGGTAAAGGGACGATTCTCAGGATTCACAATTTGTACACCCAGGAGGCACTGCGCAGCAGGACTAGAAAACACACGAGCTTGTTGAGAGGACCTGCACCAGCCGACTACGCCAGCCAAGACTGCAACCTGCACGCACTGTTTGCTATTGTTTTCTTGGACAGTTTAGTTATCATTTACTATTTCTATGATGTTTATCACTAGCATGTCTAGCTAAACGCTTAGTATCGGTTGGACATGAATCTATGAGTATTTCCCTTTGAGACTTGCGCTTAGTGCATAGTTTGCTTGCCTAAATTAATTCTGTGCACATTGCTGGCAGCTTGTTACATGAGTAGGGGAAGCCTTGAACCGCAATCTTACTCTTGTTGCTTGTTGTTGTTTGTTAAACTAGTTGAATAGCCTGACGGTGCCAACTAGGAGTAACGCGCTAGGATAGGCAATTACTACCTTGATCGGATTCGTAGTTGTTTAGTCTAGTGTAAGAATTCATAGCACATGAACTTTGATCGGAACATGCGCACATGTTAGGAAGCCTTGATCGGACACTAACATTAGCAAATCAAGCTATAGACATTTATAGTCGATGATAAGGAATACACTCATAGAGGATTGTCTGTGCCGATACTTCTCATAGTCATAGTACTTAATCTCTACTGCCTGCGCACGTCTAGTGCAATTTCCTGCGTTACGATACCACTGTTTACTTGCGCATCGCGCAAATCAATCACTCACCCCCCAATTTCATAAGTGTAGCTTACTGGCTAAAACTGAACTACTTGCTCCCTGTGGAGATCGACCCTTACTTAACCGCTGTACTAGTGGAAGAGGAAGGAATTAATTTGACGCGCACAACGACGCGCGATCAGGCACGCATCGCCTCAAAATCTGATCAGGTCCTATTCTGAGCATATACGGATCATCCCAAATGTAATACCTGGACTCATGCTTTAATCTCATGCATTGGGTTTTAGTGAAATGAGGAGGAAACGTACCTATGACCAGGTAATTCGCAATGTGCGCATACCATGGTACCTTACCTGTCAACGCCATCAGATGCTCATCAGGGAATGTCTCCGTGATCCGCCCTGGCTCCTCCTCTTTCCTGATCCTGCTCAGGTGGTCAGCGACTGTGTTCTCCGTTCCCTTCTTGTCCTTGATTTCCAAGTCGAACTCCTGAAGTAGGAGCACCCAGCGCATCAGGCGCGGGTTAGTCTCCTTCTTGGACATCAGGTAATGGATTGCTGCGTGGTCTGTGTAGACGATGACTCTGGCGCCTAGAACATATGCGCGAAACTTCTCCAGTGCAAACACGATTGCCAGAAGTTCCTTCTCCGTGGTGGTGTAGTTTCTCTGCGCAGCGTGCAGTGTACGCGATGCATAATAGATGGCATGCGGCTTCTTGTCCACGCGCTGTCCCAGGACTGCACCTACTGCATAGTCACTTGCGTCGCACATCAGTTCGAACGGCAGGCTCCAGTCTGGCGCGCGCATCACTGGCGCACTCGTCAGCGCCTCCTTCAGCTTGTCAAAAGCAGCCCTGCACTCATCGGTGAATTCGAAACACACATCCTTTTGCAAGATGTTAGACAGGGGTATACAAATCTTAGAAAAATCTTTTATGAAACGCCTGTAAAACCCTGCATGCCCAAGGAATGATTTCACATCGCGCACGTTAGTGGAATAAGGCAGATTAGAAATAAGATCTATTTTGGCCTTATCTACCTTGATCCCCTCCTGCGAGATAATGTGTCCTAGTACTACTCCATGTGATACCATAAAATGACATTTCTCATAATTGAGCACTAGGTTTTTTGAAATGCAGCGCGCTAAGACCTTATCAAGATTAATCAAGCATGCGTCAAAGGTACCTCCGTATACAGTAAAATCATCCATGAACACCTCTATGCATATACCAATCATATCAGAAAAGATGCTCATGACTAGACGTTGGAACGTACCTGGCGCGTTACACAGCCCAAATGACATGCGCCGAATCGCAAACGTACCGAATGGGCAGGTAAACGTAGTTTTTTCTTGATCCTCCGCAGCAATGGGTATCTGATTGTACCCTGAGTACCCGTCCAGGAAGCAAAAGTATGGCTTCCCCGCTAATCGATCTAGCATCTGGTCCATGAAGGGCGGCGGAAAATGATCCTTGCGCGTGACTGCGTTAAGCTTTCTGTAGTCTATGCACATGCGCCATCCAGTTTGCATGCGCTTGGGAACAAGCTCGCCCTGCGCATTCTCTTCTACTGTGATTCCTCCTTTCTTCGGCACAACGTGCACTGGACTCACCCATTTGCTGTCCGAGATTGGGTAAATGGCTCCTGCGTCAAGCAGCTTCAGGATCTCTTTCTGTACCACCTCCAACATATTAGGGTTCAATCTGCGCTGAGGCTCCCTGGATGGTTTGGCACCATCTTCCAATAGAATCCTACGCATGCATACGTCCGGGCTCACTCTGCGCAGGTCAGCAAGTGTCCATCATATAGCGCGCTAGTTCTTGCGCAGCACCTCTTGTAATCGCGCCTCCTGCTCCTCTTCTAATCCTTTCTTTATGATTACCGGCAGGGTGTCCTCATTTCCCAAGAACATGTATTTGAGGTGCTCGGGGAGTTGCTTCAGCTCGACCTTGGGTGCCTGTTCAATAGAGGGCAAGACTTTATTAGCAATGCAGACATTATTTATATCGTGTACCTGTCTGGATACTGGTTCAGCACTGCTCAGCTCATCCTCATGCGCCTCCATCTCTGCCTGTGTCAGCGGCTCAGGTCCTTCTGTTGCGCTCGCACATTGCGCATCTGCAACCAAGTCGTCTATGCTGTCCAACGCGTGCACTGTGGCGTCTTCATGAGGGTGCTGCATCCCTTTAAATATATTAAAGTGAATTTCCTCGCCGTTAACTTCCATTGAGAGCGTACCCCTCCACACGTCAATCTTCGTGCGCGCTGTCATCAGAAATGGTCTGCCCAATAGGATCTGTGCACTTCCTTTGCTCGACTCAGCCTCCATCTCTAGGACATAGAAATCTGCTGGGAACACCAGCTCTCCTACTCGGACGAGGACGTCCTCCATCATGCCCGTCGGTTGTTTGCACGACCGATCTGCTAGTTGAATGGTGAGACCTGCAGGCTTTAGTGGTCCAAGGCGCAATGACGCATACAAGGAATAGGGAAGCACATTTATAGATGCGCCTAAGTCAATCATGCAGTTGCTTACTGTGGTCTTACCTAAAGTGCATGGGATGGTGAACGTACCTGGATCTCGGCATTTAGGTGGTAACTTATGTTGCACGATTGCTGAGGCCTGCGCATTTAGCATTACCTGTGCGCACTCGCCTTTCCTCCTCTTGTTTGTGCACAGCTCCTTTAAAAACTTGGCGTACCTAGGGATCTGCCGAACTGCTTCAATAAGGGGAATGTTTATTTCCACCTTACTGAATAACTCGTAGAGCTCCTTATCAAGCGCTTCTTTCCTACCCAAAGGTGCCTGTAGAGGAAAAGGTGCTGGTACGTTAGTACGATTCATGTCTTTGTCTTTCGATTGCGCCATACCTGGCGCCTCGCCCTGCTGGTTTGTTGCTTGCGCTGCAGGTTGCGTATCCGGCTCTGCTGGTTCTGAAGCTTGCGCAACTGGTTGCGCGGGCGCCTTTGCGGTCTGCTCTATTCCTACCGTGCGCTCAGTCCTCAGTGTCACTGCGTTGACTCCTCCCTTGGGATTCTGAATCACTTGCGAAGGCAGGTTGCCATCGCTCTTTTTCAGCTCATACACCGTGGTAGCGATCTGTGACAGCTGCTTTTCAATGGACTCGTACCTCTTGTCATACTTCTCATCATTCTTGCGCACTGTGTCTGCTAGCTGGCCCACGATATCTTCTAAGGATCGCCGCGGCTGCTGGTTGTTTTGTGCTGGCGCGTCAGTGCGGCGATGCGGTGGGTTGTAGGGCACAGCTTGTTGCGTCTGCTGTGGTGCGCGCTGCTCCACGGACTGCCTCTGGAAATTGTTGTCCTCCTTCCATCTGAAGCCATTTGCGGCTAGTCCAAAATGCGGCTGATTCTGCCTCTGCGGCCCTCTATTATCCCATCCTCCTAGAGCATTGACATCTCCTGATTCTTCAAAAAGTGTGGGACATGCATCGGTTTTGTGCTCAGTGGACGTACAGAACTCACATGCCTTTAGCGCGGCTGGTTGCGCCCCCTGCGCATGCATCAGCTTCTGCAGCATGGCCTTCATCTCCTTTATCTCAGCGCTTGTTTCTACCTGATGCACAGAGCGAGCACGACAATTCTCAAGTGTTAGCTGATGTCTTACCTGTCCAGCAGAGTCTTCTATCAGCTGCCACGCGTCCTCTGGGTACATGTTGCAAATGTCGCCTCCTGCGCATGCATTCAATAATCTCAGCTCCATAGGTAGCAATCCGTTCAGGAAATTCTCTATCAGCACATTCTGGGGCAGGCCGTGATTGTAGCAGTTAGCCTCCAGCTCCCTAAAACGCTCATAATACTCCGATAGTGATTCTCCTGCGCCCTGCCTAGGTGCGGCCAACTCCCTCCTGAGTAGCGCGATCCTGGCTGCAGGATAGAACTTGTCCAAGAACATCTTCTGGAGCTGCTCCCATGTGTGAATAGATCCTGCTGGTAAGCTCATTAGCCAATGCCTGGCCGTATCACACAATGAAAAAGGGAACGCCTTCATCTTCAGCGCTTCGTCGCTCTCCCCTTCGGCCTTCATGTTCTCGCAAATAACTAGAAATTCTCGCACATGCTTGACTGGGTTCTCGTTGTTCATCCCGTGAAACTTGGGCATGTGATGAATGAGCGAGCTCCTTAGCTCAAAATGACCGTCTGGTGGAAGCACTATGCACCATGGCTGGTTAACCGTGATTGGAGCTGACATCTCGCGCGGGTGGCGCATTATACATTTCAGCAGCCATCCTTGCTTCAACTTCGCGCTGCACTTCCTCTCTAAACAGAGCTGCGCGGTTATCTGCCCTCGCATTTTCTGGGGTTCTGTCCCCTAAGTTATCTCCAATGACACTGTTATCCTCCATGACCTATTCTAAATCTCAAAGAAAACGAAATTAAAAGACAACTAAGCTGTCGCGTCTGTCAGCGCGCAACTATAATCTGCACAGCGCAATTGTTTCAAGGTTGCGCAGGTTGATGTTGATTGCGCGCTGTCAGAAACAACAACGAGGAAAATAAAGCAAATAGAAATAACTAACTACTGTAAAAGAAAACTTAAACTAGTTAAAGCTTATCTGTGTTGCTCCCCGGCAACGGTGCCAAAATTTGATCGTGCGTCGTTGTACGCGTCAAATTAATCCTTCCTTCTCCACTTAGTATAGCGGCTAAGTCAGGGTCGATCCCACAAGGAGCAAGCAGACTCGTTCTAGCTAGCAACTTACAACTTACGAAAATTGGGGTTGTGAGTGATTGGGTTGCGCAGGTGCGCAGTATCGGTGCAGACAATCCTCTATGAATGTATTCCTTATCATCGACTCTAAACATCTATAGTTCGTTTTACTGAAGTTAGTGTCCGATCAAGGCTTCCTAACATGTGCGCATGTTCCGATTAAAGTTCATGAGCTATTAATTCTTGAAACTAGTCTAAGCAGCTACGAATCCTGTCACAGTAGCAACTGATTATCCTAGCGCATTACTCCTAGTTGTCACCGTCAAGCTACCAACTAGTTTAACATATGACAAACAAGTAGTAAGAGTAAGATTGCGGTTCAAGGCTTCCCCTACTCATGCAACTAGCTGTCAACCGTGTGCACAGAATTAATATAAGCAAACAAACTATGCATTATGCACAAGTCTCAAAGGAAATACTCATAGAATCACGCCTAACCGATACAAAGCGTTTAGCCAGACATGCTTGTAGTAAACATCATAGAAATAGTAAATAACAGCTAAAGTATCCAAGAAAACAGTAACAAGCAGGTGCGTGCAGATTGCTGTGTCTCGGCTCGCGCAGTCGGCTAGCGCAGGTCCTCGCAGCAGCTCGTGTGTTTTTCAGTTCTGGCTCTGTCTCCTCGATATTGTCTCTCTCTCAAACCCTAGCCTTCCTCTCTTTATATACTTCTTGTGAGGCCTGTGACAATCTTGGCAACTTCCAAATCCTACGGTGTTCAAGATTTGGAAACACCACTATCTTGCGCATGGCTCACTGTGCACGCTGGTTAGCGCAGTTGGTAAGCGCACCGTACTTTGAATCTGCCACTTCCTACCCTGTTTGCGCTGCTAGCTCCGCAGGCTGTGTGTAGCACTCCTTAAACGTGCCTATTAGCACGTATCCGACGTAGGCCCTTGTTTTGCCCTGGAATACAAAAACACCGGAAACCAGTAATCTTGTACACAAAATAATGCAAACAAGCACAGTGTTAGGATCTAAATAGTGCGTATAAATAGGCTCTATCACAAGGACATCAACTAATATATAAAAAAAACACAAGTAGCATCCCAAAGGTAGTCACTAATCGCCGCGCTGGGAAGGTCTGACATCATCATCACCCGAGCCGGTCC
This sequence comes from Umbilicus rupestris, assembly GCA_963678935.1. Lineage (NCBI taxonomy): Eukaryota > Viridiplantae > Streptophyta > Magnoliopsida > Saxifragales > Crassulaceae > Umbilicus > Umbilicus rupestris. The sequence goes on along the minus strand of OY787610.1, from coordinate 8,025,223 downwards.
ATGGCATAGGATCCTGCTGCTCAAAAGTCTCTGATCCAAGAGCAGCAGGAGTTGGTGGAAAATCATGAATTCCTCCAGCTTGAAGCAAAGCGGTGATAGCCTTGGTCGTCCACTCCTGAGAGCGCATAAGATAATCTAGCTGGGGATTGTAGTCCGGAGCTTGATGCATGGCCTGGGCATCCTCTTGCGCCGCTGATGGTGGTGGCGCAGTCTCGTGTCGGTGCTTCGAAGCACGACCAACCGCTTCAGAAGGGCCATCTGTCCTATGATACCATGTACCATTCGCTAGCACCATCCGCATTTGCCTAAGAGCGGCAAGGTCCAAAAACGGGTGCATGCCCGGGGCGGCCGATGGAAGGTCATAGCTGAAAGCTTTGGCCATCGCAGTAATGAAGCCACCACCACCAATAACAGCTTTCATGTCACTGTTTTGAAACTCTTCAAGGTGGAAGGTCAAGAAGGATATAACATCAAACTCCACACCCTTATCCATTGCAATAAGGAGGTCCAAACCTAGCTGAGACACTTTCGTCCCACCATCAATGCGCGGGTTGATTGATGTCGTGATGATGCGATGCAAGTACTTCCATTCCGGATCCCTAATGCATGAAGAGGGTGGGCTAGCAGTGAAGACCGCGTCTTGTCCGGATAACCTTTGCCAAAATTCCGTCCTCTCAATGTCATTTACCGTAGGAATTGTGCCGTCCAATGGAAATTACAAAATGTCATGGAGGTCCTCCCTGGATATGTGGCGCTCTTCATTCCCCAATTGAAATTTCCAGATAGTCACTCTCTGCCCTTCGACGACAGCTTCAAATGAAGTAATAAACTCGTGCACCATATTCTTGTGAGTCGGCAATTTCGCCCCCACAAGCATTCCAAGGCCGAATTGCTGTAGGCGACTCTTAACTGAGTCAAATATGCCGAACCGATGCATTGTCATCGAGCAGGGCATGGAGGTGGGTACGATTTCCTTATTTCTGTCCAGAATGTGCTGAAGCCGCTCTGTGGACCTTGGATTGATGAACATGTATGTCTTAGGGAATGTAGGGGACAGAACAGGGCAGCGGACAATGTTCTTCTTCCTGCCAGTCGTGGGCTTCTTTGTGGGGCGGCATTGTGATTGAGTGGCCGTGTGCGAAGCTGCTGCCTCGCGGAGGGTCGGCTGAGTGCTGCCAAATCTGGAAGCTGGTGAAAGCTGGAGAATCCGAGTTGGGGTCGAGCGAGCAAGGTTGGTGCGGTACTAGGGTCGGCTTCGAAAATGACGCTGCTTCCGAATTGCGAAGCTGGAGAACTCGCTTGGGTTGGTTGGGTCGGTGGGTCAGAGCAGCTATTGCAGAGCTTGGGTTGAAGAGGGCCGAGTGCGAAGCTGTTGCTTTGCGGAGTCGGCTGAGCACGAGCGAGGAGTGCGGCTGTAGCTTTGGTTTGAGCAAGCCACGGGCGGATCTGCTGGGCGGGTGGTGTCGCGGAGCTCTGGGCTGCCGCTGGTCGAGCGGCTGGTTGAGGCGACCGAGCTCGGCACGGTGAGGGTCGGAGGAGTGTGGGTCGAGTGCGGATCGGAGGCGAGGGTGGCGGCTGAGGTCGGGGAAGAATTAGGGATTTTTGGGGAAATCGCAATTTCAAAATCTGAAATCGCGATTTAGGTCAAATTTATAGCCGATTGACCGTTGGGCGATACGACTCGCTCGACCGATACGGTCCACTCTCACCTCATGGTCAATACGACCTCAGGGAAAAATGCCTCTCCTGTATCGGTCGTACAGATACGGTTACGACGGCCAAAACGGGCATTACGACCCCGCCAAGCCAAGATGAGACCAAGAAGAACTAAACCCAAAACCAGAACTAAAACCAAGAAGACCAAGATGGGAGCCAAACACATGACTCCGAACGCAACTAAAAAGAAGAAGAAAAACAAAAACAAAAACAAAAATAAGAAACAAGAAGAACTCACAGAGCGGGTTACTTTCTGAAAAGGCCTAGTTTAAAGTCTTGGCGAGACGTAACTAAAGGTTCGCAGGATCAATCCAAGTGGTAGCTCACATAGCCTACCTCCTTTTCTAGCCCATGATACAACTTAATTCGATGCCCATTAACCTTAAACAATTCCCCTTTGGAATTTAAAAGCTCTAAATGCCCATCATCAAATACTTTCTGAACATGAAAAGGTCCCGACCACCTAGTCCTTAACTTACCGGGAAAGAGTCTCAATCTTGAATTGAACAAAAGGACTTGGTCTCCCTGTTTGAAGCTTTTCCTCACAAGCTTTCTATCATGCCACCTCTTCGTTCTTTCCTTGTAGAGGAGCGGGTTGTCATAAGCATCCAAGCGACTCATAAGCATTCCTTTAATTTCAATAACCGCTTCTCTCCCGCAGCACGCAAATCAAAATTTAATCGTGTAATTGCTCAAAAAGTCTTATGCTGCAACTCAACAGGAAGATGACATGCTTTCCCATAAATCAGTCGATATGGAGACATTCCAATGAGGGTGGGTTTTAAACGCAGTCCGGTATGCCCAAAGTGCATCATCTAGCTTAGAAGCCCAATCTTTTCTAGACCGACTGACTGTTTTCTCAATGATTTCCCTATTCGAAACTTCCACTTGCCCGCTGGTCTGTGGGCGATAAGGGGTGGCAATCTTATGGTAAACACCATACTTCTTTAACAAAGCCTTAAAATTTTTCTCCTTAAATTGAGACCCTCCATCACTAATAATGGTACGTGGTATGCCAAATCTTGGGAAAATAATCTTCCTAAATAGCTTCGTAACAACTTTAGCATCACAAGTAGAAGAGGCTACCACTTCTACCCACTTAGACACGTAGTCTACAGCTACTAGGATATATGAATTTCCAAAGGAGGTGGGAAAGGGACCCATAAAATCTATCCCCCAAACATCAAAAATCTCTACCTCTTGAATAGGGTGTTGGGGCATCTCATTGCGCTTAGAAATATTACCACTCCTTTGGCAACTATCACATCTCTTGGCGTACTCTTAGGAATCCTTGAAAAGCGAAGGCCAATAAAATCCACATCGGAGAACTCGCGATGCAGTCTTGTTTCCACTACCATGCCCACCATAGGGAGAATCATGACATTGAGCAAGAATGCTCATCATATCCTCCTGAGCCACACAAGTCCGATAAATTCCATCTGCACAAAGTTTGTAAAGGTAAGGCTCATCCCAGTAATACCTTTTCACATCATGAAGAAACCTCTTTTTCTTGTGATGACTAAGATCAGTAGGAAGTAGACCACAAACCAAATAATTCATATAATCTGCATACCAAGGAGCTGCTTGCAGCTCCACTCCCATTAAGCTCTCTCTTATGAACGAATCATCTATGGGAGTTGCAGCAAGCCTAGCTTGGGGATCTTCTTCTAACCTAAAGAGATGATCAGCTACTAGGTTCTCTACCCCTTTCTTATCCTTAATGAGAATGTCAAAGTCTTGGAGTAGGAGTACCCACCTAATCAATCTAGGCTTAGAATCTTTCTTGGCTATGAGGTACTTAATGGCAGCATGATCGTTATAGACTATGGTATGCGAACCTATAAGGTATTGTTTGAATCTTTCAAAGGCAAACATAGTGGCAAGCATTACTTTACTAGCATAGTAAATAGCATGTAGCTTCTTATCAACTCGTTGCCCTAACACGGCACCTACTGCATATTCACTTGCATCACACATAAGTTCAAATGGGAGTTCCCAATTGGGAGGCTGAATAATAGGGGCAGAGGTCAAGGGATCCTTAAGCCTAGTGTAGGCTTCAAAACAAGCATCATCAAAATGGAAATCAACATCATGGCATAGGAGATCAGTGAGGGGTCTAGCTATCTTTGAAAAGTCCTTAATGAAACGCCTATAAAACCCAGCATGACTCAGAAAACTCCTAATCCCCTTAACATCCCTCGAAGGCGGAAGTTTGGCTATGACCTCTATCTTAGCTGGATCTACTTCTATCCCTCGGTTGGAAACCATATGTCCCAAGACTATACCCTCTTGCACCATAAAATGACACTTTTCCCAGTTAAGCACTAAATCGGTCTCAATACATCTCTCAAGAACATGGGAAAGGTTAAGAAGGCAATGATCAAAAGAGGACCCATATACCGAGAAGTCGTCCATAAAGACTTCCATCTCCATTTCTATAAGATCAGAAAAGATTACCATCATGCATCTTTGAAAAGTTGCAGGGGCGTTACAAAGTCCAAATGGCATTTGCCGATAAGCAAAAGTCCCATAAGGACAAGTAAACGTCGTCTTCTCCTGATCTTGTGGGTGAATGGGTATCTGAAAACCCACTGTATCCATCAAGATAACAGAAGAAGCTATGATTAACTAATATCTCTAGCATTTGATCAATAAACAGAAGAGGTAAGTGATCTTTCCTTGTGGCCTTATTCAACTTACGGTAATCGATATACATACGCCAACCAGTAACGGTTTGTGTAGGTATCAATTCATTCTGTTCATTAGCCACAACAGTAAATCCTCCTTTCTTCGGGACAACATGAATTGGGCTAACCCAATTTGAATCAGGGATAGAAAAGATAATGCCAGCATCCAACAATTTCATAATCTCTTTTTTCACTACCTCATGCAGATTGGGATTCAACCTACGTTGGTGTTCTTTAGATGATTTCGCATCATCTTCTAACTGAATCCTATGCATGCAAATACTAGGACTAATACCTGTAAGATCATCAATTGAATACCCCAAAGCTTTCTTATACTTCCTAAGAACATGCAACAACCTAGAAGTCTCATCCCCATTCAAAGCAGAATTCACAATCACCGGATATGCTGAATTTTCATCAAGGAACTCATACCTTAGGCTTGCCGGTAGAACTTTGAGCTCTACCTTGCAAAATTCCTTACCTTCATGGACCATCTCCGAGATCTTGCTCCCCTTATCCTCATCCGTGCTGCCTTCTCCCAAATCAATAGCTCTCATGCTATGCTCATTAGTATCTTCAAAACTCAAAGGGTTAGATGAAGATAAAACACAATGATCTATCAAGTCACATGAGCTAATACGATTGCAATCAAATTATGAGCATGGTGTCTTGCATGACTTTTCTAAACTAAATGCAATCTCTTCATCACCAATATGCAGCACAAGTGAGCCATGTCTAACATCAATCACGGCTCCAGCGGTAGCTAGAAAGGGTCTACCTAAAATGATCGGTACTTTCTTATCCTCCTCCATCTCTAAAACAATAAAATCAATGGGGATATAAAAATTCCCTACCCTAATGGGAACATCTTCAAGAACTCCCTTAGGGAATCTTGAAGAACGATCCGCCAATCTCAAACAAATAGACGTAGGAGTAAGTTCACCAAGACCGAGCTTTTTGCATAGCGAAAAAGGCATAAGAGAAATGCTAGCTCCTACATCACACAGTGCACGCTCGATGTTAACATTACCAATATTGATAGGGATAGCAAAACTACCAAGATCTCCAAACTTTTTAGGTAATGCATTTTGAACTACGGCATTGCATATCTCATTCAATGCAATTGTTTCATTCTCATCAATCCTACGCTTTTGAGAAATGATATCTTTCAAAAATTTTGCGTAAGTAGGGACTTGAGAGATTACCTTCGTGAAGGGCAGCGTTACCTGAAGCTTTGTTAGCATATCCGAGAACCTCTTGAAATGAGCCTCCTTGTTGCTCTTACCTGTGGAAATGGAACTTTAGGCTTATAAACCGGTACCTCAACAGCTACATCTCTCTCAACCAATGCGGGTTCAACTTCTACATCAGGCTCAACAATTGTATCCTTCTCCTCCTCCAATTCCTCATCCAAAACCACCCTTGGCTTGGAGGCACGAGTTCTAGCGTTAGCGGGATCTATCACTATTCCACTTCTTGTAGTGATGGCATTACAGAATTCATTATTACCCATGTCCGGCTTTGAAGGGAGTTTACCATGTGATCTTGATGTAGAAGCTGCCTGTTGTGCAATCTGCGTTTCCAAATGCTTGTTATGAATGGTAAGTTCATCGATTCTTGCATTCAGTTTCTCTTGACATGCTACAGGCTGAGCAAGGGTGGCCTCCATGGTGGGATTAGAGTTACTCGAAGAAGCTTGAGGCGGTGCTTGTGCTTGGTGTTGGTGCCCTTGAGAGGGTTGGTTTTGATAGTTGTTCGAGTAGTGCACCGGTCCTTGGTTTCTATTATAGCTCCCTTGCCCCTGCTGATTGTTTTTTGATTTCCTTGATTTGGTTGAAATCTTTGGTTGCTTTGATACTGTCTAGGTTGAAATCCAGGAGGGGTAGGTTCTTGGGTTTTGTAGGAGAAGTTTGGATGGTTTCGATTGCTAGGATGATAAGCGGGATTCGCGCTTGATCAATAAGCACCTACATTTTGTCTACCCATGAAGTTAACGTCTTCGTTGCTAATTCCATCCTCTAGAGGCATTGTGAGTGGACAATAGGTTGAATCATGGTCTAATGATGCGCAAATCTCACACCCTCTTGCTGACGAAGAACTACTGACCTGATTCGCATTGAAATTTTCAATAGTAGTGATCAAGGTATCAAACTTCTTTGACAATGCTCCAATAGCGTCATTTGCGTCCACAACAAAGGTTGACTGAGTGTTGGAGTGTTTCCGTGGGTTGGATCTCTCACTTGTCCATTTGTAACCGATGCTGGACATCTTCTCAATAATTCTTTCACCATCCTCCAGTGTGTGATCCATAAGAGATCCTCCAGCTCCTTGATCAACAGTAGCTTGCACATCATAGTCCAACCCGTTATAAAATGATTGAACAACAAGCCACTTGGGCAAACCATGATGCGGGCATGGCCTCAATAAACCCTTGAAGCATTCCCAAGCTTCATACAATGTCTCACCTTGCTTTTGCCCAAAGTTGCTGATATTGGTTTTGTATTGAGCTGTTTTCCCAGGAGGAAAATACTGAGTCAAGAACGCCTGTGCCAAGTCATCCCAAGTACTGAAAGTCCCGGGATTGTGGCTCTACAACCATTCCTTTGCCTTGCCCGCTAGTGAGATTGGGAAAACTCTGAGACAAACTGCATCCCTTGAAACTCCATTAATCTTGAATGTATTCAGCAACTGAAGAAATGAGTTCAGGTGGGCGCTTGGGTTCTCATTTGGAAGTCCTGAGAAAGGTGAGTTGGAAGCCAAGGCCAGCACCGCCGGTTTGATGTCATAATTGTTGGCAGTCACTGCTGGGTACGTAATTGGTGATTGTAACATGGTCATGGTTAGCTATGATACGGTGAATCAGCCACCAAACTGGGGAGGTAATCATTGTGGCTGGCTGAGGGGACGTGAAGAATATGTCTTTCGCGGCGAGGTCTAACCAGAAATGGCACCGATCGCTCTCCCTGAAACGCGGGGACTCACCAAGCTTAGTACACCCAAATGCTGTGCAGATATCAAGTGCGGGCAGGGTAAAAGTCTGTCCGCCTAAACGGAAGGTCCAAGAACTTACATTTTGGTCCCTCTTGCCATTATACCTTCGACTACCCTCTACATCTTCCCACGTCGCAGAAAATGATGCCATAAATTCTTTCACCAGCCTCGGGTAAGTACCCGGATCATCCATCAAAATATAATGCATATCACTGATCTTATCCATAACCTTAAGCTTGCTCAGTGCGGCATGATCAGGATAAGTGGGAGCTAGTACCTCATAGTTCTCGTGCTGTGTCAACAAAGCTTTCATCTTGGCGTCCGCAGCAAGGATTTCTTCAGTAAGAGGAGGGGGGGGGGGGTCTCCTTGTCTCTGCTGCTCCAGCATGTGGGATAACTGCCAACCTGGCTTGTGTGCGGGACGACTCTCCCACGAGTCTGAAATCATCGGAAGATGATGATGATGATGATGATGATGATGATGATGCACTGACAGGAGACGGCGGGGGAGAGGAGCGGATTATGATACCACCAGCAGCTCGCCTCGGCTTCGGTTTGGTTTTGGCTGGAGCTTTCGGTTTAGCAATACCCTTACCCTTTTTAGCTGCGGACAGCTTTTTGGCAGGCGGTGGTCGTGGTTTCCCTGTAGTTGTCAAGTTTGTCTTGGCCATCTAAAGCTGGGCGAAGGAGAAGAGTGACTCGGGGACTTGCGGCTGATTCGGGCGAAGAGAACTTCGGAGGAAGCTGGGTTGAATGGGGGTCGTGGTTTAGGGTTAGCCCGGAAGGGGAGGGCTCGGACGGACGAGGGTTTGGTTGGGATGGTCGGACGGACGAGGGTTTAGGACTTGTGGTAGTCAGACGGAAGCTGCTCGAGCGGAAAAGGATTTAGGGCTCGCGGTGAATGAGCGGTAAAGCGGAGTTCGCACGAATAAATCTTAAGCCTCGAACGAATTTGATTCGGGGTGATGCCCGAATCACCAGTGATTCGCGCGAATCTTTTGTTCAGTGCTGAGTTAAGTAGTTTCCTTCTGCACGAATCAACTGATTCGAGCGAAGGCTTGGCCGAATCGATCCTGGTTAGCTGCTTGACCGAATCAAGTGATTCGGGGAGACCATCAATGATTCGCCCGAACCTTTTGTTCAATGCTGATTTATACATTTTCGGGTGCACGAATCAACTGATTCGGTCACTCCTGAAAACTGATTCGGGCGAACCAACTGGTGTGTGTTAGCCACTCTGCACAAAATTTTTCACTCAAATGCACCACATTCCTCAATAACTTAAAGACATCTAATATTCACTCAAAACACCCAACACTCAAATATTTTCACTCATGAATAATCAAACCAAAAGGGGTAATTTGAGTGCACTCTACCACAAAAAACCCTAAAACCTCTAACTTGATATAGGCATGGCGCAACACAAAGTCAAAAATGATTCTACACTACAAACAAGTAGAAGCAAAAGCACAAATACTCACCAGCCTAGTTTAAAGTCTTGGCTAAGACGTAGCCGATTCCCTTCTTCATAAGAAACACACTTGAGAAGTCCTATGCTAGGATCCCTTCTCAAGCGGCGCAAAAGAAAAGCTTTGGATAATTTGGAGTCGTTTGTCGAAAAGCTTGGTGATAGAGCCTATTCATACGCATTATTTAGATCATAACCCTATGCTTGTTTGCATTATTTTGTGTACAAGATTACTGGTTTCCAATGTTTTTGTATTTCAGGGCAAAACAAGGGCCTAAGTCGGATACGCGCTAACAGGCAGCATTTAGGACGCGCATCACACAGCCTGCGGAGCTAGCGGCGCAAACAGAAGAATTGGCAGAGTCGAGCCCGGTGCGCCAACCGATTGCGCTACGCACATGCCGTGCGCCAGGCGCAGATGATGATGTTTCCAAATCCTGACACGACCAGATTTGGAAGTTGCCAAGAGCGAGCCTCAGAGCAGTATATAAAGAGAAGAAGAAGGGAGAGACTCAATCAAGAGAGATCATCAGAGGCACACCAAGGAGGCACTGCGCACCAGGACTGGAAAACACACGAGCTTGCTGAGAGGATTGCGCCGGCCGACTGCGCCCGCCAAGACTACAATCTGCACGCACTGTTTGCTATTGTTCTCTTGGATACTTTAGTTATTATTTACTGTTTCTATGATGTTTATCACTAGCATGTCTAGCTAAACGCTTAGTATCGGTTGGACATGAATCTATGAGTATTTCCTTTGAGACTTGCGCTTAATGCATAGCTTGCTTGCTTATATTAATTCTGTGCACATTACTGGCAGCTTGTTGTATGAGTAGGGGAAGCCTTGAACCGCAATCTTACTCTTGTCACTGGTTGTTGTTTGTTAAACTAGTTGAATAGCCTGACGGTGCCAACTAGGAGTAACGCGCTAGGATAGGCAATTACTACCTTGATCGGATTCGTAGTTGTTTAGTCTAGTGCAAGAATTAATAGCACATGAACTTTGATCGGAACATGCGCACATGTTAGGAAGCCTTGACCGGACACTAACTTAAGTAATATAAGGCTATAGACATTTAGAGTCGATGATAAGGAATGCACTCATAGAGGATTGTCTGCGCCGATACTTCTCATAGTCATAGTACCTAATCTCTATTGCCTGCGCACGTCTAGTGCAATTCCCTGCGTTTTACAACTGTTTACTCGCGCACTGCGAAACCCAATCACTCACCCCCTAATCTTCTCAAGTGTAGGTCACTGGCTAAAACTGAACTACTTGCTCCCTATGGAGATCGACCCTTACTTAACCGCTGTACTAGTGGAAGAGGAAGGATTATATTTGACGCGCACAACGACGCGCGATCAAATTTTGGATACGTTGCCTGGGAGCAACAAAGCTAAGTTCTAGCTAGTTTACGTTTTTTTCCTTTTAGTAACTAGTTATTTCAGTTTGTTTTGTTTTCTCGTTGTTGTTTCTGACAGCGCGCAATCACCGTTAGCCTGCGCAACCTTGAAACAGTTGCGCTGCGCAGATTCTAGTTGCGCACTGACAGCGCAGCAGCATTAGTTATCTTTTAATTTCGTTTTCTTTGAGATATAGAACAGGTTATGGAGGATAACAGTGTCGTAGGAGACAACTTAGGGGACAGAACCCCAGAGGAAGCAAGAGCACATAACTGCGCAGCCCTGTTCAGAGAGGAAGTGCAGCGCGAGGTTGAAGCAAGGATGGCCGCTGAATTGTACAATGCGCCACCCGCGCGGCAAGCTGCGCGACGCACAACAGTGCGCGAGATGTCAGCCCCTATCACTGTTAACCAGCCATGGTGCATCGTGCTTCCACCAGACGGTCATTTTGAACTAAGGAGCTCGCTCATCCATCACATGCCCAAGTTCCACGGGATGAACAATGAAAATCCAGTCAAGCATGTGCGAGAGTTCCTAGTCATATGCGAGAACATGAAGACCGAAGGGGAGAGCGATGAGGCGCTGAAGATGAAGGCATTCCCATTTTCACTGTGTGACACAGCCAGACATTGGTTGATGAACTTACCAGCCGGATCAATTCACACATGGGAGCAGCTGCAGAAGAAGTTCCTGGATAAATTCTATCCCGCAGCAAAGATCGCGCTACTCAGGAGAGAACTGGCCGCGCCAAGGCAGAGCGCAGGGGAGTCACTGTCAGAATATTACGAGCGTTTCCGGGAGCTAGAGGCCAACTGCTACAATCATGGCCTGCCCCGGAATGTGCTGATAGAGAACTTCCTAAATGGATTGCTGCCCATGGAGCTGAGGTTATTGAACGCATGCGCAGGAGGCGACATTTGCAACATGTATCCAGAAGACGCGTGGCAGCTGATAGAAGACTCTGCTGGTCAGGTAAGACATCAGCTAACACTTGAAAATAGTCGTACTCGTTCTATGCATCAGGTAGAAACAAGCGCTGAGATCAAGGAAATGAAGGCCATGTTGCAGAAGTTGATGAGTGGGCAAAGCGCACAACCAGTTGCGCCAAAGGTATGTGAATTCTGCAGGTCCACCGAGCACAAAACTGATGAGTGTCCCACACTTTTCGAGGAATCTGGAGATGTCAATGCTCTTGGAGGATGGGACAACAGAGGGCCACCAAGGCAGAATCAGCCGCGCTTTGGACTGGCAGCAAATGGATTCAGATGGAAGGAGGAGAACAATTTCCAGAGGCAGTCCACAGATCAGCGCGCGCCACAGCAGACGCAACAAGCTGCGCCCTACAATCCACCGCATCGCCGCACTGACGCACCAGCACATAACAACCAACAACCAACAACCGAGGCGATCTTTGGAAGATATCGTGGGGCAGCTAGCAGACACAGTGCGCAAAAATGACGAGAAGTATGACAAGAGGTTCGAGTCCATTGAAAAGCAGCTATCACAGATCGCTACCACGGTATATGAGCTAAAAAAGAGCGATGGCAACCTGCCTTCGCAAGTGATTCAGAACCCCAAAGGAGGAGTCAATGCAGTAACACTGAGGACTGGGCGCACAATAGGAACAGAGCAGACCGCGAAGGCGCCCGCGCAACCAGCTGCGTAAGTCCCAGATCCAGCAGAACAGAATACGCAACCAGAGCAAGATGCGCAACCAGAAGTACCAGTCACAAGCCAGCAGGGCGAAGCGCCAGGTATAACACAAATAAATGACAAGGGCACGAATCGTACTAATATACCTGCACCTTTTCCTGTGCAGGCACCATCGGCTAGAAAGGAAGCGCTGGAAAAAGAGCTATACGAGTTATTCAGCAAGGTGGAAATCAACATTCCCCTTATCGAAACAGTTCGGCAGATTCCCAGGTACGCCAAGTTTTTAAAGGAGCTGTGCACAAACAAGAGGAGGAAAGGCGAATGCGCACAGGTAATGCTAAATGCGCAGGCCTCAGCCATCGTGCAACATAAGGTACCACCTAAGTGCCGAGACCCAGGTACGTTCACTATCCCTTGCACTCTAGGTAAGACTACAGTAAGCAATTGCATGATTGATTTAGGCGCATCCATCAATTTGTTACCTTATTCCCTATATGCGACATTGCGCCTTGGACAACTAAAGCCTGCAGGTCTCACTATTCAGCTAGCAGATCGGTCTTGCAAACAACCTGCAGGCATGATAGAGGATGTTCTTGTGCGAGTAGGAGAGCTGGTGTTCCCAGCAGATTTTTATGTGCTGGAAATGGAGGTTGAATCAAGCACCAGCAGTGCACAGATCCTACTGGGCAGACCTTTCCTGATGACCGCACGCACAAAGATAGACGTATGGAGGGGCACGCTCTCCATGGAGGTCGATGGCGAAGAAATCCATTTCAATATATTCAAGGGGATGCAGCACCCACACGAGGACGCCACAGTGCACGCGATGGACAGCATTAACGATTTAGTCTCAGATGCGCAATGCGCAAGTGCAGCAATAGAACCAGAGCCACTGGCACAAGCAGAGTTGGAGGAGCAGGAAGACGAGAAGCTGAGCAGTGCTGAACCAGAACTCAAACAGGTACACGACATAGTTCATATTTGCACTGCTAATAAAATCTTGCCCTCTATTGAACAGGCACCCAAGGTCGAGCTGAAGCAACTTCCAGAACACCTCAAATACATTTTCTTGGGAAATGAGGACACCCTGCCAGTGATCATAAAGAAAGGATTAGAAGAGGAGCAAGAAGTGCGTTTACAGCAGGTGCTGCGCAGGAATCAGCGCGCTATAGGATGGACACTGGCAGATCTGCGTGGAGTGAGCCCAGACGTATGCATGCATAGAATTCTGTTGGAAGATGGTGCCAAACCTTCCAGGGAGGCTCAGCGCAGATTGAACCCAAAAATGATGGAGGTAGTGCAGAAGGAGATTCTAAAGTTGCTTGACGCAGGAGTCATTTACCCCATCTCGGACAGCAAATGGGTCAGCCCAGTGCACGTTGTGCCTAAGAAGGGAGGAATCACAGTGGAAGAGAATGCGCAGGGCGAGCTAGTTCCCAAGCGCATCCAGACTGGATGGCGCATGAGCATTGCGCCAGAGCCGCCACCAGATGCACCAGAGGGAGAACTGGAAACTATTGCTCACATTTCTTCTTCCTCTTCATCTACCCTCGTTACTGCAGACTTCTCACATATTATCCATGTTGACTACCCTTCTCACCCTTTGCGTAGGACCAAGCAGACCACAGCACATGCACAAGCGCAGGGTCACTCAGGAGCAAGAGTGGGGGAGGTCGCTGGCACGCATTTGGGCACGTAACGAGGTACAGTCGAGCCAACGACGTTAAACAAAGGCACTTGTCGGGAGGTAACCCAACTCGTTTTACTCTTACATGTTTTATGTTCTTTATTTTGCTTGCATGCGTGTGCGCCTCCTCCGTGCGCTTGAGCTTGAGTCGTGGGGACACGTCTCTGTTTAAGTGTGGGGGGGGGGGAGCGTTACACTTACATTTCACGTTTTTTTTTTTAGCTTTATAGTGTAGCTTAGTTTTATTTAAGGAAACAGTAGCAGTAGTGCGCTTGAGTGCGAGTTGCGCGCACTGTTTAGCTTGTTTGCGCTACCCATATTGCGCCGTGCGCTATCAACGGTTTTTAGTATATTTTTTTCGCTTTTCTGCTCCTGTTAGTTGGGATATACAGGGGATGTGGAGTTGACAGAAACGCTCTAGAGAGGCGGTTAGTCGTTCGCGCTTCAGAGGAGAGGTATATGGTCGAGAGCGCGAGTGGAGGCCCGTGCTTCGCGACCTTCGGAACAAGAGAGCACGCTCAGTCACGCAGATGCCGAAGGCGAAATACCCAAAGCGTGGCGAGGTGGGAAAACAGACCACCTTTCCTCTGGAAGCTGAGCTAAGGAAGGCGGGCGCGGGTGTAAACGCGTGCGCCGACCTGCGCAGACAGACCATGAAGGGAGAGCGGGGCGTTGTTCCATAGCTGTTATCCGAAGGCCGAGACTGGAACCGTTCTGGGAAAGATAGGAATCATAGACAAAGCTGTACAAAAGAAAAAATACCAACAGATGATATGCGCTACAAAAAAGGAATCAGCGTGCGCACAATAAGTACCAGCGGGCGCACAAATCCACAGAAAATCATCAAAAGGCTTGAGTTCCCAGGAAGTGCGCGGAAGAATCACGCTCAGGAAGAAGCTTGCGCTGTTAACCATATACCCATCCTCGGAGTGAGAGCTGACAATCTGGCGCCTATAAAGAGCTATCTCCCAGGCATCCGAAATGATCTTCATCCCAGCTGAGAGGTAATGAATTGCGAAATCACTATACTTAAACTGTTGACAGCAGATGTGCGCAGGAGGAAGTGCAGCGCAAGGTGATCAGTAGTGCAGATCGCGCCAGAGTGCAAGACTGTGTGCTAGACTCCAGAGAGGTAATAGTATCCGTGCTTGAGTGCTTGTTCGAGGACGAACAAGGGACAAGTGTGGGGGGGTTTGATAGAGCCTATTCATACGCATTATTTAGATCATAACCCTATGCTTGTTTGCATTATTTTGTGTGCAAGATTACTGGTTTCCAGTGTTTTTGTATTTCAGGGCAAAACAAGGGCCTAAGTCGGATACGCGATAACAGGCAGCATTTAGGATGCGCATCACACAGCCTGCGGAGCTAGCGGCGCAAACAGAAAAATTGGCAGAGTCGACCCCGGTGCGCCAACCGATTGCGCTACGCACATGCCGTGCGCCAGGCGCAGATGATGATGTTTCCAAATCCTGATACGACCAGATTTGGAAGTTGCCAAGAGCGAGCCTCAGAGCAGTATATAAAGAGAAGAAGAAGGGAGAGACTCAATCCAGAGAGATCATCAGAGGCACACCAAGGAGGCACTGCGCACCAGGACTGGAAAACACACGAGCTTGCTGAGAGGATTGCGCCGGCCGACTGCGCCCGCCAAGACTACAATCTGCACGCACTGTTTGCTATTGTTCTCTTGGATACTTTAGTTATTATTTACTGTTTCTATGATGTTTATCACTAGCATGTCTAGCTAAACGCTTAGTATCGGTTGGACATGAATCTATGAGTATTTCCTTTGAGACTTGCGCTTAATGCATAGCTTGCTTGCTTATATTAATTCTGTGCACATTACTGGCAGCTTGTTGCATGAGTAGGGGAAGCCTTGAACCGCAATCTTACTCTTGTCACTGGTTGTTGTTTGTTAAACTAGTTGAATAGCCTGACGGTGCCAACTAGGAGTAACGCGCTAGGATAGGCAATTACTACCTTGATCGGATTCGTAGTTGTTTAGTCTAGTGCAAGAATTAATAGCACATGAACTTTGATCGGAACATGCGCACATGTTAGGAAGCCTTGACCGGACACTAACTTAAGTAATATAAGGCTATAGACATTTAGAGTCGATGATAAGGAATGCACTCATAGAGGATTGTCTGCGCCGATACTTCTCATAGTCATAGTACCTAATCTCTATTGCCTGCGCACGTCTAGTGCAATTCCATGCGTTTTACAACTGTTTACTCGCGCACAGCGCAACTTAATCACTCACCCCCCAATCTTCTCAAGTGTAGGTCACTGGCTAAAACTGAACTACTTGCTCCCTGTGGAGATCGACCCTTACTTAACCGCTGTACTAGTGGAAGAGGAAGGATTATATTTGACGCGCACAACGACGCGCGATCACTTGGGTTCATCGAAATTGAGCTCTACCTCATTACATAGCAGATTTGTAAGAGGTCGAGCAATCTTCGGGAAGTTCTTGATGAACCTCCAATAAATTCCAGCGCGCTTGAGGAAACTCTTTATTTCTTGCACGTCGCTCGGTGGTGGCAGTTTCTCAATAAAATCAATCTTGCCTCTATCGACCTCAACTCCACTCTTTGATGCAAGATGCCCCAACACAATATGTCCTTTAACCATGAAGTGGCATTTTTCCCAATTAAGCACAAGGTCCATTTCGATGCATTTTAGATTCGGTGGTAGGGGTTTCAATCCCTCACCGAATTCATCACCTTTTGGCGCCTCATTTACCTCATTTGTGCCATGATTAATATCAGCAGGTTTCACTTCAATTCCCAATAGAGAGGTGAACGACAAGTTATTGTCATCTTGTGTAAGCAACTCCTTCTCAAAGCTTGTTAGTTCACCAAAAGAATCAAAAATATTGCATGCATCATCTTCGATGGTGTCCTCATCGAGAGTGTTACCGTCCTCCTTTTTCTTTAATCTTTGTGGAAATGGAATGGGAGGCATATATGGAGCGGGCTCTTCAGCTTTTTCTTTTCTTCTCTTCTCAACTTCTTCTTGAGATGAAGACCCTTCTTTATCAACCTCAACGGTTGTGTTAGCAACTTTGGTCTTCACTTGGGGCTCTTCTAAGATTCTTCCGCTCTTTAGGATGATGGCATTTATAGTTTCGGAAGAGTTCACATCCGGTTGAGAAGGCAATTTTTCTTGATATCTTGATGAAAAACTCGCTTGTTGAACAATTTGAGTCCCAAGCATTTCGCTATGCGCTTGCAATTGGTCGAGTTTTTGAAGGATGAGTTGGCTATCCTTTTGTTGTTGAGCTTGAGTTGCGGCCACTATTGCAGCAATGGATGCTAGGGATGGTTCCTCTTGGATAGGCGCTCTCCTTGGAAAGTTTGGGTCTTCATGGGACCTTACATACCCATCATTTTGATGCGCGGCTGCCATATGAAGGAGGGCGGATTTTATATCGAATTCTTGATCTTCACCCTCTTCCAAGTAGATGGGTGAGCCATAATATCCAATGGTCGGGGCGTTGTATGCCCAAAACGGTCTTTCTTCTTCCTCTTGCGGAAGAGGAGCATTTCCTTGCCTTCTAGGAATTTGTGGATCCATATTTCCCGGTTGTTCGGCTCGTGTAGGCGAAGGAGTATCCAAACGTGGAGTGTGAAGCTCGTGTGAAGCGGAGGGATGAGAAGGTTGGCTTGTAGTTGAGGTAGAAGCTTGTTCTTGTACTCTCTGCTCCTTGCTCTAGTTTGCATTCAAACACCTATGAAGCAATCAAAGAAGCTTTTGTAAGTGTGAACTTAAATAGAGACAAACAAGAATAGCACGCACGCAAGCAATTACGACAACTAAAAAAAAAAAAAGGAAAATAGAAAGTGAAGCAAACTAACAATAAGTAATACTAACTAGCAATCTAGTCTAATGGCTGTTCCCCGGCAACGGCGCCATTTTGACGTTGGCGTTTTAGGCAAGCAAAATGAAGTGCTATTCTAGTCACGCAAATATCAAACAATATTTATAACCGAGTGACCTCGTGTCGAACCCAAGGGAAAAGCTTAGACTAATTGACAACTAATCAATGCTACTATTGTAAGTCTACGATTTTTGGGGGGGTTTTGTCCTCCTATAGAGGTATCTCTAGCAAGCACTAAAGATAAATGATATTTTTGGGTTTTGCTTAATGAATAAAAAGGGTGACTAGGGATTCAACTTCCCCCCAAGATATGAGGAAGATGAAATAACTCACTAATACATGCATGAATTACATTTGGTTGATAAAAGCAAGGCTAATGCATCGTCCGCTCTAGGTTCAACTCTCGCTCCTTCCCTAGAATGGAGAGGATACATAAATGACATGGTTCTCAAACTCTCATTCTATTGAACCGTGTAGAATTTGAGTCCCATAACCGCACCCTCTCGGTCTATTGGCCGGTTACTCAAATCTGCTTAAAACTTAGCCTAATGTCAAGAATGCATGTCGCTCTCACGCACAAACACTCCATCTATGATCATACAATAGCTATGAAACATCCTAAGTTCAACTCTCGTTCCTTCCTTAGGGGTTTTACCCGAGCATACTCACTTACGCATTTCGTCAAACACTGGGTGTGCATACAATGAATACATAGCTAGGGCACAAGCAATCAAACCAAACTTCATTCAATACAATAACATAGTGTTCTACATCATATCCAATCCTAGGAGATCCATTTAATCCCCAACCACAAGAACAACTACTCACTCATAATGAGTGTGCACAAATACATGAAAACTAAGGGAAACATCAATGTAAATACAAAGCTAGGGTTTAAGAGAGGTTGATGTAGAATCGTCAATCCAAACTTCAATCTTCAATCAAGCTTCATCTTCTTCGAGTTCCAGTCGCCTAGGGTTGCAAAAATTATGGAAGCTCTCTTTCTTCACTTCCATCTCATTCTATTTATACATTTTGAAGATTTCCAAAAAGTGCCCGAATCAGGTGATTCGGTCACTGCCCATGTGATTCGCTTGAATCTTTTGTTCAGTGCTGTTTTGAGTTTGGGCGAATCACTTATCCCGGCCGAATCACTTTATGATTCGGTCACACCCTTGTGTTGATACGGTCAAACGTCTTATGGAGCTCAACTGATTCGTGCACCTCATGGGCGAATCACTTCTGATTCGGTCGAATCATCTGTTCAGTGCTGATCTCGGACTGGGCGAATCACTTTTCTTGGCCGAATCACTTTTGATTCGGTCACACCCTTTATGTGATTCGGTCAAATCTTCAGAACTTTCCCCGGATCAGGTCAATTCGCACAGCTGAGAGTGATTCGGTTAGGCTGGTGGGCGAATCACCTATGATTCGGCCGAATCACTTCTGCAGTTTGCTCAGTCTTCCTGCTTTTGATCTCCATCGATCGGAATTCGTCTAGATTTTCTTCGGGCCACTTCGTATCGTGAGATACATATTTTTAACCTGAAATGGACGAAGAAATCATCAAATGGCTTTATAGAATTGCGGAACAAACAAGAAGTAAGGGGAAAAATGTGGACAAATAAAAGGTTATTTGTCCGCTCATCATCAGGCAAGTCCGGCATCCTTGGAATAAGTTCTTCTCGAGGAGGATCATTCGCATTATTTCTCTGTTGTTCCATTTCTGGTGTCTTATTTTCCCTAGGTGTGGTAGTTTTCTTTGACTTACTCCTGCTACTGGTTGCTACAGGAGAAGTTGAGTGACTCAAATCTGGATTCTTTTTTTGTTGATTCCGCTCTTTGACCGGTTTGCATCCTAATAGTAGAGAACCCTGAAATGTATCACAAACAAAAACAACCGTGAAACGAGTGGGATAAAGAAAATAAAAGTACTGAAATTTAAAATGAGTAGTCTAAATGATTCGCTAAATTTAATCTAATGATAATCTAACTCGTTATTCCCCGGTAACGTCGCCATTTTGACGTGTAATATTTTTTGTACTCCAAATTCAGTGAATATCAAGTTCCAATGCAGGTCAAAAACAATTTGTAAACCGAAGTATTTCGGGTCGTCCATGGAGCAAACTAAGCTTATGCACTATGTAAAATCTAGTTTCTCTTTAGCTATCTCGATTCGTGTATTGATTTTCTATAATGATTTAAACTAAGATAACCAAGCTAAGATTCAATTGCCAAATTTCGAGAAGATTCCAAGGTTGATTTCACTTGCCTAGTGTTTTCTAATAAAGTGACAAAGATGAATGGATGATTGAAGACTATAGAGGTTATGAATAGATCAATCTTCCAAACTAGCTTTTGCTCAATTTCGAATATCAATCTATTACGGAAGTCGATCTCAGCCTTTCAACATGTTGATTCGCTCTAACATCCTTCACTGATCACAAACCGTCATTATGATGATCAGTAAGAGAGTTCAGATTAAGCTTACCTAACCTCTAACAAATCTCTTTACGCTACTTTCGTATGTCAATAAGATCAAAGCCGATTTTACTCTCGTCTTTCCTAAGTATGTATCTCTCAATAACGTACTTAAGTTAAAACGGATTTCATGCTGGCACTCTTTCAAACATCTAGCATGCATAACTTAACATAATCCATCAATCATCCACCTAAACTTTCGTTTAGAACATCATCACAATACTTTTGAACACACTAGACAAGATTCATCAAACCTTGGAACAAAGTAGATTACTCACGATACATGGAAAAGGTTTTCATTGCTTTCATAGATAGAAATCGAGTTACGAGTCAAATTCTCTAATGAAAACAAACGATTACAACCACGTACTAGAGTAACGTAAGGATCGAAACACCTCTTTTCTTCCTTCTTCTCTTCTCTCCTTTGTCCTCCTCCCAGTCTTCTTTGTTCCTTCCTCGTTCAATCCCCTCTTCTTCTCTTTTTTCCTCTTTTTCAGCGATTCAAATTCTATGAAAATAAGCTGAGCTGTTGATCGGTCGGATTCCAGACCGATTCTCGCTTGTGTTTATTGGTTGCTTTCGTTCATTTTTGGAATATTATGACCATTATACACTCTCTTTTTCTTGTTTCAGGGCCAATCTGCTCAGGGCGCCATAGGGAGTAAAGTAGAGGCAACTGCATGCAAAAGAGACGAGAAATTGTCAAAGTGCCCGTATCTCCCGTACCGCCCGTATTGGTACGTTCGACACGGTCGATACGACCGTGTCGATTGTTCGATTCCAGCTGACGTCGAATCGACCGTAGCGAGTGGATATGGTCGTGTCGACCGTATTGATACGACCGATACGGACAGCTCAGCAAATTTTCATAGAATTTGAAGGGAACCGAGGGAGAAAGGAAGGGAGATTGGATAGGACACGAACCAGAGGAGCTGGGAGGCGAGATTAGGGCACGAACCAGAGAAGGAAGGGAGGAAGAAAAGAGGTTTTCGATCCTTGATTACTCAAGTGCATGGTTGTAATCCGTTGTTTTCATTAGAGAATTGGATTTGTAACTCGTTCTTTATATATGAAAGCAATGATATCATTTTCCATGTCTCGTGAGTAATCTCCCTAATTCCAAGGTTTGATGAATCTTGTCTAGTGTGTTTGACATATTGTGATGATGTTCTAAACGAAAGTTTAGGTGGATGATTGGTAGATTACGGTTTTCCCTCAAGTGTGTCAAGTTATGCATGCTAGATGTTTGAAAGAATGCCAGCATGAAATTCGTTTTAACTCGAGTGCGTTATTGAGAGATACACACTTAGGAAAGACGAGAGTAAAACCGACTTTGATTTTATTGACATACGAAAGTAGCATAAAGAGATAAGTTAGAGGTTAGCTTAGCTTCATCCTAACTCTTTTACTGATTATCATAGCGACGGCTTGTGATTAGTGGAGGAAGTTAGAGCGAATCAAAATATTGAGAGATTGAGATTCGATTTCCGTAATAGGATGATAATCAAAATTGAGCGAAAGCTAGTTTAGAATATTGATCTATTCATAACCTCTATAGTCTTCAATCATCCATTCATCTTGGTCACTTTATTAGAAAACACTAGGCAAGTGAAATCAACCTTGGAATCTTCTTGAAATTTGGCCATTTAACCTTAGCTTGCTTGTCTTAATTCAATTACCAACACAATATCAATTCACAGATCGAGTTAACTAAACAAAACTAGACTTTGCGTAGTGCATAAGCTTAGTTTACTCCTTGGACGACCTGGAATACTTCGGTTTATAAATTGTTTTTGACCTGCCTTGGAACTTCATATTCACTGAATTTGGAGTACAAAATTATACCACGTCAGCTGTCCGTATCAATACGGTCGATACGACCAATACGCGTCACACGGCCAATACGATCAATTCGACCACAGGGAAAAACAGAAGAATCAACACGGTCGTATCGACCGTACCTCCTGTATTGGTACGGTCGATAAGGGCTAGGGGAAATTTGACATCTTCCTTGGCGCTTTCGCACGCAATTGCTTCTAACCTTGCTTTCCATGGGGCCTGAGCTGATTTGTCCTGAAATAAGAAAGAGAGTGTATAAAGGCCAATAATACTTGAAAAACGAACGAAAACAACCGATGAACGCAAGCGAGAATCGGTCGGGAATCCAACCGATCAACCATGCTCTTTTTGAACTCATTCTTCATATGGTCCACGAACTGTTTCACTAATTGCTGTGAACTTGAACCAAACGCAATGTCATCTACATATATCTGAGCAATGACAAGGTTTGACCTGGTTCTTTTGACGAAGAGTGTCTTGTCAGATCCACCTCTTTCATAGCCGTGCTACTCCAAGAAGATGGTCAGCCTTTCATAACATGCTCTGGGAGCTTGCTTTAACCAATATAGGGCCTTTTTTGATCTATAAACATGCTCTGGTTGATGGGGGTCTTCAAAACCTTTTTGTAGAGACATATACTTCTTCTGTCAGTACGCCATTCAAGAAGGCGCTCTTGACATCCATCTGGTATAGCTTGAACTTGAGATGACAGAAAATGGCCAGGAGGAGTCTGATGCCTTCCAGAGGGGCCACTGGTGTAAAGGTTTTATCAAAGTCTATACCTTTAATTTGAGTGTACCCTCGAGCCAAAAATCTTGCTTTGTTCCTTGTGATGTTTCCCTTCTCATCAGTTTTGTTTTTGAAGATCTACTTGGTTCCTATGATGTTTACTCCTTCAGGTCTAGCCACCAAATCCCATACATCATGTCTCTCAAACTCTGTCAGTTCTTCTTGCATAGCCATTATCCAATACTCGTCACTCTTAGCTTCCTTAAAGTTCTGTGGTTCGACACTGGACATAAAACAAGAGTTGCAGATAGACGCACACATGCTGTAATGAGATGATCCTCTAGTCCGTCTCCCCTCCGTTGGATCTCCAATAACATTTGTCAAAGGGTGGTTTTTCTGAATTTTCCTAGGAGGTTGTCGAGTGGAACTTGGTGCAGCTTGTGATTCATGGTGCTGTTCATCAGTACTTTGTTCCGAGGCAGTATCTTCAGCAAGTTGATCCAGGGAGTCAGCTGTAGCATCCTCTTGTACCACTTCTTGTTCAATCGTGTTTTGTTTCAGTATGCTGATTTTGGTGTTAGAGTCTTCATCTTCATTGTGAGCTGTGACCTCTGCTTCTACATCATTGATGACCACATTGATGGATTCCATTACTGTCTCGCTTCGCTTGTTGTAGACACGATATGCTCGGCTGCTGGTCGAGTACCCTAAAAACATCCCTGCGTCACTTTTTGGATCAAACTTTTTCCTGTACTCCTGATCTCGCAGAATGTAGCATTCACTCCCAAATATATGGAAGTACTTGATAGTAGGCTTCCTCAGATTCCATAGCTCATAGCTTGTCAGGTTGGTTCCCTTCCTGATGGAGACCTGGTTGATGATATAGCAGGCGGTGGTCATTGCCTCATCCTAGAACCATAGTGGTACCCTAGCTTTGCGTGGATCATGTCTCGGGCCATCTTCTGGATTGTTCGGTTCTTTTGTTCTACTACGCCATTTTGTCGAGGAGTAATAGGATGTTAAGGTATGTGACATCATTGACAAACTCCTACAAGGTGCACAACAGTCTGCTACAGCAAGCGTGTGAAGACAGCAGCTTGTGCAAATCCAGCAAGAGTGAACAAGCTCATTGAACAAGCAGTTGCTATAACAGAAGCTGTAGCAGGGAGCTGTAGCAGCAACGGGAGGCTTCCAAATATTCTCAGAATATCCCCAGTGAAGATTCGGTACCAAAGCTTGAAGATTTGATTGGGAAATCAAATCTTCTACAAAATAGAAGATATGATCTTGTTGAGGTCTTGGAGGAGCTTCTAAATATTCTCAGTGAATATTCCCAGTGGAGATTCCCGTATCCAGGAGAAGATTTGATTGTGGAAAGATTTGTTTCTCTAAACAAATCTAATCTCCTACGAATTAGGAGATAAGATCTTGTTGAGATCTTTAAGGAATCTTCCTAAATTTGATATTGATGGAGCATGGAGTTTTGGAAGGTTTCCTAATGGACTTAGGAAATTCCACCAGCAACAAAGAACTCAGCAAGCCCAAGGTAAAGATAAGATTTCTAAAGTTGGTTTTTAATAAATCAAATATCAACAAACTTGCAAGAATCTAGGAGAGCTTTTTGGAAGGCTTCCTAAATTTGATATTGATGGAGCATGAAGTTCCTATTTAAAGGAAGCTAGGCAGAGCAGCAAAGTATCCATCAAAGATAGAATCCAAGCAAAAAGAAAAAGCAATATACCGAGAGATATATACAGATTGCTAGAGCGGAGAGAGTGGATCACCACCGAGAGCAGAGCGTGAGTGCATAGCTGAGTGGTTGGAGAAAAGGCTGATTGAGGACTTGCAGAGTCTGATCAGAGCTTGATCAAAGAAGACCAATTCAGAGCAGAACGTGCTTGTTGGTTGATCAAGGCAGGCGGAGGCAGAGTTGTTGAGTGGAGGAACTCGGACAATCTGCAGGAGGCTAGGTCTCGCTAGTGACAGGAGGTCATTGAGTGAGGGGGAGAGTTCCAGAGTTCTCGCTATTGCCGTGGAAGGCTTTGGAGCGACGCGGACAGAACGTGCACCAGCTGTGTACTACAGCAGGTGTTATAGCAAGCCTAGGGGACTTTGATTTAATTAGAATAGGCTGAGTCTGTGAGATCAGATGAGTAGCTATTCTGAATTAATTCGAGTGTGTAGGTGTGGGTGATCGCGCGTCGTTGTATTCGTGAAATTAATCCTTCCTTCTCCACTTAGTATAGCGGCTAAGTCAGGGTCGATCCCACAAGGAGCGTGCAGACTCGTCTTAGCTAGTAACCTACAACTTACGAAATTGGGGTTGTGAGTGATTGGGTTGCGCAGGTATGAGAATGAACAGTAGTGAAAGCAGAGTTGCACGATATGTGCGCAGGCAGTAGATTTTAAGTACTATGACTATGAAGAGTATCGATACGGACAATCCTCTATGAATGTATCCCTTATCATCGACTCTAAACATCTATAGTGCAGTTCTACTTAAGTTAGTGTCCGATCAAGGCTTCCTAACGTGCGCGCATGTTCCGATCAAAGTCCATGAGCTATTAATTCCTGAAACTAGTCTAAGCAGCCACGAATCCTATCATAGTAGCAGCTGATTATTCTAGTGTGTTACTCCTAGTTGTCACCGTCAAGCTATCAACTAGTTTAACATATAATAACTAGCAATTAGAATAAGATTGCGGTTCAAGGCTTCCCTTATTCACACAACTAATTATCACCCATATACATAGAATTAATATAAGTAGATGTACCAAGCATTAAGCACAAGTCTCAAAGGAAATACTTCATAGAATCATGCCCACCCGATACAAAGTGTTTAGCTGGACATGCTAAAAACAAACATCATAGCAATAATAAATAAAACTAAGGCAGCAAGAGAAAACGTAGCAGGTTGGCGCAATTGCGCGTTGCTGTTCTCGGCTGGCGCAGGTGGTTCGCGCAGATTCTGGCTGAAGTAGCTCGTGTGTTTTGCTGCTAAGTGTCCTTCTCTCTATCTGCTCTCCCCCTCTCTCTAACCCTAGCTTCCCTCCTCTTATATAGTGGTCTTGAAGCCCAAGGAATGCTTAGATTTGGCCCGAGAGACTTTTAGCAACTTTCCAAATCTAGGAGATTAATATTTAGAAACTCTGCCATTCTGCGCACGCTGATTGCGCTACTTGCTTTGCTCAGTCGGTTTGCGCACTGTAGTCCGAAACAGCTATCTCCTTTTGCGTTGCTAGCTTCGCAGGTCGTGCTTTGCGCTCTAAAAACGTCCGTTAGCGCACATCTGACTTATGCTCCTGTTTTATCCTGAAATACAAAAATACCGAAAACCAGTAATCTTGTACACAAAATAATGCAAACAAGCACAGTGTTGAGATCTAAATAGCGCATATAACTAGGGTCTATCAAATCCCCCACACTTGCCCTTGTTCGTCCCGAACAAGTACTGAAGCACAGATACTTTTACCTCTCTGAAGTCTAGCGCACAGCCTCATACTCATGCGCAATCCGCACAGCGATTCACCCTGTGCTGCTCTATCACCTGCGCGCACAAACCCTTAACAATTCTAATATAATAATTTCGAAATTTGTTACCTCTCAGCCAGGATGCAATTTAATTCGGATGATTCGGAGATAGCTCTTCATAGGCTCCTGGTTGTCGGTCCCTACTCCGATTTCTAGTACATGGATAATCGCGCAGGTATCTTCAGGTGCGTGATTCATTCGCGCGCTTCTTGGGAACTCAAGCCTTTCTTCCTTGACGATTTTTTTCTTTTGGACTTGCGCATGCGCTGGTATGGAGTTGTGTGCGCACGCCGTCAACTGATTACTTATTTTTATACGGCTTCGTCCACTCTTCTGATTTCCCAGAACGGTTCCAGTCTCGGCCTTCGGATAGCAGCTATGGAACAACGCCCCGCTCTCCCTCCTTGGTCTACTTGCGCACGTCAGCGCACGCGTTTACACCCGCGCCCACTTTCCTACACTCGACTTCCAGAGGAAAGGTGGTCTGTTTTCCCACCTCACCACTCTATGGGTATTCGCCTTTGGCATCTGCGTGGCTGAGCGCTCTC
Source organism: Umbilicus rupestris (assembly GCA_963678935.1). NCBI lineage: Eukaryota > Viridiplantae > Streptophyta > Magnoliopsida > Saxifragales > Crassulaceae > Umbilicus > Umbilicus rupestris. The sequence continues at coordinate 7,998,603 of OY787610.1, read as the reverse complement.
TATTGTTCCGAAGGTTGCGAAGCACCGGCCTCCACTAGCGCTTTTAGCCATGTACCTTACTCTCGAAGCAAAAACGACTAAACGCCTCTCTAGAGCTTTTTCTTTCAACTCCGGTTAAAGGCAATGCATGTAGAATGAATAAGGCAAAACAAGTCGAAAGGTGTGCGCAATCCGCACACAAGCGCACAACCACTGCTACTAACTACAATGATAAATATGAATGTAAATGTAACGTACCCCCCCCCCCCCCACACTTAAACAGAGACGTGTCCCCACGACTCAAGCTCAAGCGCAACGGAGAGCGCACACATGAACGCTACGAGGACAACTAAGAACAAAAAATGAAATGCATCATGAAAATGAAAAACAGAGTCAATGCAGCACATGAAACACGGTCAGGAGTTCACAAAATATCCACACAAAATAGGAACATAATATCCAATGATAGTTTTCAAAAGCAACAGTGACAACCCGAGATGATTTGTGCCTAGCCCCCTGCTGCGCCCTAAAGGTCTTCTGAGCTGGAGTCCTGCACAGACCCTTGTGCCTCCTCGTCCATGGACTCTGTCTCTGTCTCATATTCTGAGCTGGAGGATGGCGGCGCAACTGATACTGCTGCGGGCTGGGCTGCGGGCTCCTCGTCCGAGTCGGTCTCCCATATTGAATCTGAACTTAATTCTTTGACGGGGGTGACCTCAGAGGGCGATCGGATTATCTGGGCAGAGGGTTGCTGAGGGGGCTCTGATGGCATTGGCTGTGGGTCCATGACTGGGGTGCGCACTGAGGATTGGGCTGGTGACTGCGCGGGAGAACTGGCTGGCTCGCGCTGCTCTGAAGGTGACCCTGGAGGTGGCCTGCGCAGACTGAGGAGAGGGGGAATGGGGTCTCCAAATTGCCACCCTGCTGGTGGATTGATGCTTAAATCTGCCCCCTCTAGCGCCAAGTACTCCAGCACGCGCATGACGTTGAACAACATGAGCTGCTCTGCTGGCGCCTCCTCAGAATCCTGTCTGCGCCGCTTCGCCGGCGCGCGCGGGGGAGAATATCTGATGTCAATGGTGACAACTTCCCCTGGCGGTCCACTCTCCCGCGCGCGCGCTCCAGTCTGAGCGCGCATCCTCATGCACCTAGCTGGTTGCACGACTGGTGCCTCCACATTCTCCATTTCTTCCTCAGCAGCAGCTTCCTCTTGCCGCACACTACTCTCTGCGGGTGCTCCTCTGATTTCCGCGTGCCTCGGTGCCCTAGCAGCCTGCAGCCGGTAACACCATTCCAATGACCCATCTTCTTTGGTAGTTACCGCTCGGTACTGCAGCATCTGGGCACGGTAAAGAGGAATGGTTGGAACAACTGTGTGCTCAGGCACTTCTGGCTCTCCGTGCAGCCCACGCAGCAAATGCGTAACCACACCTCCACAAGTGAGCGGGCCCTTGGTTCTGAGCCGCTCCCAGTGCACTACCATGTCCGACACGAACCTCACCTTCTTCCCAGAATACAACCCCTTCAGCACGTCCATATCAAGTAGGCTAACCTTCGGCGCACCGTTATAACGCTCAATGACTGCGTACGCGACCATGCGCCTGATCGCGCGTCGTTGTGGGCGTCAAATTAATTCCTTCCTCTTCCACTAGTACAGCGGTTAAGTAAGGGTCGATCTCCACAGGGAGCAAGCAGTTCAGTTTTAGCCAGTAACCTACACTTACGAAGATTGGGGGGTGAGTGATTGGTTTGCACGATGCGCAAGTAACAGTGGTATCGTAACGCAGGAAATTGCACTAGACGTGCGCAGGCAATAGAGATTAAGTACTATGACTTATGAGAAGTATCGGTGCAGACAATCCTCCATGAGTGTATTCCTTATCATCGACTCTAAATGTCTATAGCTTGATTTGCTAATGTTAGTGTCCGATCAAGGCTTCCTAACATGTGCGCATGTTCCGATCAAAGTTCATGTGCTATTAATTCTTACACTAGAATAAACAACTACGAATCCGATCAAGGTAGTAATTGCCTAACCTAGCGCGTTACTCCTAGTTGGCACCGTCAGGCTATTCAACTAGTTTAACAGACAACAACAAGCGACAAGAGTAAGATTGCGGTTCAAGGCTTCCCCTACTCATGTAACAAGCTGCCAGTAATGTGCACAGAATTAATATAAGCAAGCAAGCTATGCGTTAAGCGCAAGTCTCAAAAGGAAATACTCATAGATTCATGCCCAACCGATACTAAGCGTTTAGCTAGACATGCTAGTGATAAACATCATAGAAACAGTAAATAATAACTAAAGTGTCCAAGAAAACAATAGCAAACAGTGCGTGCAGGTTGCTGTCTTGGCTGGCGCAGTCGGCTGGCGCAGATCCTCTCAACAAGCTCGTGTGTTTTCCAGTCCTGCTGCGCAGTGCCTCCTGGGTCTACGAATTGTGAGTCCTGAGAATCGTCCGTGTGTCTCTTAACCCTAGCCTCCTTCTCTTCTTTATATACTGCTCAGAGGCTCACTCTTGGCAACTTCCAAATCTGGTCGTGTCAGGATTTGGAAACACCAACATCTGCGCCTGGCGCACGGCATCTGCTTAGCGCACCGAGGTCGACTCTGCCAATTTCTTCTGTTTGCGCCGCTAGCTCCGCAGGCTGTGTGATGCGCGTCCTAAACGCTGCCTGTTAGCGCGTATCCGACTTAGGCCCTCGTTTTGCCCTGAAATACAAAAACACTGGAAACCAGTAATCTTGTACATAAAATAATGCAAACAAGCATAGGGTTATGATCTAAATAATGCGTATAAATAGGCTCTATCAAAACCCCCCACACTTGCCTCTTGTTCGTCCTCGAACAAGCACTCAAGCACGGATACTACTACCTCTCTGGAGTCTAGCGCACAGTCTTGCACTCTGGCGCGATCTGCACGACTGAACACCTTGCGCTGCTCTACCACCTGCGCACAACTGCTGTCAACAGTTTAAGTATAGGGATTTCGCAATTCATTACCTCTCAGCTGGGATGAAAATCATTTCGGATGGCTGGGAGATAGCTCTTTATAGGCGCCAGGCTGTCAGCTCTTACTCCGAGGATGGGTATATGGTTAACAGCGCCAGCTTCTTCCCGTGCGTGATTCTTCCGTGCACTTCCTGGGAACTCAAGCCTTTTGATGATTTTCTGTGGATTTTGCACTCGCTGGTACTTGTGCGCATGCTGATTCTTTTGTAGCGCATATCATCTGCTGGTATTTTTTCTTTTGTACAGCTTTGTCTATGATTTCTCATATTCCCAGAACGGTTCCAGTCTCGGCCTCCGGATAACAGCTATGGAACACCGCCCCGCTCTCCCTCCATGGTATGTCTGCGCAGGTTGGCGCACGCGTTTACACCCGCGCCCGCCTTCCTTGGCTCAACTTCCAGAGGGAAGGTGGTCTGTTTTCCCACCTCGCCACGCTTTTGGGTATTTGCCTTCGGCATCTGCGTGACTGAGCACGCTCTCTTGTTCCGAAGGTCGCGAATCACAAGCCTCCACTCGCGCTCTCGACCATATACCTCTCCTCTGAAGCGCGAGCGACTAACCGCCTCTCTAGAGCGTTTCTGTCAACTCCACATCCCCTATATATCCCAACTAACAGGAGCAGAAAAACGAAAAAAATATACTAAAAACAGTTGATGGCGCACGGCGCAAAATGGATAGCGCAAACAAGCTGAACAGTACGCGCAACCCGCACTCAAGCGCACTACTGCTACTGTTTCCTTCAATAAAACTAAGCTACACTAAAAATGCTAAAAAAACGTAAAATGTAAGTGTAACGCTCCCCCCCCCACACTTAAACCGAGACGTGTCCCCACGACTCAAGCTCAAGCGCACGGAGGACGTGCACATGCAGAACTGATGCATGCAAGCAAAATAAAGAATATAAAAAAAAACTAAAAGAAAACGTGTAAAAGTAAAACGAGTCGGGTTACCTCCCGACAAGTGCCTTTGTTTAACGTCGTCGGCTCGACTGTACCTCGTTACGTGCCCAAATGTGTGCCAGCGACCTCCCCCACTCTTGCTCCTGAGTGATCCTGCGCTTGTGCATGGGTTGTGTTCTTCTTGGTCCTGCGCAAAGGGTGAGAAGGGTAGTCAACATGGATAATATGTGAGTAATAGTTTCCAGTTCTCCCTCTGGTGCATCTGGTGGTGCCTCTGGCACAGCAGCTGGCGCATCTGCCATCTCTGGTTCTGCCAAGTCAATGTCGCGCACTGTGTCGTCCCAAGGTTCTCCTAGATACCGTTTGACTCTCTGCCCATTGACCTGAAAACGATGCCGGTGCTCGTTTTCTAACTCGATTGTTCCATAGTCCATTTGTTGCGCAGCTTTCCAGGCATGAGCTTCAGGCGTGATGAGAATAATAATACCTGGTCTCCTGGCTCAAAAGTGCGTCTTAGGATATGCTTGTCATGAAACGCCTTTGTCCGCTCCTTGTAATCGCGCAGTCCCTCATAGGCATCCAGGCGCAGCTCTTCTAATTCACTCAGCTCAAACGCGCGCTCCTTTCCAGCCTCATCTAAGTTCAGGTTGCAAATGCGTAAGGCCCAATATGCTTTGTGCTCTAGCTCTACTGGTAGGTGGCAGGCTTTTCCGTAGACCAACCGAAACGGTGAAGTCCCGATTGGTGTCTTATGCGCAGTGCGGTATGCCCACAGCGCATCGTCCAGGCGCTGGCTCCAATCCTTGCACGATGGTCTCACAGTCTTCTCCAGGATGCGCTTGATTTTTCTGTTAAAGACCTCGGCCTGTCCATTTGTCGGAGGATGATAAGCAGTGGACGTCTTGTGGCGCACCCCATAATGCTTGAAAACTTGCGCCACGATCCTGTTGCAAAACTGCGTCCCCTGGTCGCTGATGATTGCCTTAGGCACCCCGTACCTGCAAAAGATGTTAGTTTTCAGAAATTCAGCGACCGTCTTACCATCATCCTTCCGTGTGGCCTTAGCTTCGACCCATTTGGAGACATAGTCCACCGCGACCAATATGTACTCGTATCCTGCAGACGGGGGAAATGGCCCCATGAAGTCAATTCCCCATATGTCAAACACTTCATCCACTAGAATTGGCGTTTGCGGCATCTCGTTGCGCGCTGATATGCCTCCCGTGCGCTGGCACCTTTCACAATTCGGGCAATAGTCATATGCGTCTCTAAACAGGTGCGGCCAGTAAAATCCGCAGTCCAGGACCTTCCTGCTAGTGCGCTTGGGACCAAAGTGTCCTGTCAGCGCCATCAGATGCTCGTCAGGAAATGTCTCAGTGATCTGCCCTGGCTCCTCCTCCTTCACGATTCTGCTCAGGTGATCCGCAACTGTGTTCTCTGTGCCCTTCTTATCCTTGATCTCCAGGTCGAATTCCTGCAATAGGAGCACCCAGCGGATCAGGCGCGGCTTAGTTTATTTCTTGGACATTAGGTAGCGGATGGCTGCGTGGTCTGTGTATATGATGACCCTGGCGCCTAGAACATATGCACGGAACTTCTCTAGCGCAAACACAATTGCCAGAAGCTCCTTCTCCGTGGTGGTGTAGTTCTTCTGCGCAGCGTCCAGTGTGCGCGATGCATAATAGATGGCGTGCGGCTTCTTGTCTACTCGCTGCCCCAGGACTGCACCTACTGCATAATCGCTGGCGTCGCACATCAGTTCAAATGGCAGGTTCCAGTCTGGTGCGCGCATCACTGGCGCACTGGTCAGTGCTTCCTTCAGCTTATCGAACGCGGTCCTGCACTCATCAGAGAAATCGAAGCACACATCCTTTTGCAAGAGGTTAGACAGGGGAATACAGATTTTAGAGAAGTCTTTTATAAAACGCCTGTAAAATCCGGCGTGCCCTAAGAATGACTTCACATCGCGCACGCTAGTGGCATAAGGTAGATTAGAAATAAGGTCTATCTTAGCTTTGTCTACCTTGATCCCCTCCTCTGAGATAATGTGTCCTAGCACTACACCATGCGTTACCATGAAATGACATTTTTCATAATTAAGCACCAGGTTCTTAGAAATGCAGCGCGCTAAGACCTTATCTAGATGAGTTAAGCACGCATCAAAGGTACCTCCATATACAGTAAAATCATCCATGAACACTTCTATGCATATACCAATCATATCAGAGAAAATGCTCATGACAAGTCGTTGGAACGTACCTGGCGCGTTGCACAGCCCAAATGACATGCGCCGAAACGCAAATGTACCGAACGGGCAGGTGAACGTGGTCTTCTCCTGATCCTCCACAGCTATGGGTATCTGATTGTACCCTGAATATCCGTCCAAGAAACAAAAATAGGGCTTACCTGCTAATCTGTCCAGCATCTGATCCATAAAGGGTAGCGGGAAATGGTCCTTGCGCGTTACTGCGTTAAGCTTCCTGTAGTCGATGCACATGCGCCATCCAGTCTGGATGCGCTTGGGAACTAGCTTGCCCTGCGCATTCTCCTCCACTGTGATTCCTCCCTTCTTAGGCACAACGTGCACTGGACTAACCCATTTACTGTCCGAGATGGGGTAGATGACTCCTGCGTCAAGCAACTTTAGAATTTCCTTCTGCACTACCTCCATCATATTTGGGTTCAATCTGCGCTGAGCCTCTCTGGATGGTTTGGCACCATCTTCCAACAGAATTCTATGCATGCATACATCTGGGCTCACTCCATGCAGATCTGCTAGTGTCCATCCTATAGCGTGCTGGTTCCTGTGCAGCACCTGCTGTAAACGCACTTCCTGCTCCTCTTCTAATCCTTTCTTTATGATCACTGGCAGGGTGCCTTCATTTCCCAAGAAAATGTATTTGAGGTGCTCTGGCAATTGCTTCAGCTCGACCTTGGGTGCCTGTTCAATAGAGGGCAAGATTTTATTGGCAGTGCAAATATGAACTAAATCGTGTACTTGTCTGAGTTCTGGTTCAGCACTGCTCAGCTCCTCGTCCTGCTCCTCCAACTTTGTCTGTGCCAGTGGCTCTGGTCCTATTGTTGCGCTTGCGCATTGCGCATCTGTGACTAAATCATCTAAGCTGTCCATTGCGTGCACTGTGGCGTCCTCGTGTGGGTGCTGCATCCCCTTGAATATATTGAAATGGATTTCTTCGCCGTCAACCTCCATAGAAAGCGTGCCCCTCCACACGTCTATCTTTGTGCGCGCGGTCATCAGAAAAGGTCTACCCAGTAGGATCTGCGCACTGCTGGTGCTTGATTCACCCTCCATTTCCAGCACATAAAAATCTGCTGGAAACACCAGCTCTCCTACTCGCACAAGAACATCCTCGATCATGCCTGCAGGTTGTTTGCAAGACCGATCTGCTAGCTGAATAGTGAGACCTGCAGGCTTTAGTGGTCCAAGGCGCAATGTCGTATATAGGGAATAAGGTAACAAATTGATGGATGCGCCTAAATCAATCATGCAGTTGCTCACTGCGGTCTTACCTAAAGTGCAAGGGATAGTGAACGTACCTGGGTCTCGGCACTTAGGTGGTACCTTATGTTGCACGATCGCTGAGGCCTGCGCATTGAGCATTACCTGTGCGCGTTCGCCTTTCCTCCTCTTGTTTGTGCACAGCTCCTTTAAAAACTTGGCGTACCTTGGAATCTGCCGAACTGCTTCGATAAGGGGAATGTTGATTTCCACCTTGCTGAGTAACTCGTATAGTTCCTTGTCCAGCGCTTCCTTTCTAGCCGATGGTGCCTGCACAGGAAAAGGTGCAGGTATATTAGTACGATTCGTGCCCTTGTCGTTTAATTGCGTTATACCTGGCGTTTCGCCCTGCTGGCTTGTGACTGGCACTTTTGGTTGCGCGTCTTGCTTTTGTTGCGCATTCTGTTCTGCTGGATCCGGGACTTGCGCAGCTGGTTGCTCGGGCGCCTTCGAGGTCTGCTTTGCTCCTATTGTGCGCCCAGTCCTCAATGTCACTGCATTGACTCCTCCTTTGGGGTTCTGAATCACTTGCGAAGGCAGGTTGCCATCGCTCTTTTTCAGCTCATACACCGTGGTGGCGATCTGTGATAGCTGCTTTTCAATGGACTCGAACCTCTTGTCATACTTCTCATGATTCTTGCGCACTGTGTCTGCTAGCTGCCCCACGATATCTTCCAAAGATCGCCTCGGTTGCTGGTTGTTATGCGCTGGTGCGTCAGTGCGGCGATGCGGTGGATTGTAGGGCGCAGCTTGTTGCGTCTGCTGTGGCGCGCGCTGATCTGTGGACTGCCTCTGGAAATTGTTCTCCTCCTTCCATCTGAATCCATTTGCTGCCAGTCCAAAACGCGGCTGATTCTGCCTCTGTGGTCCTCTGTTATCCCATCCTCCAAGAGCATTGACATCTCCAGATTCCTCGAAAAGTGTGGGACACTCATCAGTTTTGTGCTCGGTGGACCTGCAGAATTCACATACCTTTGGCGCAACTGGTTGTGCGTTTTGCGCACTCATCAACTTCTGCAGCATGGCCTTCATTTCCTTGATCTCAGCGCTTGTTTCTACCTGATGCACAGAACGAGTACGACTATTTTCAAGTGTTAGCTGATGTCTTACCTGACCAGCAGAGTCTTCTATCAGCTGCCACGCGTCTTCTGGATACATGTTGCAAATGTCGCCTCCTGCGCATGCGTTCAATAACCTCAGCTCCATGGGTAGCAATCCATTCAGGAAGTTCTCTATCAGCACATTCTGGGGCAGGCCATGATTGTAGCAGTTGGCCTCTAGCTCCCTGAAACGCTCGTAATACTCTGACAGTGACTCTCCTGCGCTCTGCCTCGGCGAGGCCAGTTCTCTCTTGAGTAGCGCGATCTTTGCTGCTGGATAGAATTTGTCCAGGAGTTTCTTTTGCAGCTACTCCCATGTGTGAATTGATCCTGCGGGTAAGTTCATCAACCAATGTCTGGCTGTGTCACACAGTGAAAATGGGAATGCCTTCATCTTCAGCGCCTCATCGCTCTCCCCTTCGGTCTTCATGTTCTCGCATATGACTAGGAACTCTCGAACATGCTTGACTGGATTTTCATTGTTCATCCCGTGGAACTTGGGCATGTGATGAATGAGCGAGCTTCTTAGTTCAAAATGACCGCCTGGCGGAAGCACGATGCACCATGGCTGGTTAACTGTGAGTGGGGCTGACATCTCGCGCACTGTTCTGCGTCGCGCGGCCTGTTGCACGGGTGGCACATGATACACTTCAGCGGCCCTCCTTGCTTCAACCTCGCGCTGCACTTCCTCTCTGAACAGGGCTGCGCGGTTGTGTGCTCTTGCTTCCTCTGGGGTTCTGTCCCCTAAGTTGTCCCCAACGACACTGTTATCCTCCATGACCTGTTCTAAATCTCAAAGAAAATGAAATTAAAAGTTAACTAATGCTGCTGCGTCTGTCAGTGCGCAACTAGAATCTGCGCAGCGCAACTGTTTCAAGGTTGCGCAGGCTGATGCTGATTGCGCGCTGTCAGAAACAACAACGAGAAAACAAAACAAACTGAAAATAACTAGTTACTAAAAAGAAAAAACGTAAACTAGCTATAACTTAGCTGTGTTGCTCCCCGGCAACGGCGCCAAAATTTGATCGCGCGTCGTTGTGCGCGTCAAATTAATTCCTTCCTCTTCCACTAGTACAGCGGTTAAGTAAGGGTCGATCTCCACAGGGAGCAAGCAGTTCAGTTTTAGCCAGTAACCTACACTTACGAAGATTGGGGGGTGAGTGATTGGTTTGCGCGATGCCCAAGTAACAGTGGTATCGTAAAGCAGGAAATTGCACTAGACGTGCGCAGGCAATAGAGATTAAGTACTATGACTTATGAGAAGTATCGGTGCAGACAATCCTCCATGAGTGTATTCCTTATCATCGACTCTAAATGTCTATAGCTTGATTTGCTAATGTTAGTGTCCGATCAAGGCTTCCTAACATGTGCGCATGTTCCGATCAAAGTTCATGTGCGATTAATTCTTACACTAGACTAAACAACTACGAATCCGATCAAGGTAGTAATTGCCTAACCTAGCGCGTTACTCCTAGTTGGCACCGTCAGGCTATTCAACTAGTTTAACAGACAACAACAAGCGACAAGAGTAAGATTGCGGTTCAAGGCTTCCCCTACTCATGTAACAAGCTGCCAGTAATGTGCACAGAATTAATATCAGCAAGCAAGCTATGCGTTAAGCGCAAGTCTCAAAAGGAAATACTCATAGCTTCATGCCCAACCGATACTAAGCGTTTAGCTAGACATGCTAGTGATAAACATCATAGAAAAGTAAATAATAACTAAAGTGTCCAAGAAAACAATAGCAAATAGTGCGTGCAGGTTGCTGTCTTGGCTGGCGCAGTCGGCTGGCGCAGATCCTCTCAACAAGCTCGTGTATTTTCCAGTCCTGTTGCGCAGTGCCTCCTGGGTCTACGAATTGTGAGTCCTGAGAATCGTCCGTGTGTCTCTTAACCCTAGCCTCCTTTTCTTCTTTATATACTGCTCAGAGGCTCACTCTTGGCAACTTCCAAATCTGGTCGTGTCAGGATTTGGAAACACCAACATCTGCGCCTAGCGCACGGCATCTGCTTAGCCCAATCGGTTAGCGCACCGAGGTCGACTCTGCCAATTTCTTCTGTTTGCGCCGCTAGCTCCGCAGGCTGTGTGATGCGCGTCCTAAACGCTGCCTGTTAGCGCGTATCCGACTTAGGCCCTCGTTTTGCCCTGAAATACAAAAACACTGGAAACCAGTAATCTTGTACATAAAATAATGCAAACAAGCATAGGGTTATGATCTAAATAATGCGTATAAATAGGCTCTATCAGCGCCATAGGTAATACATCCAGAGGTCGCGCAGCTCGCGCCCTCGGCTTCGCCCAGCGGCAAACGGTTTGCCCGGCGCCATCTCGCGCCATGCCTCCTGATTGGTGTGCGTATCCACCTCGTGCTCGCGCACCTTGTCACAGCGCAAGGTGCGCTTCAACCTCTTTGCCGATGCAATGTACCACACCCCTCGGTGTCGGTACCGGATCTCTAAGTCTTGGATCTGCAGGGACGCCAGGAACTCACAGGTGTCCTCTTTGTCAGCTGCGCTTTCTAAGTCCGTCAGCGCTTCCCAGCCAGCCTGCGCGAGCTTCTTTGTGACCAATTCCTCAAGGCCCACCTCGCTCAGGAAGTCCCTGCTGATGCACGGTGTGCCATACATGTCCAGCCTCTAGAAGGCGTCATACTTCCGTGCGAAAGATCCTGGGGTGTCCTGGTGCTCGGCTGGCCTCATATTTGCAGCAGTAACTGTAGTCAATGCTCTACTAAGGATCCCAAAATCAGAACTTCAAATCAAACCCTCAAATTCCTACCAGATGGGCGCCTCACTCGTGTCAACAAAACCCAGCAAAGAAATCACCAAACGGAGCTAGCTAACTAGGTGCGATTTTGATCCTAGGGTTACGTCCTCAGTCGGGTTCCTTCACCAAACCCTCACTAAAATGACTGAAACACAAAATGAGAGGTTACCTAGTGCGCTGGTGTTGTTGTGCTCTTCAAATCTCTTTAGAGAACGCTAGAAACGGTGGGCGGACGGCAAAGATTGGCTGGCAGCAGTGCAGAGCGTTTAATGGTCAAAATTGCAGAATGTCCGGATTTTTCTAAGTATCTGCCCTTATATACCCTCTGACCTGCGCATTTGTCTTGCACACTGAACTGCGCACTTACTCGCGCATTGCTACATGACTCAAGAAAAAAATGCAAGTGCCGAACTAGCTAAAATGCAAATCCTAAAAACGTGTAAAAATAAAACGTGGAAAACGTGTCGGGTTACCTCCCGACAAGTGCCTTTGTTTAACGTCGTTGGCTCGACAGTACCTCGTTACTTGCTCAAGTTCGTGCTCCGGACCACCCCCACACTTGCTCCTGCGCGCTCTGGTGCGTCTGTGTGTTCTATGTCTTCCTTAGTCCTGCGCAAAGGAATAGATAGGTGGTCAGTGTGGCCAAAATCGTGTGGCACATCATAAGTAACGAGGTTAATCAGTGAGGGAGAAGATATATAATCAGTAGCTCCTAGTTCTCCCTCCGGTGCAGCAGGTTGTATTTCTGGCGCAGCAGCTTGCGCATCTTCTATTTCTGGTTCCGCCAAATCAACTTCGCGCGCGGCCTCATCCCATGGTTCTCCCAAGTATTTCTTGACTCTTTGCCCATTAACCTGAAAGCGATGCTTGCACTCGTTCTCTAACTCGATAGTTCCATACGGGAAAACCTTTGTGACCATGTAAGGTCCCGTCCACTTGCTGCGCAGCTTCCCAGGCATCAGTTTTAAGCGCGAGGAGAACAACAGCACTCGGTCTCCTGGCTCGAAGGTGCGTCTGAGGATGTTCTTATCGTGAAATGCTTTCGTGCGTGCATTGTAGTCGCGCAACCCCTCATATGCATCCAGGCGCAGCTCCTCTAGCTCGCTTAACTCAAATGCGCTCTCCTTACCAGCCTCATCGAGGTTCAGATTGCGCAAAGGTCTCACGGTTTTCTCCAGAATGCGCTTGATCTCTCTGTTGGAAACCTCAGCCTGGCCATTCGTTTGATGATGGTATGCAGTGGACGTCTTGTGGCGCACCCCATAATGCTTTAGAACTTACGCCACTATTCTGTTGCAGAAGTGCGTCCCCTAGTCGCTGATTATTGCCTTAGGTACTCCGTACCTGCAGAAAATGTTAGTTCTTAAAAACTCAACGACCGTTTTACCATCATCCTTGCGCGTGGCCTTAGCTTCGACCCACTTCGTCTGTTCTCATAGTCCACCGCAACTAATATGTTCTCATATCCACAAGATGGCGGAAACGGCCCCATGAAGTCAATTCCCCACAAATCGAACACTTCGTCTACCAGTATAGGTGTTTGTGGCATCTCGTTGCGCGCTGAGATATTTCCTGTGCGCTGACACCTGTCACAAGCCTTGCAGTGGTTATATGAGTCATGAAATAAGTGCGGCCAATAAAAACCGCAATCTAGGATTTTCCTGCTCGTGCGCTTTGGACCAAAGTGTCCTCCGCAGCGTGCGCATGACAAAATCTTAAAACAGAGCTCATCTCATGATCAGGCACACATCGCCTCAAGATCTGATCAGGGCCTATTCTAAGCATGTATGGATCATCCTAAACGTAATATTTAAACTCATGTTTTAACCTCATGCGTTGAGTTTTAGTGAAATGAGGGGGAAACGCACCTGTGACCAGGTAATTTGCAATATGCGCATACCATGGTACCTTACCGTTCAGCGCCATCAGGTGCTCGTCAGGGAATGTCTCCGTGATCTGCCCTGGCTCCTCTTCCTTCACTATCTTGCTTAGGTGATCAGCAACCGTGTTTTTCATTCCCTTCTTATCCTTGATCTCTAAATCGAACTCTTGGAGCAGCAGCAACCAGCGCGGCTTAGTCTCTTTCTTGGACATCAGGTAGCGGATAGCAGCGTGGTCAGTGTAGACAGTGACTTTAGCGCCCAGAACATATGCGCAGAACTTCTCCAGCGCAAATACGATTGCCAGAAGTTCCTTGTCGGTCGTGGTGTAGTTCCTCTGCGCAGTGTCCAGTGCGCGCGACGCATAATAGATAGCATGCGGCCTCTTATCCACGCGCTGGCCAAGTACTGCGCCTACAGCGTAGTCACTGGCATCACACATCAGCTCAAATGGTAGGTTCCAGTCTGGTGCGCGCATCACTGGCGCACTGGTCAGCGCATCCTTTAACTTATCAAAAGCATTCCTGCACTCATCAGTGAACTCAAAGCACACACCCTTCTGAAGGAGGTTAGACAATGGGATACATATTTTAGAAAAATCTTTAATAAAGCGCCTATAGAACCCTGCATGCCCAACAAACGACTTAATGTCGCGCACATTAGTGGAATAAGGCAGATTTGAGATAAGATCAATTTTTGCTTTATCGACCTTAATTCCTTCCTGCGAGACGATATGTCCTAGTACTACTCCATGTGACACCATAAAGTGACATTTTTCATAATTGAGAACTAGGTTCTTGGTAATGCAGCGCGCTAAGACCTTATCAAGATTATCCAAACATTCATCAAATGTCTCACCATGCACAATGAAGTCATCCATGAATACCTCAATACATAAACCAATCACGACTAAGCGTTGGAACGTACCCGGCGCATTACACAGCCCAAACGACATGCGCCGGAATGCAAAGGTACCGAATGGGCAGGTAAAGGTTGTCTTCTCCTGATCTTCCGCAGGAATAGGGATCTGATTGTACCCTGAGTAACCGTCCAAGAAGCAAAAGTGTGGCTTTCCCGCCAACCGGTCGAGCATCTGGTCCATGAATGGTAGCGGGAAATGATCCTTGCGCGTGACTGCGTTTAACTTCCTGTAGTCAATGCACATGCGCCATCCAGTCTGTATGCGCTTAGGAACTAGCTCGCCCTGCGCATTCTCCTCTACTGTGATGCCTCCTTTCTTTGGCACAACGTGCACTGGACTCACCCACTTGCTATCTGAAATCGGGTATATTACACCTGCGTCAAGCAGCTTCAGGATCTCCTTCTGTACTACCTCCATCATAATTGGATTCAGTCTGCGCTGAGGTTCCCTGGATGGTTTGGCATCATTGTCCAGCAGAATTATGTGCATGCACACATCAGGGCTTACTCCGCGTAGGTCAGCCAATGTCCATCCTATGGCGCGCTGGTTCTTGCACAGCACCTCCTGTAATCGCGCCTCCTGCTCCTCCTCTAATCCTTTCTTTATAATGACAGGCAGGGTGTCCTCATTGCCCAGGAAGATGTACTTTAAGTGCTCGGGCAATTGCTTCAGCTCAACCTTGGCCTGTTCAATAGAAGGCAGGATTTTATTAGTGGCGCAAACATTAACCAGATCACATACCTGTCTGGACACTGGTTATGTGCTGCTCAGCTTATCATCTTGTTCCTCCAACTCTGCGCACGCACACTATGCATGCGCAACCAAGTCGTCCATACTGTCTAATGCGTGCACTGTGGCGTCCTCATGAGGGTTCTGCATCCCCTTGAAAATGTTAAAGTGAATCTCCTCGCCATCTACCTCCATTGAGAGCGTGCCTTTCCATACGTCTATCTTTGTGCGTGCTGTCATCAGAAATGGTCTGCCCAGTAGGATTTGCGCGCTTCCCTTGCTCGGCTCGCCGTCCATTTCCAAGACGTAGAAATCTGCTGGGAACACCAGCTCTCCTACTCGGACAAGAACGTCCTCTATCATGCCCGTTGGTTGTTTGCACAACCGATCTGCTAATCGGATGGTGAGACCTGCAGGCTTTAGTGGACCAAGGTGCAATGACACATACAAGGAGTAAGGACGCACATTTATAGATGCACCGAGATCAATCATGCAGTTGCTTATCGTGGTCTTACCTAAGGTGCACGGTATGGTGAACGTACCTCGATCCCGGCATTTAGGTGGTACCTTGTGTTGCACAATTGCTGATGCATGTGCGTTAAGCATTACTTGTGCGCACTCGCCTTTCCTCCTCTTGTTTGTGCACAGGTCCTTTAAGAACTTGGCATATCTGGGAATCTGCCGAACTGCCGAACTGCCTCAATCAGGGGAATGTTTATTTCCACCTTACTGAATAATTCATATAACTCTTTCTCTAGTGCCTCCTTCCTTGCTAAAGCTGCCTGCACAGGAAAAGGTGCAGGTGCGTTAGTATGATTGGTACTCTTTTCTCCTGATTGTATCATACTTGGCGCCACCTCCTGTTGGTTCGTAGCTGGCGCGGCTGGTTGCGCATCCGGCTGTTCTGGCTCTGGAGGTTGCGCAACTGGCTGCGCGGGCTCCTTTGCGGTCGGAGCTGTCCCAACTGTGCATCCAGTCCTCAGTGTTACGGCGTTAACTCCTCCCTTAGGGTTTTGGATCACTTGCGAAGGCAGGTTGCTGATAGAGCCTATTTATACGCATTATTTAGATCATAACCCTGTGCTTGTTTGCATTATTTTGTGTACAAGATTACTGGTTTCCAGTGTTTTTGTATTTCAGGGCAAAACGAGGGCCTAAGTCGGATACGCGCTAACAGGCAGCGTTTAGGACGCGCATCACATAGCTTGCGGAGCTAGCGGCGCAAACAGAAGAAATTGGCAGAGTCGACCTCGGTGCGCTAAGCAGATGCCGTGCGCCAGGTGCAGATGTTGGTGTTTCCAAATCCTGACACGACCAGATTTGGAAGTTGCCAAGAGTGAGCCTCTGAGCAGTATATAAAGAAGAGAAGGAGGCTAGGGTTAGGAGACACACAGACGATTCGGAGGATTCACAATTCGTACACCAAGGAGGCATTGCGCAGCAGGACTGGAAAACACACGAGCTTGTTGAGAGGATCTGCGCCAGCCGACTGCGCTAGCCGACTGCGCCAGCCAAGACTGCAACCTGCACGCACTGTTTGCTATTGTTCTCTTGGACACTTTAGTTATTATTTACCGTTTCTATGATGTTTATCACTAGCATGTCTAGCTAAACGCTTAGTATCGGTTGGACATGAATCTATGAGTATTTCCTTTGAGACTTGCGCCTAACGCATAGCTTGCTTGCTTATTATATTAATTATGTGCACATTACTGGCAGCTTGTTACATGAGTAGGGGAAGCCTTGAACCGCAATCTTACTCTTGTTGCTTGTTGTTGTTTGTTAAACTAGTTGAATAGCCTGACGGTGCCAACTAGGAGTAACGCGCTAGGATAGGCAATTACTACCTTGATCGGATTCGTAGTTGTTTAGTCTAGTGTAAGAATTAATAGCACATGAACTTTGATCGGAACATGCGCACATGTTAGGAAGCCTTGATCGGACACTAACATTAGCAAATCGAGCTATAGACATTTAGAGTCGATGATAAGGAATACACTCATAGAGGATTGTCTGCGCCGATACTTCTCATAAGTCATAGTACTTAATCTCTATTGCCTGCGCACGTCTAGTGCAATTTCCTGCGTTACGATACCACTGTTACTTGCGCATCGCGCAACCACGATCACTCACCCCCCCAATCTTCGTAAGTGTAGGTTACTGGCTAAAACTGAACTACTTGCTCCCTGTGGAGATCGACCCTTACTTAACCGTTGTACTAGTGGAAGAGGAAGGATTATATTTGACGCGTACAACGACGCGCGATCAGTTGCCATCGCTCTTTTTCAGCTCATAGACCGTGGTAGCAATCTGCGACAACTGCTTCTCAATTGACTCGAACCTCTTGTCATATTTTTCATCGTTCTTGCGCACGGTGTCTGCCAACTAACCCACGATGTCTTCTAAGGAGCGCCGTGGTTGCTGGTTATTCTGTGCTGGTGCGTCATTGCGGCGGTGCGGTGGGTTGTATGCTTGCTGCGCCTGCTGAGGTGCACGATATTCCGCTGGCTGCCTTTGGGGATTGCTGTCCTCCCTCCATCTGAATCCATTTGCGGCCAGTCCAAAGCGCGGTTGATTCTGCCTCTGCGGTTCTCTATTGTCCCACCCTTCTAGAGCATTGACATCTCCTGATTCCTCGAAAAGTGTGGGATATGCGTCGGTTTTGTGCTCAGTGGACGTACAAAACTCGCATGCCTTCGGCACAACTGGTTGCGCGCCTTGCGCACTCATCAGTTTCTGCAGCATGGCTTTCATTTCCTTAATTTTAGCGCTGGAATCCACCTGGTGCACAGCGCGCGCACGACTGTTCTCGAGCGTCAATTGATGCTTTACCTGTCCAGCAGAGTCCTCGATCATCTGCCATACATTTTCCGGGTACATGTTGCATAAATCACCACTTGCGCATGCGTTCAGCAGTCTAAGTTCCATTGGTTGTAGCCCGTTCAAGAAATTCTCTATCACCACATGTTGGGGCAGGCCATGATTATAGCAGTTGGCTTCCAGCTCCCTGAAACGCTCATAGTACTCTGATAGTGACTCTCCTACGCCCTGTCTAGGTGCGGCCAATTCCCTCCTGAGTAGCGCAATCTTTGCTGCGGGGTAGAACTTATCCAAGAACTTCTTCTGGAGCTGCTCCCATGTGTGAATAGATCCTGCTGGTAAGCTCATCAGCCAATGCCTGGCTGTATCACACAATGAAAAAGGGAACGCCTTCAGCTTCAGTGCTTCTTCACTCTCCCCGTCGGTATTCATGTTCTCTCAGATAACTAGGAATTCACGCACATGCTTGACTGGGTTCTCGTTGTTCATCCCATGGAACTTAGGCATATCATGAATGAATGAGCTCCGTAGTTCAAAATGCCCATCGGGTGGAAGCACTATGCACCACGGTTGGTTGACTGTGAATGGGACCGACATCTCGCGCACTGTTCTGCGTCGCACGATCTGTTGCGTGGGTTGCGCATTATATACTTCAGCGGCCATCCTAGCTTCAACTTCGCGCTACACTTCCTCTCTGAACCGAGCTGCGCGGTTATCTGCCCTCGCATTGTTAGGTCCCTCTGGGGTTCTATCTCCTAAGTTATCGCCGATGACACTGTTATTCTCCATGTCCTGTTCTAGACTTCAAGCAAACGGAATTAAAAGAAACTAGGTTGTTGCCTCTGTCTGTGCGCAACTATGATCTGCGCAGCGCAACTGTTTCAAGGTTGCGCAGGCGGATGTTGATTGCGTACTGACAGAAACACCAACGAAAATAAAAAGAAATAACTAGCTACTGTAAAAGAAAACTTGAACTAGTTAAGACTTGTCTGTGTTGCTCCCCGGCAACGGCGCCAAAATTTGATCGCGCGTCGTTGTACGCGTCAAATTAATCCTTCTTTCTCCACTTAGTATAGCGGCTAAGTCAGGGTCGATCCCACAAGGAGCGTGCAGACTCGTCTTAGCTAGCAACCTACAACTTACGAAATTAGGGTTGTGAGTGATTGGGTTGCGCAGGTGCGCGAATGAACAGTAGTGAAAGCAGAGTTGCACGATACGTGCGCAGACAATAGATTTTAAGTACTATGACTGTAAAGAGTATCGGTACGGACAATCCTCTATGAATGTATCCCTTATCATCGACTCTAAACATCTATAGTGCAGTTCTACTTAAGTTAGTGTCCGATCAAGGCTTCCTAACGTGCGCGCATGTTCCGATCAAAGTCCATGAGCTATTCATTCCTGAAACTAGTCTAAGCAGCCACGAATCCTATCACAATAGCAGCTGATTCCTAGTGTGTTACTCCTAGTTGTAACCGTCAAGCTATCAACTAGTTTAACATACAATAACTAGCAATTAGAATAAGATTGCGGTTCAAGGCTTCCCTTATTCACACAACTAATTATCACCCATATGCATAGAATTAATATAAGTAGATGTACCAAGCATTAAGCACAAGTCTCTAAGGAAATACTTCATAGAGTCATGCCCAACCGATACAAAGTGTTTAGCTGGACATGCTAAAAACAAACATCATAGCAGTAATAAATACAACTAAGGCAGCAAGAGAAAACGTAGCAGGTTGGCGCAATTGCGCGTTGCTGTTCTCGGCTGGCGCAGGTGGTTCGCGCAGATTCTGGCTGAAGTAGCTCATGTGTTTTGCTGCTAAGTGTCCTTCTCTCTATCTGCTCTCCCCCTCTCTCTAACTCTAGCTTCCCTCCTCTTATATAGTGGTCTTGAAGCCTAAAGAATGCTTAGATTTGGCCTGAGAGACTTTTAGCAACTTTCCAAATCTAGGAGATTAATATTTAGAAATTCTGCTAATATTTAGCCCTAGACTCTTGTACAACTACTTGCTTCGCGCAGTCGGTTTGCGCACTGTAGTCCGAAACAGCTATCTCCTTTTGCGCTGCTAGCTCCGCAGGTCGTGCATTGCGCTCCAAAAACGTCCGTTAGCGCACATCTGACTTATGCTCTTGTTTTATCCTGAAATACAAAAATACCGAAAACCAGTAATCTTGTACACAAAATAATGCAAACAAGCACAGTGTTGAGATCTAAATAGCGCATATAACTAGGCTCTATCAGTGGGAGACACAAGTCAGAGCCTGTTCTGATTGTGTGATTGACTAGCTAAGGTTAAGTAACATAGATTACGTTGAGTCGAACCGTGTTCTATGAGAGACCTTTGAGACTAGTGGATTGAGGACTGGAGTACAGTCCTCCCTAGACGTAGGTAGTTGGCCGAACTGGGTGAACAAATAGTTGTTCATTGTTTCATCTTGCTGCACAAGATCCGAGTGTACAAGAGTCTGCTATAGCAACTGCTTGTACACAATCTGCAACTCAGAGGCGCTGCGGAAATTTTCATAGGAGATGAATACTGATGAGTAATTCCTCGTTTGTTGCAGAAACTGTCCATGGCTTCGTTTTCAAATTCCTTCCCCTGATCACTTCTGATGGTAGCTATTCAGAGATCCTTTTCTTTTCTAGCCGGGTGGCTAATGTTACTACTATGCTCACCGTGTTGAACTTCTCCCTGATAAAGTCTATCCAAATGTATCTTGTGAATTCATCAACACATACAAAAGCGTACCTCTTTCTTCCACATCTTTCTACTTCCATTGGTCCCATCAGATCCCTGTGAAGCAATTGTAGTGGTCTGGATATGTTGATGTTTGCTACTCTCGGGTGAGGGACCTTCTTCTGCTTGCCTATCTGACATTCTCCCCAATACTGTTCACCTCGCCTTTAATCTGTGGGATCCCTCTGACTAATCCTTCAACAACAATTTTCTTCAGGGTTCTTAGATTGATGTGCCCCATCCGTTGGTGCCATAGGTTCATCTCATCCGTGTTGGTCATCACACAGGTTGAGGAAAGAGTTGATGTACCAACCTTCAACAGGTAGCAATTTTTCTTCGATCTTATGCCCTGCAATATATATGATCCAGACTTGTTGAGAACTTGACAAGTGTCTTGAGTGAAATTTACCTGATGCGTCCCGTCACACAGTTGGCTGATGTTGATGAGGTTCGCCTTTAAGTCATCTACGAGCATTACATTCCTTAGTTTGGGCAGACCTTGAGCAATAAGAGTTCCTTTACCCAGAACCCTTACTTTTAGACCGTTGCCAAACTTCACTAGTTGTTATGAGCAGGGTTTGATGTTTGTCAAGAATGATCTTTCCCCAATCATGTGTCCCGAGCAGCCGCTATCAAAGTACAAGCTTCCCTCTATTGTTGATTTTGAAGTGCTAACAAGGGCATAATGTATTGTTGTTTCCCATCTTCATGGTTTCCGGTATCTGTTCCGAATCGGGCAGTTCCTCTAAACGTGTCCCTTTTTACAGCAGAAGTAGCATCATCGATCTATGTTCCTCGGCTTCATCTTAGCTTCAGGCGGATGGTGCAGCGTTGTTGTAGCACCCTTTTGTTCAACTTTCTGGGTATCTCCTGTTTAGTAATATTTTCAGATCCTCTGGTTGCTTTGGACCTAGCTATATTGCATTCATCCTCGCTTTTGTCTGTGTCATCATACTCCATTTTACTGAGAGAGAGTTGTTGTTCTTCTTTTGGGAGCTCTTCTTCTGGTTGCTTGGGCAGTGGGCTTCTCGCTGCCCATATCCTTTGCATCCCCAACACTGCACACCTTTCCTCCTCTCCTTCTTCTCTTCATCATCTTGAGCATGTTCTTTCTCTTTCCTCTAGTTGTTTCCACCTCTTCTAGGCTGCCTTCTGAAATTTGAGGCTTGATCAGATTTGGAATCCATCTTCTTCAGGAATCTGCTGAAGTTCTTTACCAGCAAGCCGAGTTGGTCTTCAGTTGAGGCTTCTTTTCTGCTTCAGCAGTCCCATTGGGGCTTCAAAAATGTTCCTGAATTCATGTAAGAGTCCCTTAACATTCCCTTGTTGTGTGCTATTCAACTGCTCTGAAATAGATGGCAGTGCACCCTTTGAAATTACATTCGCTTCTTCTGTTGACCATAATGTCAATTGAATTAAGGAGGCCACTGATTGCGCAGAACCAGCCCTTCTCAACTTACCCAGTGACAGTTGTGTTGCAGGTGATGATGTTGGCAACCCGTAAAAGCGAACTGGCAGTCCGTGATGCACAAAGCTCATCCACAAATGTTTGTAGTCGAATGTGGTTTCACCAAGGTTAGCCAACCAATGTGCCCCAACACTGCGTCAGCTCCGTATATTGGTAATACGTGGAAATCAATATTGAATGAGACACTGTTTAGCTGTAGCGGAACTGCATTGACATACACCCTCGCAGCGTAACTGTTCCCTGTTGCCTACAATCAAATTCAAATGGCGGGATGGCTTAACTGCCAGGCCTGCGAATTTTGCTACCCGTGTTTGCAGAAAATTGTGGGTTGACTCACTGTCCACTAGAACCGTTACCTGGCTCTTAGCAATGAAACCCGTCAACCTTAATGTGTTGGCCATGTTACTTCCCTGTAGTGCATTAAACCAAATGCTTGGTACCTCCCCATTTTCCGCAAGCATTGTATCATTCAACTCCTCTAATGTTTCTTCCTGTTCACTGCCAATTCCCTCTTCCAGCAAATAACACTGAAACTTTGGTTTACACTTATGACCTGGAGAGAACAACTCATCACAGTTAAAGCATAAGCCTCGTGCCCTTCTGGCTGCCATTTTCAACGACGTTAGTTTTCGAATAGGTAAAGAGGAGTTAGGAGTACCTGTTGCAGTGTTAAACGGCCCGCTCCACTTCCGATTTGGTGAGTTGCTGGTTTACCAGTTCCACGCCACATTACTCCTTTATTTGCTTGTAATCTCTGCTCGGCTACTCATGCCATGCCCATAGCCTTTGGTACCGAATCCGGACAGAACAGGACAATCTCTCTATGGACTTCCTCTTTGAGCCCTGCTATGAACCGATGCAAAAGATTAGAAGCAGTGAGACCCGGAGTCATCGTTGATAGAGAATCGAACTCCGAAATATATTCCGCCACCGATGTTGTTTGCTGTAACTTGTTCAATGTAACTTCTGCATTCCAGTAAACTGATGGCCCAAACTTCATTCGCAGCAGATCCACAAACGCCGTCCACGTGTTGATTTGCTTTCTTGCATATAACCACCACAACCATTTCAGGGCTGCTCCGCCCATAGAGAAACTCGCAATCATGATTCGCTGCTCTTGTGGAACCACATGATGATCACAATACCGATCCATCTGAAACAACCAGCCTTTAGGATCCTCACCGTTGAAGGACGGTACGTCAATCTGCGGCAGACGAACAGTAGATGGAGTCGCTCCCTCAGATGACTCACCGATCGGCTATGGGCTTGCCATACGCCGTCCTTGTTGTTCGTCCTGACCCGTCGTGATGCCTGAGAAGCCTGGAGGCATCGGTAAGAGCGGTGAGGTCGGGCCTGAACCCATCTGATGTTTATCCGCACGGCCTCGTGTGTACGAGAGCTCCTTCACCTTTCCCTGGAGATTCTCATACAGTTGCAGAATACGTTCAACGTTCGCCGTGTTGCGAAGTTGTTTCGAGTTGTTGTTGCATCAGGGTTTTCAAGGATTGTGTGCGCAGACTCACGTCCGTCAAGCCATTGGTCAGCGCTGTTATGGCATCCGTCATGCTCCATGTTTCTGGCATGGTGGTCGGAGTCAATGAAAGCACCAATGATGGCGCTGAAATGTCTGAAGATGAAGAACGGAGAAAAGAAAGGAGAAGAGGAATGAGAAAGTTTAACCATTCCAATTGCATGTAAGCGTATTTATAGGTGCATACACTATGATGCTAACGTCCAATACATGCCTATCTTATGGTTATACCTCGATATTCACCCTCCAGCCGTCACATTCTTGCTGCTTTTTCCCGTAACAAACTCTTGGTCCTTATACCTGGTTGATGGAATCTTCATTCTCGTCCCACGTCGCGGCTCTATCCTTGTACTAGCTATATCAGCTCAGGCCATAATTAACAATATGATTAAGCTCTTACAAACCAACAATCTATGGTTACATCCAAATTGTGGACTCAAAGCTTACAATCAAGAGGGGTATGAGCAATATGCCTTGTACTATTGATGTCATTGATTTTATAAAGGATTATTCAATAGCTCTTCCTTTCTCTGCCGACTCCTTCCCTCTTAATTCTCCTCCACTCGTTGCATCTTCTTCTACTCAATCTCCTGCTGCAGTCAATCAAGTCTGCATCTTGTAGCAAAGCTGACTCTAAAGTATGTCCGACCAGAAAGTCATCCATTGGATGTCGGCATTGTGATTACAGTTGCAGAACACAGATTAAATTAACAAGTTGCCCTACCCCATCTTTCGTCTGTGAACAAAATCTTGGTTGTCAGTCAATATCTAAAGTACAAACTAAGTTGGTCAGGTTCCAACCTTCCTATCAGATATTCACGCATTGGGTTGTTGTAATTTTCAGCTAGAGTTGTCAATTAAGCTGCCAAGAATTAGCTACAGAAGCTTAATGAAACTACTGGTGTGGATGTAATCTCTCTTTCTTTCGAGCATGTAGTGATTCAAAATTGCAAGGGCTGTTGTGCCCTCTCATTCCCTATATAAAAAAAAAAAACACATGCGTGGAAAAACACCACTAAAACATACTCCAAAAAATACAAGTTAGATCCAGGTAAAATTTAATACATCAATCTGGACCCAATGTCGTTTGGAGTAGAACAACTTCCAATTTCCCATAGTAGTCTATTACCATTCTTTAGATATATTCCAGTCAGCAGCATTAGTTCCACCTGGACCCAGCGTATCATATTCGCCAAATTCGATTGGCAGAGACTTCCAATATAAGCTTGGCATCCAACTGGCTTCTTTAAGAGCCTTGAGTATCTCATGAACCACAATTTTACTTCCTTCAGCCGACAAATGAACTCCGTCACTGGAAAAGTAAGGAATGAACCTTCAATTAAGGAAGTGATGACAAGGATAAAGAAGTCTTCCAGCGGAATTGATAAGTGATGACAAAGTTAGTCCGAACAAAATACATAAACAATGAAAATGACCCGGCAAGATAACATATGGCGCAAAGTTGCATTCGAACAACTCTAGTGAAAACTATATCAAACAGAACTTACGTAAAACAAGTAGTCAACCAATCATCTTTTCCCTGGAGTGCGTTCCAAAGATCAATGCCCTTCACATCTATCTGCTTGCAAAGATTTAAACAGGCGTCTGAGTATATTCGACAATTCTCGTTTGTTCTCACCAAGCCTACGTCACTGGCTCCATCAATTCATAAAGACGAAAATTAATAGCGAGTAATGTGGAAGATTATTTCAAATACAATATTAAGCAGTAGAATACAACACCCAAAATTTTCTTTGATTTGAGCTTCATTGACTGCTGGAGGACTGAGGAAGATAACACGTGTCTTCTCTGAGAGGCTCTAAACATTAAATTAAATCAGAATTTTGTTAGTGTGTAAGCCAGAACCTTATGTTCAGACAAGCGTAGCCATGAAAGAATGAAAAAATTACATTTTGGAAATGCCATCGGTTGAATTTTATTTGGAAAGTGGCAGCTAGACGCGTACTCGGCAAATAAAATAAAATTTTTTTTGGAAAGCCACTTTTACCAAAGGCAGGTTTCCAAAATGGTAGCATATTCTAAACAAATATTCAACCGATGACATTTCTAAAATTTGGTTTTCAAAAAGGCAGTTTTAGAAAACT
Organism: Umbilicus rupestris; assembly: GCA_963678935.1. Taxonomy (NCBI): domain Eukaryota; kingdom Viridiplantae; phylum Streptophyta; class Magnoliopsida; order Saxifragales; family Crassulaceae; genus Umbilicus; species Umbilicus rupestris. Next base: position 7,973,127 of record OY787610.1, on the reverse strand, counting down.
TTCCTCCTTTTGTAGGTAACTATAACACATGAATCTTTCATGGGAGGAAAACTACCTTCAGATGAAGACCAATCTTCTTCATATTCTCAATAAATTCAGGCAGGGGTACTTGACAACATGTGCCAGTTAGGTGTCGCTTCACCGAGTCATTGCCACCAAAGTATACTATTACTAATGTAGGCTGTACAGAAGCATCCTGAATGAAGCATCAATAATTATGAATGTTTTAAATATACAGAATACATATAAATATCAAGGCCCGGGAGATGTACAGATGGTAAACAAGCGTAATAAAAATACTGGTACCCATTCTTTGAGGGGCAGTCTCTAAACAGCTCCAGAAACAAATATGATTGTGTATAACAAACTAGCCAATTGTTTTCGTTACAAAAATAAACAGGTTACACAAAATCTTATACCTTTGGAAAGATGCGCTCCAGGGCTTGCAATGCTAGTCTTGAATTCCACCCCCCATACCCTCGTAGCACAATGTCTGCCTATTCTTCCAGTAAGTGCCAAGAGTCAGATATAAGTATTGGTAGAGAATTAAGAAGAAAATTCACATTGTTAATAACCTAACGGAATTCTAAACACCGTAGCTTTCTGGTTCCTGCTTTAGGCACACGATACTTTGTCTAACTAATCAACAAAGTGGCTCGAAAGAAAAAAGTGATCATTTGGAAAAACTAGGGCTTGATCCCCTATATATGCCTCCGTTGCATTTAGGAATGACCATTTTAGTGTCACAAATGACAATTTCAAACTGATTTGTATGCTGATGATGAGTATAAAATGCAGGAAGAAGGTACCCAATATCAGCTTATGGGGATAGTATCGGTTCAATCATGCATGTGAATCCCACCAGCACCAACACTATGCCATCCATATCTCAACCACAAAGCAGCACTAAAACAATCAAAATCTAAACAATACAGAATCAAAGAGAAAGTAGCGGAAATCAAAACCATGAGCTCATTCGAAATCAGTCTTACATAAAACCTAAATACTGGAAAAACAAGTGAAAGCAACTTCCAGCAGCGCGAGAATGCGTGAGATGAAAATGAAGTGGGTACAGACCCGACGAGCGTAGAGATTTGCGAGAATGGATCCCCATCCCTGCTCACTGAAGCTGAACTGCACGATGGACGATCCAAACAGAACGAACTGCGGCCGGTCGGGTCCGACCATCGTGCTGAGGCGGAGAATCTGAAGCCCTCCTCGTGGATAATACAAACACAGCTGCTCGTGACTTGGCCGTTTTTTAGCAAATGACATTTGCCCACACCTACTCATTGGTGTCTCAAAAATTGTTTTTATTTAAATTATCAGAAACGAGATTAGACATAAGCAACTAATTGAATAAAATGAGCTCCATGAACAACTCAAGCTTTGGGTATAAACTGTATATCATCCCCAAATAGCGAGCTAATAGAAACCAAGCTTTAGAATCATGCATGAAACCGGGATCCCAATGAATTAGATTTTGAAAACTGATCGGGCAGAGGGCGTCAATTCTTGTAATACATATTTATCAATATTAGAAACCTTCGACATAGGCTATTGGTAATGACCGAGCCACGTTAAAAATAGTCTCTTTCTTTGTAATTATGATGATGTCCTTGTGCTATATGCTTTGTATGCGAACGTATCGAGATGCTTGTTAATCTACTGCGTGCGTGGAGGATTTCTATTACCAACAAGTGATATCAGAGCCTATGGTTCGTTTGGATCTTGTTGATGGTTTGTGGAATAGTCACTATGATTGGGAAAAGTCATTATTGAACACATTGTCGATATTATCTGGTGAAAAAGACAAGTGATGAGGATTGATGAGCGGAGTCTGAAGATTGATGAATGTGACCAGTGAACTATGTGAATCACTTGTTTTTAGTTGTAAGGTCGCATCAAGAGATCATTCCATTACAAACTTAAAAAAGATTTGAAGAGCTTGAAAATGGAAAGAACACACTCTCAGTTTTGAAACTTTTGCAAGGAGGGATACAACAAAAGATATTGTTGGGAAATCTTAGAAGTTTTGGTCAAAAGAGAACTTGTTGAAATTTAACTAGATTTTTAAAATTAAGATACGTAATATTGTGGCAAACTTCGTTAGAAGTTGATAAAGTTACGCATCCCATTTTAGGTACTTTTTGAATTACTTGTTTCGGGAGGAATTAATTTAGTACTAGTGAATGATACTACGTCTAGGGCCTTCTTTCCAGTCCCAAAGATTCCACTATTATTGATTAAAGTACACATGTATCAATTTTCAACATCTGCTAGAACCACCTCTACTTATGACCTAGCTAGAATCTCTATTCAGTCTGATCACACAGACTTGCTTACTTTGTCAACTACTCAGCTCAGTATATGATAGGATGTTATGACAACTTACTCAGTAAAGTTGCTCTTCCATATCACAGGTCTCAACTTTCCAATCTCTTCCAGATGCTTACTCAGACCTCCGCGAGTTGGCTCAACTCCGATAACGCTCCCCCTTAATTGGCGACTCCTATCAGCGTATGGAACATTATTCATCACCTTGTACTTCCGTGTTCAGCTCATGAGGGACAATTCTCCAAAGGCATGTACTTGATCTTCAACGAGACTCCTCTCCAGTTGAGCAAAATTATCAAGCTTCGATTACACTCATTCTGTTGTGATCTCTCTCAGGTTTCTCTTTATGATCGTACTCTCTCTACTGTGATCGCCCTCTCTCTATTCTGATTGCCCTACAAAACCCTTAGAGATGCTGCTCTTATATACCCGACAGACTTTGATAGATTATAGAAATTCTACTCCGACTACGATTTATCAGATTTAGGAAACTTCCTATATCCTTTTTAGAAAACCAAATCTTCCCCAATATCTTCGCAGGTTGTTTCTCAATTTTGTTGCAACAACTCTTTCCTAAAGCAATTTTGGGAAACTTTCTAAATCCTTTTCAGCAATCTGAATCTTCTTTAAGATCTTCGTAGGCTGTTTTGAATTCTGTTGTAGCAACTCTTTCCTAAAACGACTTAGGAAACTTCCTCAAGTTAACAAACTTTGACCATCCGCTAACTGTCTTCAGTTTGCATCACATACTTGCTTCACCCATTGCTGTAGCAACTCCTAGATCAAGTAGCAGATGTTTTGTCAGGATGCCACAATCCTTAACAATCTCTCCCTTGGAATTTTTGACAAAACCCAAGGACTCTTCTGATCTCAAGTTATCCTAAGCTTGTCTTTAGACTCCTTCTCTAACAGCTTCCTCAACTTCTTCAGGATCCATCTCTAGTGGTGTCTTTAGCATTCCGCTTGTAGCAATAGCTTTCCTCTATGTCAACAATATCTACTCGTACTCACTTTGTTACCAGTTCTCTGGTTTCTCAGATAGTGTACAAACTCGAGACAACCAGTAAGGAGAACACGTAGCTATAGCTATCGTGATGCAACAAAATTCACATCTACGAGAAATTATGGCCTAACATCTGGCCAACCACACATCAAAAACAAAGAACAGACATTACTCTCCTTTTTTGTCAACAAGTGACAAGGGTCATCAACCTAAACTCATCAAATAGGCCTACGCCTCTTAACCATGCACAGGAGGTGGGATATCATTGACAGGGTACTCTACATCTCGCAACAGACTCTCAATCTGGGCACGACAGGTAAGATTCCTTTTTCGCTCAGTAGTAAGGTGAGCGAGCTTAGCCTCTAAGAGCCCGACAATCCATGCATGCAGTGCTGCTTGAATCGCAGGCAAACTTGCCTCAGCAATTGTTGCAACTTCTACCATAACCGGGTCTACATCCATCACATCCACAATGTACTTTCCCTTCAACAGCTTGCGATCCACTAAAAACACATGCGGTTCTTCAGATAACCCATATGGCAGCTCCTTGAGCTTAGGGTGTTGTTGGTGATCAGCTGGTATATGAGCGAGGGGAAGACTATTCCTTGATTGGATTTGGCTAATCCTTTGGCCTATAGCAAACAACAGTTGTCCCATCGCTTTGCCAACCTTGCCTGTGTGGGAATTAGAGATCTAGTTCTCACCGCAAAGTTGTACAGGAGGGAGTACTTCGTGGTTAGGTCAACTGCAGTCAGATTGTGAGTGGCCGAGGCTGTGCACAACCCGCCAGTCAGGGTCTCAGCCACCACATCAATATTTGCCTTAGCATGCACTCAAGCATCTCCTCCCATCCCTAAATACTCATTTATCACATCAGGCGTGGTCATCACCTTCCTTCTTCTCACATAATAATCATCATACTTTGTGTATCCCTCAACTTCAATTTTTTTGGGCAGGTTTGCTATAAACTCTCTAACCAACTAAGCACTATACTTCTTTGATACAGTAAGAGACTTGAGCAAGTTTACCTCATTGAACAGTTGAATGATCTCTGGCACCTTAAATTTGCTGACCTCCAACACCATTTCATGTATAACGGCACACTTCGATACATGCTCCCAAGATTTTGACACCTCAATGTGTCTCAACCATATGTCTTGAGAATGACCCCAGGCACATATGTTGGGCTTCTCTTAGCGCCCTTGGACCATGCCTTGGACGATTCAGCTTTTGATTTCTGCGTCTCCGCAGGTGCAGGTATTGGGCCACTTTATCGTCTTCATCTCCAAACTCTTCTCAGACTCCTTGCTAGCTTCAAATGGTTGCTTCAGCTTCCATCGAGGTAACATTAGAGGCATCATCTAGATGTTGTGGCTGGTCTGCACTAGTAGATTCTACAACAACTGGCTCCTCTCTTTGTCTCTTCTCTAAACTCTTCATCTGGTCCGTCATGGACTCTACATCAGCTTCCACCGAAGGCCCTACCTCTTTTGATATCCTGGTTGCTTCAGCAACCTCCTCTTCTTCATTACCCTTGTAGGGATCCTTAATAGCATCCGCTTAATTGGACGCAACTATTTCCTTAGCAGCCATTGATGCCTCTCAAGCAGGGGCCTGAGTGCCAAAAGCAGGGGCACTCAGGAGTGTTGTACCATTTGACATCATCTACCAAAGTTATTGTATCCTTCACTCCACCGGCTTCTTGAGTCTTTTCTCCAAGTGCAGTCATATATGCATCATCATCATCAGTTGCAATATCCTCTAGATACTCACGACGAGTCACATTCTTCTTCTTTACGACGTTAGGCTTCTTCACGGTAGATCTCTTGATCATCATCTTACGAGCCATCAGACCTTCTTCCACTGGCTCCATAAAATTTTCCGGCAACTGGTCTACTCCCTGCTACCATCGGTGAGGGTTTTGAGATCATGGGAACTGACAAACCTTTTTTGTAACCCTTTATAGCTATCAAGTGTATGTTTTAAGGGTCAAGGTGCAGTAAAAAATAATTTATAAACCTTGGTAAGCTAAGGGTCGATTCTAGGACAGGCCTGTGTATATACTACTAGCTAGCAAATAACGTGTTTAGCTACTCCTAACAGAAATTGGCAAAAGGTTATACTAATTATCATAATGACGCTAAAAGTAAGAGGTTGATATAATCAGAAAAAGAGTTCCAAGATCAAACTTCACCCATGCCTAACACACAAATCATGCAACAATTCAAACAATTTAATTATATTATGGAGTTGATGAAATAACCTAATAACATCAGGCAAGCCGCACAATCACTGATCATTGCCTGAACTAATCTAGATTGTTGAATGCCGCCCAATCACGGATTATCAACAGTTTCAATTTATTAAGCATAGGGTTTTCAGAAAATAATATCAACTTTCTTATCGATCATGTACTAACAATATAGCTATCATGCTTCGTTATTAATTCTACTTAATCCAGTTAAGTATCTCAGACCCGGTCAACTTTTTTACTTTTTAACCTAATTTCAGTTAAACAAGAAAACATTCCAATAAATATCAAACATGCAAGAACGGTGAATTAAGAATAATAGAATTAAAAAAATCCATTAACATAATCGAAAGGTAGATCACATGAATTGTTAAGTACAAGCATGAGATCCGTAAGATCCCATAATTAAGGTACTACTTATGGTGATTACCAAGAATACATGATGAGAAAAAAGAAAGAACGAGAAACCGTGTTGTTGCTTAGTGCTCTTTGATCTTCGATTCTCTTCTCCGTCCTCTTGAATGGGCAATGTTTCCTATTTATACAAGCAGATTCGGGCTTCAAAATTCCGTGCCCGTATTGGCCCAGTACGAACGTACCCAAAGGCGGTACGGTTGTACTGCCCATGAAGCGATATGGGCGTATTGCTTCGGGTATGAGCGAAACTCAACTCTGTGCCTTCATGCCTATACCAATATGCTTGGTACAGCCATACCACTTTATGATACAGTCGTACCGGCCATACTACACCATAATGCTGATTTCATTCGCTTTTTGAGCCAATTATAGCTTTGAATTTTGTCTTGAGATAAACTAAAAAGTTGTAGCCCTTTGAGTTAGATTTCTAACAAGCTATGACATGCCTAAATCAAACCATTATCATGCGTTCGACAAGCCTTTGAAGTCGAAAAGGTCAATCTGCCCATATTTGGTCTGTTTTCGTCGGAATCTTTGTGTTTTGCCTTATTTTGCTTCAAATGGACTACAAAGCCTCAATTTAATAATTTGACTTGAACCAAGAGTAACGTAGTAAAATGACAACAAAAAGTTCGAAATACGAATAGAAATCGCTTATAAACGAGAGAATGTTTAGTCGATAAATCGACCAATCAACGCCTCTTAAATTATGAAGGTTCGAGGCAAAGCCTCATTAATATACTATTGGAGACCGAAAGGGGAATTCAACCGAGCCTATGCATGCCTGGATTGAGCTGAATGAAGGTGTACACCCCTCCAAGGAGCCGTAGAGGCGCCTAAACCAAAACATGATGGAGGTGGTCAAGAAGGATATCCTGAAGCTACTCGATAGTGGAATCACTTACGCGGTGCCAAAAAAATAATGGGTGAGCCACATCCATGTGGTGTCAAAGAAGCGCAGATTCTCGATGATCTAGAGTGAATAAGGTGATTTGATCACGACTAGCACAATGATGGGATGACAAATGTGCATCAACTATAGGAAGCTGGACATGGCGATGTGGAAGGATCATTTCTCTCAGTCGTTCATCTATCAGATGCTGGGACGATTGGCCAAGCATTCCCATTCTTGCTACTTGGACGGATACAATGGATTCTTCCAAATCCCTATTCATACGAAGGACTAGGAGAAGAGAACATTCACTTGAGCATGCGAGACCTTCCCCTACAGACGGATGCCGTTTGGTCTATGCAACACCCAAGGACTTTCTAGCATTGCATGATGTCCATCTTCTCGCAATACATCAAGGAAATCATGGAGCAGTTTATGGAAAACTTCTCAGTGTATGATGCAAGCTTCATAGAGTGTATGGAAAACCTCGCGAAGATCACACAGTGAAAGTGATATGTATGTTGCACTATGACTGTTCCACTGTTCTGTATTAGCTGTTTCAGAATTCTCAAATAGATCGAGTTTCGATAGTTGTTGGTCACAACATAAATGATATGATGAAATGGAAAGGACACAGGATATATTTACCCTAATCAGCTCCACAAGCCTACTCAGGGGAGGTTTATCTGAAACGCAAGTGGAAAACACTTCACCATTCGAATGATCAAATATAATAGATCTTAAGTAACACAACTCCCTTGGCATTCGTCTGGAATCAACGAGTACTGACCTTTCATCTCCCGATATTCCTCGGAATCAACAAGTCTTGACCCATCTATCCACCCGCCCATGCACGCTGCATCATTACCGCTATGTAATTAAATCACAGTGAGTGCATCTGGCTCCCTCAGACTGAGATCCCTCTCTTGTCCACCTCGATCTACCTCCTATATATCGGAAGTTCTCTTCCCAAGAACACCAACACTGTAACATAGTCTATTCAACGTTTATCCTGAGCACCTTGAGATCACTTTACTTAAGCTCAACTTCTATCAACTTTGATGTTGATCGCAGCTCTGATAGGTCCTTTTTGCTTCGTTCTGAGATCAATTCATTCGTCTTGGCTACCTTCCATTTCCCGATCCCTTCATCCTATATAGATTAGATTACATTGTTTCATTTAGGAAGCTAGGATATCTTGATCACATTTTCCTAATTCAGAATCAGAATCCAATCTTCCGGATTTGCAGGTTTGTATGAATTTTGTCATCATAATATCGCTCAGAATATTTCTTTGCTTGACTTGGCTACGAAATATTTGCGTCAATATTTGATTGATCCAATTGCACGCTGCTGTCTGAGCTAGCATTGTCTCACCATCTGTTGCAGCCTTGCCGGTTTGTACCGTTTGCCCAAAAACATGCCATTCATATATCCATGGGTCATCGGGATTTAACAATCTCCCCCTTGGCATTTTTTGGCAAAACTTCTTCAACTCTTACAAGGTAAGAATCCATTGCGCCTCCTTGTAACATTACTCCCCCTTTTTGTCAATAAAAGTGACAAGGATATACATAACCAACCAAAATTAGACAAGGATGTTTTTGCATCCTCTGCAACACCTGTTTGATTCATTCTCAATGTCCTTTACATCCTCAGGGACTTTAAAACACTCTCCTGAACAACTCTCGTCTCCGAATAATATTCCACTTCTTGCGAACCTCACTGTTGTAGAACCATACTCCTGATACCGTGACAGCCTTGTCAGAGACTCTCCATTTTGAGTAGATCCAGATTTTTGATAGGGTGGGCAATTCTTGGACTTCCTAGCATCAATCTTGCCCTTCTTCATGACACTGCTCCGCCTATCTCAGTGGCCGCACTCTTCTTTTGTCTTGTTTTTCTGTCCCATTTTGCTTAGACAGTCGTGTGGCAACAAAGGACTCCGTCACTTGCTCATTCTATTTATTTGTCTCAGCAACTAACTCAGGTTCAGTGATATTTGGAGAAAAACTGACAAGAACGACCTCGGCGTCATCCATCTGCCTCTTTGTCTGCTCCACCAGAGACTGTCTCAACAACCGAATCCTTACTTTATGCTGACAACGTATCCTTTGATCCTTGCATCAACCCAAATTATATTTCCTTTACATTCTTCTCAGTCTTCTGGGCCCTTTTTCTGACCAACAGATTTCACACATTTTCTTCTTTGAAATAGGTCTGTTTCAAACTTGTCTGCCAGAGACCTTTTGACCTACTTTGCCTTCTGTCCCTGAGTTATCTCAGTCCTCTCGGTAGGCAACTCCCAGTGACTGCCAGAACCTACAGCCACTGGATCTTCCCTTTAAGGCTGGTTCAGGTTCAACTGCTGCAGACAGACTTTGGAACTGGAAGCTTATCCGAGGGCAACTTCTTTTCTCCTCCCCTTTTTAGCACTTGGAGCTTTCACTTGGATGCTTTGCGAATATATAGGAGCGAATTAGAAATTCAATCAGATTTCAAAACATTTGAAACATCAGATTTCAAAGCTATAACTCTCAGATCTTGCTGATTTCTTCTTTCCAAAGGATCTAGAACATATATGTCTTGTCATTCATGACTTGTCACACATGCTCTGCCTCAGACTCTGCTTCACCCAATATGAGAGACAGACATCTGAATCTCTGCATCTCGATGCTTAACCAGTTTATCAGTTCCTTAAGCATTATTCTAGAACTGGTCAAGCCTTCTTGAGCCTGACTAAGTGTCGACAACACATAGACCCAAGGCGAATCTAAGTGTTTCAAACTAAGCATTGTTCAAGGCTTTAGTGAAGATATCTGCTAGCTGTTTGTTGGTCGATACATGTTTCAACATGATGATCTTCTATTCAACTAACTCATGAATGAAATGATGCTTGATGTCAATGTGTTTTGTTCTGGAGTGCTGAACAGGATTCCTCAAAATGTTGATTGCACTCAAGTTGTCACAGAATAGAGTCATCTCCTCGTGTTTCAGACCATACTCTTCCAACATCTGTTTCATACTTGCCAAGTAGCTTTCTTTGGGGTTAGCCTGGTACCTAGCACATACTGCAACATCATAACAAATGTTGGATCGACTGGCAATGAGATAGAGTAGGCTGCCAATCATGCTCCTGTGTAGGTTCTGTTCCACACTAACTTCAGGTTCATCTTTTTTGATTTCCACGTGTGTAGCGGCAGGAGTGTGCTTATGGCTAGCATTTTCCAATCCAAACTTCCTCACCAAGTTCCTGGTATTCTTGCTTAGTGTCACAAATATTCCATCTAATTTCTGAGATACTTGCAGACCAAGAAAGAAGATCACCTCACTCATCATACTCATCTGAAATTTACTCTGCATTTGTTCAATAAACTGATCCACCAACTTCTGTGATCGAGATCCAAATACTATCCTTTTTTCATACAAATCTCGAAACAAAGCACGGTAAAGCCATGTCGTCCACATAGATTTGTGCAATGATAATTTCCTGTTAGACGTGCTCCATAAATAGAGTCTTATCTCCCCCTCTCACACATAGCCATGTTGAACGAGAAATGTTGTGAGACGTTCATACCATGCTCTAGGCACCTGTTTTAGTCCGTAAAGGGCCTTGAGATTCAAGTGTCCCAGCCGTTTGTGCCACAGAGTCAGTTCATCCTGCTTAGATAAAAAACAGCGAGCTGTAATAGACTCTGTGTTAGAACTCCGTAGATAGCAATTATTTGATAAACGATTTCCTCTCATCACACACTTTCCTTCATCGTTGATGACTTGGCATGCATCCTTAGTAAATTTAACATTCAGCTTTCCATCACATAGTTGGCTTATGCTTAAAAGATTAGCTTGAAGACCTTCCACAAGTAGCATCATTTTGATTAGAGGCATCCCATGAACTGATAATGTGTCTTGACCAATGACTTTTCCTTTTGTGCCATCACCAAATGTAACAAATCTCCCATCCAGGTTCTGTACATCGGTCAGATAGCTAGCTTCTTCAGTCTTATGGCTGAACAGCCACCGTCGAAGTACCACCGGTTCTTCTCAAGGTGAGAGGATGAACTGTATGAGATGTAGCAATGGTTGTTGTAAGTTTTTGAGAGAGGCACGGATCTTTGTAGACGATATTTTGCAAGGAACGTGGGGCACTTTCTCTGGATGTGACCTTGAGTGCTGCAGAAATTACAGATACGCTTATCTTTTATCCATAGCATGTTGGACCTGTGACTGGGACAAGCACCGTTATCATGATTTAGATTTTTCAGTTGAACAAACATAGGCTTACCATAATCTTCCGATGCTCATAGCCCAGCCCATGGCTCCCATGATTCGTATGTTGAGCAGTTAAGATGGTGTCAAGTTTCTTTGTCCCATTATTCATCATGCTGACATACTTTCTTACCCTCAACAGTTCTGTCACAGCCTCTGAGTGTTCAAGTTTCTCCTTTTTAAGTTCTATCTGTATCCGTTTGACTGATTCTGACAATTCATATTTCTCAGCTTTTAGGTTCACCACTTGCTTGCTCGGTTTGGAGTTTGCCTTAACTGCCTCCACTCACTGTTCGTACAGAGCTTTATATTTCTCTGCTATTGTTTCCTTGGTGATTTCTATATCACTGTCGCTTTCACTATAATTATCTGTTTCAAGATTCTCAGGTTCGGTCTCTGGAGTTTCTGCGATAGTGGTGAGTGGCAATTAGTTTGATTTTTCTCTTCTATTTCAGGCTCCTTTGACTCAGTATCACCCCATCCATCCACGATAGCCCTTTTCTGTTTCTTGAGGGTATTGGCGTATTCTTATTGGATGTGTCCAAAGTCTTCACATTCATGGCATTGGATCCCTTTGCTTCTCTCTCACTTTAATTCCTTCTGATTTTCTGTAGTTCTCATCTTTCTGAATTTTCCATCTCGAAATTTTTGTTGTCTGTTCAAGATTTGTTTTTCTGTTCAGATTGACAATGGTTCATTTTCCTCATAAATCTGCCGAAGTTTCTTACGAGCAGACTCATCTGTTCAGATATTTCTATTTCATCTTCGGTTGATTCCGATGTTTCACTTTTGCGTGCAACCCCTCGAAATTTCTTTTCAAGTACTTCAGTATTCAATTTCATTTCAAATGTGCGAAGAGATCCCATCAGAATATCAAGTCTCGTTGCCTTTATATACTGAGCTTCCTCAATGGCTGTTACTTTCATTGCATATTTTTGTGGAAGCAATCACAAGACTTTTCTGACAAGTTTTTCATTACTGATCGACTCTTCAAGCGCATGAGTTTGGTTGGCAATATCCATTAATTTGACATTGGATTCAGTTATTGTTTCTTCATCTACAAATTTTCAAATTTGGTAGTGATCATTTGCAACCTAGACTGTTTCACTTTGTCAGTTCCTTCGAAGGTAGTTTCAAGAATATCCCACGCATCTTTTGTTTCTTCACAGGTTGAGATCAATCTAAAAATGTTTGGTTCAACAACGTTGAATATTGCATTGAGTGGTTTGGCGTTTGTTGCAGCAGTTCGATCCTCATCCGCCGTCCACTGATTTTCAGGTTTGGGGAAGGCCACACCATCAGTATTCATGATCAGCGGTGCATCAAATTTGGAGATCACAGATTTCCATCCTCGATCATCAATAGACTTGATGAACGCCCTTATTCAAGTTTTCCATTAGGGATAGTTTGAACCGTCTAGAAGCGGAGGTCGGGAGATGTTTTGTCATTTTTTCGTACTCATTTTGAACAACTTGGTTACAGTCCCTAAATCACAATCTGTATGCCGAGTGTCTTTCTCTGATACCAATTAAAAGTGATATGTCTGTCGCACTATGAGTGTTCCACTATTCTGTATTAGTTGTTTCAGAATTCTCGAACAGATCGAGTTTCGATAGTTGTTAGTCACAACATAAATGGTACGATGAAATTGAAAGGACACATGATATGTTTACCCTAATCAGCTCCACGAGCTTACTCAGGGGAAGTTTATCTAAACCCCAAGTGGAAGCACTTTACCATTCGAATGATCAAATACAATAGATCTTAAGTAACACAACTCCCTTGGTTACCGCTATGTAATTGAATAGCAGTGAGTGCGTCTGGCTCCCTCAGACTGAGATCCCTCTCTTGTCCACCTCAATCTGCCTCCCACAGATAGGAAGTTCTCTTTCCGAGAACACCAGCACTGTAACACAGTCTATTCAACGTTTATCCTGAGCACCTTGCGATCAACTTTACTTAAGATCAACTTCTATCAACTTTGATGTTGATCGCAGCTCTGATAGCTCCTTCTTGCTTCGTTCTGAGATCAATTCATTCGTCTTGGCTACCTTCCATTTCCCAATCCCTTCATCCTATATAGATTAGATTACATTGTTTCATTTAGGAAACTAGGATATCTTGATCATATTTTCCTAATTCAGAATCAGAATCCAATCTTTTGAATCTGCAGGATCTTATGAATAATGTCATCATAATATCGACCTGAATATTTGTTTGATTGATTTGGCTACGAAATATTTGCATCAATATTTGACTGATCCAAATTGCACGCGCCTCTCTGAGCTGTCACAATCTCACCCTCTGTTGCAGCCTTGCCGGTTTGTACCATTTTCCCAAAAACATGCCATTCATATATCCATAGGTCACTAGGATTTAACACACAGTACGAGCCATCCTCGGCCAGCGAGTCTACAAAAAAGCGTCATGCTATCTACTATGGGCGCAAGGTACTCAGAGGGGCTCAGGCCAACTTTTGTACGACCGAGAAAGAGATGCTAGCCATCGTCTTTGCCTTGTAGGATCTAAGACGATCATCTACACAGATCATGCATCCATCAACTATTTGCTATCCAAGGAGTCCAAGCCATGGATAATCAGATGGATGTTGTTCCTTCAGAAGTTCGATGTTCTCAAGAAAAATAGTGTTTGTAAATTTCAGAAAGAATCAGTTCTAGGATATGCATTGCAACTAGTAATCATCTATCGACCATGCATCAACTAGTAAAAACTACTGTTCTAGTCTAACAATCCTGCTAAGGTAGTGTCGACTCCAATGTTCTATCTACTCTTAATCGCTAAGTTTTCGAATAGGTTAATGATTACTTAACTAACATTACCAAATTAGTTATACCGTTAGGCTTTGCTAATAGGGCAGTTCAATCCAGTATCATGCAATAGATATCAATCCAGTTTCACCGTTAAGGTATGCTAACTTGATGATCAAAGCATGCGATTCATACAAAGAATAGTAATTCACTAAATATAATTATGAAACATAAATCTCAAACCGAACGCTGCAATGCAAATTCCCAAACTGAGTTAGGGTTTAACTACTAATATCCATCTAACTATGATGAAAAACTGAGTTTAGAAAATACGAAAACTGTTGCGTACTGTTCACAACAATGTTCACCGCGCACTATTCACCGTCGATCTTGGCATCAATCCGAATTGTGTCTCTCTGATCTTTCGTCTCTAAATTCTATCTCGAATTCTCTTCTTTGAATTCTCTCTTTAGAATCTGTGTTGAAAATCTATTTTGTTGAGGTATGGCATCCTTGACAAAACAACACAAGAATCTGCTACAGCATTCCCTGAAGATTTGCAGCTGGAGCACAATCTGAAGACTGCCAAAACAGCAACAAGATACAGCAACCAAGCACAAAAAATCTGCTATAACTTTCTGTGGACCACAATAGCTGAGACAAACTGGGCAACGGTCAATTGACAGAGTCTGCTATAGCAACCCGTGTTGATTTAAAGCTAGAGCAGAATGGGAGAGTGTCCTGAAGATGCTCGGAGAGTGTCCAAAGAGGTTCCCAGAGGTTCAAGGAACTATGCAAACAATATCAAGTGATTAGCATGCGGAGGAAGAGATACATAATGATAAGGTTTCTAAATTCAGATTTAGGCAACCTTATCTCAACAACTTTGCAAGAATCTTGGAGAAGATTCAGAATATGCTATGCTGCACTACGAATCCTAAGGCAACTAGGTTTCTGTCACTGGTTATCGATGAAGCTATAAGAGGAGGGCAGAGGCAGTTCTTTGAGTTATCGGAAAAAGAATCGAAGCAAAGAATACACACAAGGAGAGTTAATAACAGAAGGCTGACAGAGTTGTGTTGAGCCAAGAAGGGGTCAGAACTCGCTAAGTTTGATCTAGCATCGATTCTTAGAAATCAACTGGAGCTTGGCTCTTTGAAGGATCAATCAGATGCTTCGGGGAACAGTTGCGAACCATGGGTGTTGCAGGCTGTTGGAGACCTGATCGTTGCTACCTGATATTGACAGACCGTCATTGATAGAGGGGGAGCAAAGACTAGGTTTGCAGAACTCATAGTGTGTCCGACTGTTTGACAAAGTGTATTAGAATAGTCGTTGACAGAAGTTACAGCAACTCTTCTAGAGAGTGTGCCACAACATTCCATCTGCTACACATTGTAATAGGATAGACTAAGTCTGAGAGTCGGGTCTATAGCTGTTCGTTACTAGAAGTGCGTGGCGAGTCTTTGTGATCAGACATCGAGCAAATCTGTGTGATCAGATTGTGCTAAGGTTTTGACTAGGTGAGAGGTAGAGGTTAAACTAGCTAACCTGAGTTTTGAGTTCTTTGTACTTCAAACAGGAATAGTGAAATCTTGTGGATCGGAGTATCCTCCCCTTACGTCTTTCTTGGTCGACTAGAAGAATAAATTCTGCAGAAAGATATAGCGAGTGCTACAACAGAAGGTGTAACTCCAGAAGGTGTAACTCGTCATCCACAACACAGTCAAATTTCAATTTGATATCAGAGCCGATCACTCAACACATAGAGTGTGATTCGGGCAAGCGTTGCTGACATCTATGGCCAATATGAAGGAAGAACAAAGCACAATTAGACCCCTGTTGCTTGAAGAAAGTAATTATGGGTATTGGAAAGCTCAAATGAAAGTGTTATTGAAGGCCATGGATGAGAAGGTGAAATTGCAGTGCCTTCATATGTTGAGAGTGTACAAGCAGGTTCCTATAACTTCTTGTACCACTGTGCGGAAATAAGCTGTACAACGAATGAAAGAGATCACAAACGAATTTGATCACCCAGTTCTGCCAACTTTCTACGTCTGGGGAGGACTTCTTAGGAGTCCTCAACGATTCACTAGCCTCGGTTTCTAGTACAACGATTAAGTTCAGCCTACGTTCGAACCTCTACTTCTAACCAAGCTACAATGAATCAGGGCCTGGTCTAAACACCTTAGACCAGCCTGCACTACCTACTACTCACTAGACTTAATACAATTGCTAATTTGCTCACAGACCTAGCCTATTCAAATTAAGACATCAATTATCGTAGGTTGCTATAGCACACTCTTGTGCCGTATAGCTGGTGCCGATTCTGTCCGCGTAGCTCCAAGCCTTCCGCTGAGCCGATCGAATGTTTCGCGAGCGCTGCACACTCCTGAATTACTCCCTTGCTCTGTGACCACCTGTCACTAATGGGAGCGAGTCTTTTGCCGTCGTTCGAGTTCCTCAGACACTCACGACGCTCCCTCAACTCTCCTTGATCAAACAATGAGTCTCCTGCTCCAACTAATCTTCTCCGATCAAGCACTATTCAGACTCTGCAAGTCTTAATCAGTCTCTACTTCATAATCACACCTGCTCTGTGCGCACGCTCTGCTCATTGAGTGATGATCTATCGCCGTTCTGCTCAATTCTTTGTTCTGCACTTGCTACTTACTCAATGGGTTTTGGATTGATCGATTATTTTCTGTTTTGCCGAGCCTTCTAGATATAGCGATCTTCAGACTCTATCGAAAATAGAATAAGAAGTACCGGCTGTAAGAGATAAGGACACCCACCTTCCAAAACATCCTTATCTTGTGGAAGCCATCAATATCTTGTAGCTGACTTGTTACGGCAGGTAGACGAGTATGGGAATATTCTAAGCTGAATTTAGAAAGTTCCCGTTGCTCTTCTTTTCAATTTTGGGCAGCTTGTTCTTTGCGTGGCTCAGGATACTACATCTCTTCTGCTACACAGAAAGCTGTAGCAACCCCTTGCTCACTCTGCTTGTTCGCTCTGAAGGGTTTTGTCAATTTGAATGCTGAAATTTCACAGCGTCTCACTTAGGCAGATTTGTGAACTAGCAGTTGCTGCAGCACACTCTTGTTCACAAGAAATAATCTCAGCAAGCAATGAACAAAGACACAGATTTGTTCACCCAGTTCGGCCAAACTGCCTACGTCTGGGGAGGACTATTCTCCAGTCCTCAATCCACTCAACCAAAGGTTCCAAGTACCCACGGTTACAATGCACGCAACCTATGCTACTTTAACCCCGTGTGGATCACACAACACAATCAGAACAAGCTCTGATTTGTGTCAGCACACCCTCTACAATATGTCAGTCTAGAATAGCTACAATCCTCTCAAAGAACTTAGCCTATTCTATACTACACTACTCAGCAGGGTTGCTGCAGCAACAGCTGTAACACACAGCTGAAGCACAATGTCCGCGTCGCTCCAAGGCCTTCTGCCGAGCCGATCGAACCACTCCAAGAGCGCTGCACACTCTGAGTAACTCCCCCTCACTCAGTGACCACCTGTCACTAGTGAGTTCTTCCGCACGAACTTCCACCGAGCCTTCCACCGGTCAGTTCTTCCGCGGCTGCCTTTGATCAACCAACAAGCTCCACAGCTCTGAATTGGCTTCCAGATCAACGCACAAATCAGTCTCTGCAAGACCTGATTCTCTTCTGCAATGCTCACCACAACTCTGCGCTCAACGCTCTGCCCGTGTGTGTTTGATCGAAGAACAACGTCCGTAGCACTCAGAAAATCCTTTTTCTGAAATCTGTGTCTACTCTCGTGTATCACTCAACTTCGATCACCCTCTTCAGCCCTAACTCCTTCTGCTTAAATACCCACGCCACTTTAAGCAATTTCCAGGTTTGGGCAATTGACCCACAAGATCAATTATCTCCTAAAATCTAGGAGATTAGATTTGATCAATATCTTCAATGCAAAAACTCCTTCTCTGACTAGTAAACTTTGCTGGAAAATGCTCAACAGCATTTTACAAATTCTTCTAAGAGAAAGAACACAACTGCCATACCTTCAAAACGCACCCAGCACAAAACTTCGATTTGGACAGTTGATACAACACTTGAACCAGCACCTGCTGCAGCACCCCCTGCTGTATCTGCTCCTGCTTGTTTGTTTGAGCTGCAGCAGCTCCTTGTTCACATATGTTGGTTTTGTCAATCCTGCCATACTAGCATCATCAATCTCCCCCTTGGCATTTTGACAAAACCACCAGATATCAATCTTGAGAAATTCTCCTCTACTTCTTAGCCTGCTCTTTCTCCTCCCCCTTTTTCGAATAAATGACAAGGGGGGGGTGTGGCAGGGAGAACTTATGGGGGCAACACACAGAGCCCTAGAGAGGCTCTCAGATCTTCAAACCGGCCTGCATCCAGAGCTTTGGTGAAGATATCAGCAAGTTGTTTGGCAGTCACAACATGCTGGAGCGAGATAACTTTCTTTTCAACAAGATCACGAATGAAGTGATGACGAATGTCAATGTGCTTAGTTCTGCTGTGCTGAACCGGGTTCTTGGATATGCTGATGGCACTCATATTGTCACAGTAGAGAGTCATTTCATTTTGAGCAATATCATACTCACTCAGCATTTGCTTCATCCACAACATTTGTGCACAGCAGCTACCAGCAGCAATGTACTCAGCCTCGGCAGTGGATAGGGAAATGCTATTCTGTTTTCTGCTGAACCAAGAGACCAGGTTATTCCCCAAGAAGAAACATCCTCCCGAAGTGCTCTTCCTGTCCTCTGAGCAACCTGCCCAGTCTGCATCACTGTATCCGACCAGATTTGCATTTGTGTCTTTAGTGTACCACAAGCCATAGTCCACAGTGCCACCGACATACCGAATGATGCGCTTGACCAACTGCAGATGACTGTCTCTGGGACAGGCTTGAAATCTGGCACAGACTCCTACGGCATAGGAAATGTCAGGGCGGCTGGCAATTAGATAAAGCAAGCTCCCAATCATGCTTCTGTAGACAGTCTGACTCACTTCCAAACCATGCTCGTCTTTGATGGCTTTTACATGAGTGGCAGCAGAAGTTCGCTTGTGGCTTGCTGAATTGAGCTGGAATTTCTTCACAAGAGACTTGCTGTATTTACTTTGAGCAATGAAGATCCCATCCTTTTTCTGCGTAATCTCCAAACCAAGAAAGTATGAAAGTTCTCCTACCATGCTCATTTGAAATTCTTGCTGCATGTGATGCACAAACTGCTTCACCAGGTGCTGGGACTTTGATCCAAAGACAATATCATCCACATATATTTGAGCAATGATCACATCAGACTGAGTTCTTTTGACAAACAAGGTTTTGTCAGCTCCCCCTCGGTTGTAGCCATGTTCTTCCAGGAAAACTGTCAACCGCTCATACCATGCCCGAGGAGCCTGTTTAAGTCCATATAAGGCTTTCTTCAGTTTATACACCTGTTCTGGATGATGAGGATCTTCAAAACCTTTTGGTTGAGAGACATAAACTTCCTCAGAGAGATCTCCATTCAAGAACGCACTTTTAACATCCATTTGATATAATTTGAACCCCAGGCAGCAAGACATTGCTAGAAGCAGTCTGATAGCCTCCAGACGAGCTACTGGAGCAAATGTTTCATCAAAGTCTAGACCCTCAATCTGAGAATATCCCTGGGCAACCAGTCTGGCTTTATTTCGTGTAATGTTGCCCTTTTCATCAGTTTTGTTTTTGAACACCCATTTTGTGCCTATGATGTTTACCCCATTTGGTCTGTCTACCAGATCCCAAACATCGTGTCTTTCAAACTCTGCCAATTCCTCCTGCATAGCCATAATCCAGAATTCATCACTCATGGCCTCCTTGAAATTCTTTGGTTCAATGCTGGACATGAAACATGTATTGAGATAGGCATGACTTCTGGTTCTTCTTCTGTCTGAGGGATTCCCAATCACATTTGTCAAGGGATGATCCTTCAGTATCTTCTTTGGGGGCTGTCTTGAATGAGGATCAGGAGCCTCAGTGTGAAGATCATCAGACAGGCTTTCTGATTGGTCATCTGGAATTTCTGCTTCAGCACTAGCTGTAGCATCTTCTGTAGCCGCAGCTTGTTCACTTCTGGTCTGTCTACTAGGCATTTCTTCAAGATCAGAGTCAGTGTCAGAATCAGGGATAGATGCTTCTTCTGCATCATTGACAACAACATTTATGGACTCCATGACAGTTTTTGTTCGCTGGTTGAAAACACGATATGCCCTGCTGTTTGTTGAATATCCCAAGAACATTCCAGGATCACTCTTAGGATCGAGCTTCTTTCTATACTCCCGGTCTCTCAGAATGAAGCAATCACTTCCAAAGATATGAAAGTATTTAACCGTGGGCTTTTTCTGATTCCAGAGCTCATAGCAGGTCTGTTTGGTTCCCCTTCGCAAGGTGACTCTATTGATGATGTAGCATGCGGTGTTCATGGCCTCTGCCCAGAATTTCAGAGGAATCCTCTTAGCATGGATCATCACTCTTGCCATTTCTTGAATTGTTCGGTTCTTCCGTTCCACCACACCATTTTGCTGAGGGGTAATGGGAGAAGAGTACTGATGTGTTATACCCCTTTGTTGACAGAATTCATCCATGTCTTTGTTTTCAAACTCTCTGCCATGATCACTGCGAATGCTGCTGATTCTGAGATTCTTCTCTTGCTCTAATCGAGATACCAATGACACAATGACACTCACAGTATCTGACTTTTCCCTGATAAAATCAATCCAAGTGAATCTAGAATAGTCGTCAACACAGACAAATGCATACCTTTTCTTGCCTAAGCTCTCGACTTCCATTGGTCCCATCAGATCCATGTGAATCAGCTGTAGAGGCCTGGTGGTACCAATGTCTTTGACTCGTGGATGTGAGGCCTTCTTCTGTTTCCCAATCTGACAGTCTCCACAAATGGAGTCTGTCTCTCCTTTCAGCAGTGGGATTCCCCTGACCAGCCCTTCTGAGGCAATTCTCTTTAGAGTTCTCAGGTTAACATGTCCCATCCTTTTGTGCCATAAAGTCATTTCCTCGGCCTTTGTTAACATACACTTCTGAATCCGTGAGTTTGAACTCACATTGAGAAGGTAACAGTTGCTCTTGGATCTAGCTCCTTCCATTATACACTTTCCAGATTTGTCGAGGACTTGGCATGAGTCTTTCGTAAACTTAACTTGTTTAGTCCCATCACACAGCTGGCTGATGCTGATGAGATTAGCCTTTAACCCTTCCACCAAAAGGACATTCCTCAAACTTGGCATTCCTTCCACAGCCAAAGTACCTCTTCCCAGAACTCTTCCTTTCAGACCATTACCAAACTTCACACGTTGTTCCAAACAGGAAGTAATATTTTTCAGAAAGGATCTTTCCCCTGTCATATGACCTGAACACCCACTATCAAAGTACCAGCTTATCTTGTCTGAGGTGCTAGCTGTGCTGACAAGGGCGAGGAGCTGAGTCTGCGCATGTTTCTGCCTGACAGATTCCCTGGGCGATGCAATTCTGGCACGAGCTGAGAAACAGTTTCTTCGAATATGACCTCTGCGACCACAGCTGTAACAATTTTTAAACTTTAAAGTTCTTTTGTTACTGTGATGTAGAGCTTGCTGCAGCAAGTCTTGGTTCACTCCTTTTTGTGTTTTTGTGCCTCTTCTTGAAGACCTGTATCTGGCCATGTTGCATTCATCTTCACTCAGGTTTTTCTCATCTTCACTTCCACTGGTAGAAAGAGCTTTCTTTTTCATCCGTTTGCTGGTGCAGTTGATTTGTCGATGACCGTAGCCTGCACAATTCCAGCATTGGACTCCCTTTTTCATCTCTTTCTTATCATCTTCATCCTGAACTGGTTCTTTCCCTTTCCTCTTTCGTTCACTGCCCCTTCTGAATTGTCTTCGCGAGGAAGAGCTTCTCTCAGTTCTGGATTCCATGTTTTTCAGAAGCTTCCCAAGGTTCTTAACAAGCATGCTCATCTGATCATCTGGAACTGTCTGCTTGATTTCTGCTTCAGCTTTCAATCCAACATTTTTGTCCTTGGAAGTGGTGTCCTCTTTGACTAGTTTCATCTCAAATTGTTTGAGAGACCCCATCAGCTCTTCCAACCTCATGAACCTGACATTTTGCGCTTCTTCAATAGCTGTCACTTTCATGTCGAATTTTGTGGGCAATGATCTGAGAACCTTTCTGATAAGCTTTTCTTCAGGGATGGGCTCACCAAGAGCATGAGCTTCATTTGCAAGATCACAGAGTTTAGCATTAAACTCAGTGACTGTTTCTTCATCCAGCATCCTCAGATTCTCAAATTGTGTGGCAATTATCTGGAGTCTTGACAGCTTCACTCTATCAGTTCCTTCATGGGCAGTTTGCAGAATCTCCCATGCTTGCTTGGCCATGTCACAGTTTGAGATCAACCTGAAATTGTTAGCATCAACTGCAGCAAAAATTGCATTCAGAGCCTTTGAATTACCAGTTGCTGCAGCACCTTCTTCAGCAGTCCACTGCTCTTCAGGTTTTATTCTTGTCAGTCCTTGCTCATCCATGGTGATCGGAGGAGACCACTGAACCACAACAGCTCTCCATGTCTTCTCATCAATAGCCCTGAGAAAGGCTTTCATTCTAGCTTTCCAATATCCATAATTGCTCTCTTCCAATAATGGAGGTCTGCTTGTGCTGTCCTTCCTTCATTGTCTTGGCTTCTTCAGAGACACTGTAGGATCTTTTAACTCTGTGTGTCGAGTTCCTGCTCTGATACCAATTGAAATTTCACAGCGTCTCACTTAGGCAGATTTGTGAACTAGCAGTTGCTGCAGCACACTCTTGTTCACAAGAAATAATCTCAGCAAGCAATGAACAAAGACACAGATTTGTTCACCCAGTTCGGCCAAACTGCCTACGTCTGGGGAGGACTATTCTCCAGTCCTCAATCCACTCAACCAAAGGTTCCAAGTACCCACGGTTACAATGCACGCAACCTATGCTACTTTAACCCCGTGTGGATCACACAACACAATCAGAACAAGCTCTGATTTGTGTCAGCACACCCTCTACAATATGTCAGTCTAGAATAGCTACAATCCTCTCAAAGAACTTAGCCTATTCTATACTACACTACTCAGCAGGGTTGCTGCAGCAACAGCTGTAACACACAGCTGAAGCACAATGTCCGCGTCGCTCCAAGGCCTTCTGCCAAGCCGATCGAACCACTCCAAGAGCGCTGCACACTCTGAGTAACTCCCCCTCACTCAGTGACCACCTGTCACTAGTGAGTTCTTCCGCACGAACTTCCACCGAGCCTTCCACCTGTCAGTTCTTCCGCGGCTGCCTTTGATCAACCAACAAGCTCCACAGCTCTGAATTGGCTTCCAGATCAACGCACAAATCAGTCTCTGCAAGACCTGATTCTCTTCTGCAATGCTCACCACAGCTCTGCGCTCAACGCTCTGCCCGTGTGTGTTTGATCGAAGAACAACGTCCGTAGCACTCAGAAAATCCTTTCTCTGAAATCTGTGTCTACTCTCGTGTATCACTCAGCTTCGATCACCCTCTTCAGCCCTAACTCCTTCTGCTTAAATACCCACGCCACTTTAAGCAATTTCCAGGTTTGGGAAATTGACCCACAAGATCAATTATCTCCTAAAATCTAGGAGATTAGATTTGATCAATATCTTCAATGCAAAAACTCCTTCTCTGACTAGTAAACTTTGCTGGAAAATGCTCAACAGCATTTTACAAATTCTTCTAAGAGAAAGAACACAACTGCCATACCTTCAAAACGCACCCAGCACAAAACTTCGATTTGGACAGTTGATACAACACTTGAACCAGCACCTGCTGCAGCACCCCCTGCTGTATCTGCTCCTGCTTGTTTGTTTGAGCTGCAGCAGCTCCTTGTTCACATATGTTGGTTTTGTCAATCCTGCCATACTAGCATCATCAAATGCCATTACCATAACAATCTCCCCCTTGGGCATTTTTGACAAAATCTGATGTCCACTGATGCCTAAGCTATCTGCGCTTCTTGTTGAACCTTCAATGGCTGGTTTGTTTCTTCAGCCTTTTGGTTGGTCATTGCTGGCCTAATTCGACAATAGTAAACTACTTATGTTCCTGTCTTAGGCTGACATGTTGATTACTACTTATAGGTTATTTTTGTTTGGGACAGTTCCGGCCATATTCGGGCTTAGTCTCAGCCACGCAGGGCCACACAAAAAATGTAATAGTTACCTATTACACAAAGTTCACACAGTTCAGTTCATCATCAAATTTGTTTTCTTCTCCCCCTTTTTTTCATAAATGACGAGGAGAATCACAAAATATCACCACTATGGGGAGGGGCCAGCTTCCTCATCTGCTGGATGCTCCAGGTCCCGCAACAAGCCTATGATCTGATTGCATAGTTCAGTAACCCTTTTAACCACCGTGACAGAAGACTGAGCTTGGATTTCAGGTGGCTGATCATTCTTGCTCTGAGGGCAGCCTAGATAGCTGGAATAGAGGCCTCTCCCTGTTCTTTTGCTTTTGGATCTGGTAGAGGGGCAGTGGGCAAGGGATCTTCGTGGGCAATATCTAATATATGCTTCCCCTTGAACAGTTTGTGATCAACCACAAACACCTGAGGCTCCTCATATATCCCTTCAGTAATAGTCTTCAACTCAGAATGTTGTGCTATGATCAGCTCATAGATTAATGAGGGAAGCACTATGGACAGGATAGTCTTTGTGCAGCCAGTATGGGGAGCAATCTGTGAGAATATTACCTCACCAATGTTTACTTTTCTTGATATCCTAATGGTATACAGATGATCCCGGAAGGCTTTGCTGACTTTCCCCTATGGGAGCTAGGAATCCAGTTCCTTATCCCAATGTTATACAGTAATGCATACTTGGAGGATAGTTCCGAGGAACTCAAAGTTGTGAGTTGCCTAGGTCCTACACAGTCCTCCTGTAAGGGTGCTGGCCAAGACATCGGGATTTTATCATGGTAGGGACCCTGGATTCACTATTTATCCCGAAATATTCATTTATGAATGCTGGATTGGCCACTACCAGCTTGCCTCTTACCCAGCTCCTACCATATCCGCCGCTCCTTTCATCATCAAACTTATCCTCTATGTTCACTAAGAATTCCCTAAACAGTTGACCACAAAATCTTTGGGGAGTGTAAGAGTTTTCAATAGATTTACCTCTTCTAAGATTTTGATGATCTCAGCCGACTTGTATCTCTGACAGCGCGTCGTCGTGCGCCTCAAATTTGAATTTGTAGCTCCTGTTAACACACTAGCAAGCGGTAAGCAGGGTCGAACCCAAAGAGAGCAAATGAGTCGGAGTTCAAATGGAAGTCACAGAAAAAGGAACACAACTGAGGATATCAATTCAAAGAAAATCAGTTCGGGGAGTGCAATGCAACTAGTTATCATCGATCGAATACATGCATAAACTAATGGATTCTGCCTCTGTCCAACA
Organism: Umbilicus rupestris; assembly: GCA_963678935.1. Lineage (NCBI taxonomy): Eukaryota > Viridiplantae > Streptophyta > Magnoliopsida > Saxifragales > Crassulaceae > Umbilicus > Umbilicus rupestris. Next base: position 7,947,702 of record OY787610.1, on the reverse strand, counting down.
TTCCCGCTAAAGATATGTCGACAATCAAATTCTACCTATTCTTAACCGCTAGGCCTTCGAACAAGTTCAATAGTTACTCGACTTATACCACAAATTGGTTCTACCGCTAGGTTTTCCCCAACAATGCAATCAAGTCAAGTGTAACACAATTGATATCAATCTAGCTCACCGCTAAGCTGCACCAAATTGTCAATCAAAGCATTCGTTTCATTCATACAAGGGCAGCAATCCATAGCTCAAATCATGTATTCATGGACCTCAAACCAACTATTGCAATGCAAACCCCAAACTGAAATATTGATTTAGCTACTCATCATATCCATGGTATATAATAGAAACTAGGTTGAGTCACTACAAACTGAGATAAAACGAAACTGAGCTAAAATACAAATTCGGTGAATAGTGTTTCCGGCCGTGAATAGTGAATTCCGGCCGTGAACAGTAATGAACAGTGACAGTACGTGAACAGTAAAGATGAACAGTGAATTCCGGCCACTTTCCAGCAGCTTCTCTCTAGAGCTCCTCCACTGCCGTCACTCTCTTCCGTGAATAGTGCTGTCCCAAAATGGAGTGTTGAAGTGAGATAATTCTTTTCCTCATTTGTCCATGTCTTAGGTTTAGGGTTTTTGGGTTGAACCATCTTGATTGAACCACATGTGCTTGAACCAAATCTGATTTCCAATTGAACCAGCAGAGTTGACTGCTGTTGACTTTTTGGTCTTGGGTGAATGCTTCAAATATGCGATAAAATCCGATGCGATCTTGAACACACCTGCGATACGAAAACACTACAAAAGAGTAATCGATTCACGCAAAATGTAATAAAACTATGGGAATACATAACTCAATGGAGCGTATAAATACACTCCATCAAACTACCCCACACTTATTCTTGTTCGTCCCCGAACAACAACAAGATACGCAAGCACTCAAATCATTTCTATTATGCCATGACATAAACATTGAAATTACTCGAGAAGTCATCCCTAATCACTTTATCAATACATGCTCGCAATCATTCTCAAATAATGATCAACAAGAACTAGAATGATATATGTTACCTTTAAGCTTGAGATGGGATTTTAATGGATGACTGGGAGTAGTCCTTTTTAGACTCCTAACTCCACTCTTTGGTTCAACTTCATAGCCACGCGCATACAACTGAATTTGCTTTCTTTGGCACGTGATGAATCCGAGTTATGAGAGGATCAACCTTTTTTTCTTTTCCTGTAGGACATATTTCTTGCTTTTGGCCTTTGCTCTTTTTCGATTGCTTTTCTTTCACTTCTTGTAAATCTGATTTTTTTCTTTTTCGAGCTTCTAATGTGAAATGTTTGCTTCTTGTCCTTTTTGAGCTTTGCTCTCCAATTTGAACCGTTCCAATCATAGCCTTCGAATGGCAGCATAAGGAACGCGTCCCGCTCTTTCTCATCCTTGCCCTTTCAGCGCGAGGCAGGATAGGGGTTACCCACCCATTCCCGGTTACTCGGACTAGAGATAGGACGGTTTGTTTTCCCGTCCCACCACTGCATAACACTGCAATGATGGAGTCAATATCACCCCTCATAACTCGAAGCACCAACCTCCACAAATACAGCGCGCTACGCGACCAATCCTTTGAACCTCCAAATGAATGTCAAGTCCCTCTAGGACATTTCTATCAACTCCACATCCTGAAATATCTCAGCTCAAAAGAACATATAACATTAAAGCGCAAGCATCACAATATTTTGGAATTCATGGAAAGCATACATATCAAAACTTCAAAGAGAGGGCATCATCTCATAAAATCAGCATTTATATCACAGCACAATGTATCATCTCATTAATCCAGCAGCAACTCAGTAGCATAATCCTCATAAACATGGCAGCAAATGCTCACAAACTCAGCAACTCATAAAAAAAAACTAACGTGCTCTACTATTAACTAATGCAAGCTAACAAAGGCACACATGATGAACATAGGATGCATACTAACTTCCCACCCCACACTTGAATCGAACCGTGTCCTCATGGTATAATCTAGGGTGAGGAAAGAAAGCTCATGCAAGATTCACACAAGAATTAAGCGACTAACATGGCTAAACTAGTGAAGATAAAAAAAAAAGGTCAGAAAGAATTGCGCCCCAAGAAGACATTAAATCGAGCGCCCCAAGAAGACATTAAGTTGCTAAAGTGTGAAGCCGGAGCGGAGAATAATGTTGCCTGGAGGCGCTTGACTCACTGAGATGGAAAACTCAAAAGATTGCTATTCAAACAACTAAGACTCTAATGACTTCTAACATGCATGACTCTTTTAAACACTAAATAGACTCACACTAAAACTCTAAAATTAAGCACCGGGTTGCCTCCCGCAAGCGCCTTTGTTTAACGTCTTTGGCTTGACGATACCTTCCATTTAAGCTCATGCCGGTTCGGCCAAATGGAACTCCTCATCATGTAGGATATCGGGTGGAACATCAAGTGGAATATCAGGTGGAATGGTAGGCTTCAGGTGCTCCGTCAAGGGCTTTAATTGAATATCCGGGGGCTGCACAACAGATGGGGCGAGGATAGTTTTATTGGACAATTTGATGGCATTGATATCATACCTAGGGATGTCATGGATTAATTGCCCAGCAGCAATCTCCTTGGTGTTCAGCCCCTCTTTGGTGTCTAGCTCAGATATGTCCTCCCCACATCGTGCGAGTGTAGCATCTTTGATGGTGTCCAAGGCTTGTATTCCTAGAAGGTTAGGTAGGAATTGCATAGACTTATGAATATTAATTAAAGTTGATCACTTCCCTTTCTACCTCCATGGAGAGATCACCCGTATGTATATCAATTTTCATCTTTGTGGTTGCCATAAATGGTCTCCCTAGCAAAATTGGTGAAGACCCTCTCTCATCCTCCATCTTGACCACATAAAAATCTGCAACCAATGAAAGTGTTCCTACCTGCACTAGCACATCAACAACAAGACCCTCTGGCTTTGTGCACGATCTATTAGCCATTTGAATTGTAAAATCAGTGGGTCTAAGAGGACCGATATGCAATGTTTCATATAAGGAATAAGGCAAGATATTAATCGAGGCACCCAAATCCAACATGCAATTATCCACTTGAACATCATTAATTATGCATGGAATTGTAAAGATACCTGGATCCTTACATTTCGGTGCTACCTTGGATGGAAGAATGGCCGATATGTTGGGGTTGAGATTTACTTGCTCAAGACCTCCTCGTCGAGTAGTGCACAAATCCTTAACGAACTTGGCATACTTGGGAATGTGCTTGATTGCATCGAGGAGTGGGACTGTGACTTCCATCTTGCTGAATAGCTCTAGCAGCTCTTGATCCATTGCTGGGCTCTTCTTTGCTTTGGATATCTGCATAGGAAATGGAAGGGGAGAGTTAGTTTGGCGAAATTCAGAATTTGAGGCAGAATGTCGCGCTCCAGATGAAGACATTATTCGCGCTCCAGATGAAGACATTAAGGGTCTGCGCGCCGAGCTAATGTTCTCCTGGGGCGCTCTACTCTCTGTTTCGGTTTCCCGTCTCGCCTCTTCTGCAATTTGCTTCCCACTTATCAAAGTCACCGAACAAACATTTCCTCTTGGATTAGGAATTGTTTGTGATGGCAGCTTTACTTTCTCTTTGTCATTCTTTAGTTCGGAAACGGTAGCCGCCAGTTGGGACATTTGCTTAGATAACTCAGCCATGGTGCTATCGGTCTTGGCTTGATTATTTTGCATAGTCATCGCCATCTCTTTAACAACTTCCTCTAATGACTTCCCTTGATTGACATTGCTCGGGCCAGCTTGGTTGGGATTGAAGTTGCGCCTTTGCTGAAATTGACCATTGATATTACCATTTCCATTGTATCTCTCTTGTTGGTGAAATGGTGGGCGGTAGGCTTGACCTTGTCCTTGGTTCTGATTCTGATTTTGTCCTTGATTGAATCCTCCTTCATTTCTCCAACTGAAACCATTGGCTGAACCATGTCCCCTTGATAAAGATGCCCTATATGATCTCTGGTGGTGTTGGAGGTGCATCAGTTTGTGCCCGGGAAGATTATCCAATGGAGGCAGCTAAGTCTTCAGAGACTTCTTCTTCTTCACTGCTCGAATCAGGGATGACAATGGGGGATTTGCCTTTGTCGGATTGTGACGGAGGGGAGATGTCCTCTCCTGATGGGTCCTCGGACTAGGTGTCATCAGATTATTCATCTGAACCAGGGGTGATTTCTTCAGCTTTGCTTGGCTCTTAAGTCCCTTGGGGTGCTACAGGAACCTCTTATTCCTCTTCTTCAGAAGATGATTTTTCTTCTGTTTCAGCAAGTTCTTCGTTTGTGGCTTTTGAAACTGGTTCTCCACCTGTCATCCGTCTCCTCTTTTTATTCATTGATTCTTCTAATAGTGTAGGCCTTTGCGATGGAAGTTCTGGTGATGGTTGCCAGATAACTAGTTCTCGGCATGGTTCCGCAGCCTTCTATTTTACCTTTGCCTTTTTCCGGTCAGTGAGGATATAGCATCCTTGACAAAACTGCTCAAGAGACTGCTGAAGCTCTTCCTAAAAATTGGTGGCTGGAGCACAATCTGAAGACTGACAAAACAACAACAACAACAAAGAACCAGAGTCTGCTTCAGCAATCCCAGATTGACAAAGCAATAACTCATGGAGTTTGATTTAGGATTAATCCGGAGTTCACCTAAACCGGAGTTCAACTAGAGTGCTGCTCGTTGAAGGATCAACTGGAGCTCGGTGATCAGCCGCGGATAAGCATTGTCGCGGGCTGCGGAGCTTTGATCAATGATTGTGCGTCGTTGTACGCGTCAAATTAATCCTTCCTTCTCCACTTAGTATAGCGGCTAAATCAGGGTCGATCCCACAAGGAGCGTGCTGACTCGTCTTAGCTAGCAACCTACAACTTACGAAATTGGGGTTGTGAGTGATTGGGTTGCGCAGATGCGTGAATGAACAGTAGTGAAAGCAGAGTTGCACGATACGTGCGCAGGCAGTAGATTTTAAGTACTATGACAATCCTCTATGAATGTATCCCTTATCATCGACTCTAAACTTCTATAGTGCAGTTCTACTTAAGTTAGTGTCCGATCAAGGCTTCCTAACGTGCGCGCATGTTCCGATCAAAGTCCATGAGCTATTAATTCCTGAAACTAGTCTAAGCATCCACGAATCCTATCACAATAGCAGCTGATTGTCCTAGTGTGTTACTCCTAGTTGTCACCGTCAAGCTATCAACTAGTTTAACATACAATAACTAGCAATTAGAATAAGATTGCGGTTCAAGGCTTCCCTTATTCACACAACTAATTATCACCCATATGCATAGAATTAATATAAGTAGATGTACCAAGCATTAAGCACAAGTCTCAAAGGAAATACTTCATAGAATCATGCCTAGCCGATACAAAGTGTTTAGCTAGACATGCTAAAAACAAACATCATAGCAATAATAAATAAAACTAAGGCAGCAAGAGAAAACGTAGCAGGTTGGCGCAATTGCGGGTTGCTGTTCTCGGCTGGCGCAGGTGGTTCGCGCAGATTCTGGCTGAAGTAGCTCGTGTGTTTTGCTGCTGAGCATCCTTCTCTCTATCTGTTCTCTCTCCCTTTCTAACCCTAGCTTCCCTCCTCTTTTATAGTGGTCTTGAAGCCTGAGGAATGCTTAGATTTGGCCCGAGAGACTTTTAGCAACTTCCCAAATCTAGGAGATCAATATTTAGAAACTCTGCCATTCTGCGCACGCTGATTGCGCTACTTGCTTCGCGCAGTCGGTTTCCGCACTGTAGTCCGAAACAACTATCTCCTTTTGCGCTGCTAGCTCCGCAGGTCATGCATTGCGCTCTAAAAAACGTCCGTTAGCGCACATCTGACTTATGCTCCTGTTTTATTCTGTAATACAAAAATACTGAAAACCAGTAATCCTGTACACAAAATAATGCAAACAAGCACAGTGTTGAGATCTAAATAGCGCATATAACTAGGCTCTATCAATCAAGGTTACCCAATAGTGACAGAGTGAATCATTGATTAAGGGGGAGTAGAGACTTAGTTTGAAGAACTCCAGAGTGTCCAACTGTTTTGCGGGAGAGCTAGAAAAGTTGTGGACTGGAGATACAGTAATTTAGGTGAAGAGTGTGCTTAAGCATTTCGTGTACCATACATTGTAATAGAATAGGCTAGGTCTGTGAGTTGGGTCCGTAGCTATTTGTTACTGGAAGTGTGTAGGTAACGCGAAGAGAGTCTGTGTGATCAGACTGCTAGCTAGTCTAGGTGGTTAGACTGAGCATAAGATTTCGGCTAGGTGAGAAGTAGAGGTGTGAGTCCTTTGTACTTCAAATTGAGATAGTGGAATCTTAAGGATCGATGTATCCTCCCCAGACATTGGCAAGTTGCCGAACTGGGTGAACAAATCATTGTGTCTTTCTTATTTTGCCAGTAGAATAATTCAGTAGAAAGATTCGGAGAGTGCTTAAGTACAAGCTATAACTCCAGTGGCTATATCCTCGCATCAGTAATGCAGCAGAATTTCCATTGGTATCAGGTCCAATCACTCAACATACAGAGTGTGATCCGGGAGAGCGTTGCTGTTATCTATGGCCAACATGAAAGAGGACAAAGTACAATCAGACCCTCGTTGCTCGAAGAAGGTAATTATTGGTATTGGAAAGCTCAAATGAAAGCGTTCTCGAAGGCCATGGATGAGAAAGCATGGAGCGCTGTGATCTCGGAATGGGGCACATCCATTTGTGATAGATGATAAAGGAGTAGCACAAAAGAAATCCGAAGAGAGATAGACTGCTAAAGAAGTTGCTACAACATCTGGAAATTCCAAAACTCTCAATGCAATATTTGCCGTAATTGATGCAAATAAGTTCAGGCTGATCTCAAACTGGGACGTCGCGAAAAAGGCTTGGGATACCCTTGAGACAGCTCTTGAGGGAACAGACAAGGTAAAAAGCTTGAGAATTCAGATGATCACCTCAACGTTTGAAAGCTTGAAGATGGTGGAGGGAGAAACCATCAGTGAGTTCAATGCCAAGCTGTGTGACCTATCAAATGAAGCTTAGGCCCTCGGAGATCCGATACAAGAAGATAAGATAGTCAGAAAAGATCTCCGATCCCTAACATCAAAGTTTGACATGAAGGTCACAGCCATAGAAGAAGCTCAAGATGTCAAGAACATGAGGCTGGACGCACTTATTGGTTCGTTGATTGATTGATTTGCTGATTGATTGATTTGCTGAGAGAGTGGTGAAGCATCCTCTCGGAGAACTGATGCAGGAGGAGAAGCTGGTAAGAAAAGTACTTAGATCTCTCACCTGAAAATTTGATATGGACCATATAAGAAGCCCAAGATGTCAAGAAAATGAGGCTGGAGGGACTGATTGATTTGCTGAGACAATTTGAGATGAAAGTTACAGAGGATGCTTCACCACTCTCTCAGAAATAGTTTGGGCTGAAAGCTGAGACTAATAAGAAAGAGGCTGCTCCAAAAGACTTTGTACATCAACTGTCCCTATTTGCTAAGAACTTTGGTAAGCTCAAATTGGATCAACAACCTTCATAAGCAAGTCAAAAATCAAGGGGGAGAAATCAGTCAAGGAGAGGAGACAATTCCAAAAGAAGAAACAAGAATGCCGATGAAAGTAGAGAAGAAGGGAAGGACAAGCAGAAGGGGAAGGCTATGGCCACAGACAATTTGAATGTCCGAGCTATCAAAAGAAGAATAAATCCCTTGCTGCAAACTGGAGCGACGAAGATAGTGAAGACGGTGTTGAACAGATGAGCAATGTTGCTCTAACCACTATAACATCTCAAGAAAATAATGGTTCAGTAAAGTCAGACATTGTTTATGACATTGTTGAATCTGATAGCAGATATGATGAAGAGTTCTCAGAAGAGTGAATTGCTGATCAGTTCAAATGATACAAGAAAAGTGCCTGGAAGTGATTGAAGTCAACAAAGACCTGTTGTCAAAGATATCCGGATATGAGACAAGCTTCAAAGCATCATTTCCTCACTGACCAATAGAAAACAATCAGATGTTGTTGTGATAGTTGGAGAAGACTGTCAACAGAAAGCTACGTCAGAAGCAGGCAACACAGAGACATCTATTCTGGATAAAATCCTGGCCTACCAGAGGTATGGAGGTTGGATTGAAGGCCTTGGGTACACAGGAAAAAGCAAGCTCAGGTGTGACTACATTTGTCAAAGCTGCAGATCCCGAACAAACTAAAAGAAGTGTTTAAGAGAGCTCAGTTACAAGAGTTCAACATGATCAGATAAAGATATCTTAGAAAATGAACAAGAGAATGCTACATCACCCTCTTGATCAAACTCTTGGTAGAAAGCCTAGAACGAAGAAGGTGAGATGCTACATTTATGATCAGGCAGGATATCTTCAGAGACAGTGTCCAAATCTAGCTAACTACAGGAAGCCTCAAAGAGCACCAAATACTAGACAAGTCAGAACAATAGTCCTCCGTTCACCTATGAATACTATAGCTCGCAAATGCCGGTGAGCAGAGGATATTGTGTAAGAAATCTTCAGTCGGATTGGAGGGTCAACTAATAAGAGAAGGAGGCACAGAAAGAAAAGAAGCACTGATTACTCATCCACTACCGCAAGAAGGGGCAAAACACCAGAGAAGAACAAGTGTCAAAAGCGCTAGGTGGAGGTGAAAAAGAACACTAATGTGGATAAACAGCCCCTCAATACCCCCACTGAAGCAGGAGTCAAAAGAATCATGAGCCAAAGATTATTTTTCCAGAAAAGACAGAGGAACAGAGTGCTGAAGCACTCGTTGATTTTTGTTGCTCTAGGGGTTGCTACAAAAAAAAACTGATGAGCAGACTCAAGGAAGAGTTGAATCTGAACAGGTTGCTGAAGCAACCAAATTATCCAAAGGGGTAGAGCACCCGTGGCATAATGATGATGTAATTGAGGTGTTGGTAGATAATCCTCGGAGAAACCAGAAGAAGAGTTTGGAGAAGAAGCAGCAAAGGCCGAGGATGAAAGCTTCTTTGAGAGAATACTTGAAAGCTATGGAAAAAGATTGGGCAGCAAAAGACAATGTGCAAGGACTCCTGCCATTTGTGACAAAAAAAAGGGAGAGGAATGTAATAAGTAGAACATGTTTTCTATTATAATCAGACTATCAATAGTTATATTACTATAGTTGTAGTTTAGTTTTTTTAAAATGCCAAGGGGAAGATGGTTGAGGATATGACATCCTTAACAAAACTGCTCAAGAGACTGCTGAAGCTCTCCCTTAAGATTGGTGGCTGGAGCACAATCTGAAGACTGTCAAAACAAAAACAACAATAAAGAACCAGAGTCTGCTTCAGCAATCCTTGAAGATTTGAAGCTGAGACACTAACTGAAGAATGGGTGAGAGACAGCTATGAAGAGATAGAGTCTGCTTCAGCACTTTGTAATGATCCAGAACTAGAGCAGAATGCCCAATCAACCTGGAGTTGCACGAAGAGGCTAGGGAGCTCTGCAGACGTCATATTGAGCTCAGCAATTGTCAGCACATGGCTGAAGAAGATAAAGATCCAACAATCCAAATTAGGCAAATGAAGATAAAGATCGAACAGTTCAATCTGGAGGGTTTTGTCAATTTGAATGCCATTTTCGTAACAGAAGGCATGAAGAGCTGTGATCTCGGAATGGGCACATCCATTCGTGATAGATGATAAAGGAGTAGCACAAAAGAAATCCGAAGAGAGATGGACTGCTAAAGAAGCTGCTACATCATCCAAAATTCTAAAGCTCTCAATGCAATATTTGCAGCAGTTGATGCAAATAATTTCAGGCTGATCTCAAACTGCACCGTCGCAAAAAAGGCTTGGGATACCCTTGAGACAACTCATGATGGAACAAACAAGGTGAAGAGCTTGAGATTTCTGATGATCACCTCAAGATTTGAAAGCTTGAAGATGCTGGAGGGAGAAACCATCAGTGAGTTCAATGCCAAGTTATTTGACCTATCAAATGAAGCTTAGGCCCTCGGAGATCCGATACAAGAAGATAAGATAGTCAGAAAAGATCTCCGATCCCTAACATCAAAGTTTGACATGAAGGTCACAGCCATAGAAGAAGCTCAAGATGTCAAGAACATGAGGCTGGACGCACTTATTGGTTCGTTGAGACAGTTTGAGATGAAAGTTACAGAGGATGCTACACCACTCTCTGGGAAAAATATTGGTTTGAAAGCCGAGACTAATAAGATGGAGGCTGCTTAAGAAGACTTAGTACATCAACTGTCCCTGATTGCCAAGAACTTCGGTAAGTTCAAATTGGATCAAAAACTTCATATGCAGGTCAGAAATCAAGGGGGAGAAGTCAGTCGAGGAGAGGAGACAATTTCCAAAGAAGAAACAAGAATGCCGATCAAAGCAATGAAGAAAGCAAAAACAAACACAAAGGGGTCCAACGCTGGGAGTGCGAGGGATATGGCCATAGACAGACTGAATGCCTGAGCTATCATAAGTAAAGCAACAAATCCCTTCCTGCAAACTAGAGCGACGATGACATTGAAGACGGTGCTGAATAGAAAAGCAATGTTGCTTTGACCACTGTAATCACTCTAGAAAATACCGGTTCGGTAAAGTAAGATATTGTTTATGGTGTTAAAGAGACAAACAACAATGATGATGAGGAAATCACCGAGGAGTTCATCGCAACTAAGTTTTCCCCTATGCACGAGAAATGGATGGAAGTCATTGAGATCAATAAGGGGTTGATTGCAAAGATATCTTGCTTCGAAACCGAACGAGAAGAGCTGCTGAAGACCATTGCCTCTATGACCGAGCAATCCAACCAACAACAAGATGAGTATGCTGCTGCAATGGAAGGGCTAAGTCTCCACAAAAGAACAGTAAAGATGCTCCATAATGGGTCGAGCAACTTAGACAACTTGCTGGCGTCTCAAAGGTATGGAGGAGGCAATGCAAGACTCGGCTACACAGAAGAGGGTGGCACTGGAGTGACCACGTTTGTCAAGGCTATGGAAACAGAAGGTGCTGAACTAGAAGTACAAAGCAAGCAAACGCCAGCTGAACAAAAAAAATAGGTTCTGAAGAAAAAGCAAAGATGCTACAATAACCTGTGTAGCACGTAGCTAGAACTCGACATGACAAACGTTATTGCTACTTCTTGCCATCAAGTTCGCAATGATGATCTGACAACATATTGGTATCTGCTGAGGATTGATCAAATGAGAATTGACCACAGTTGGTGAGGAATGTCAAAGCGGAAAACAAAAGTGAGAAGTGAAAAAGGATTTCGCAATGAAGATCTCACAACATATTAGTCGAACACCCAGTGGAGAAGAGGCGTAGACATATTCGCTGAGGACCCCTACCAATTGTGACAAAAAGGGGGAGAAGATTCTGTTGATGACGCCGTTGATAGTGTTGATAAAGTTTTGTCAAAATGCAAAGGGGGAGATTGTTGACATCCTTGACAAAACATCATAATAATCTACTACAGCACTCCCTGAAGATTTGCAGCTGGACCACAATATGAAGACTGACAAAATAGTAACAAGATACAACAACCAAGCACAAGTATCTGCTACAGCACTCTGTGGACCACAATAGCTGAGGCAAACTGGGCAACGGTCAATTGACAGAGTCTGCTATAGCAACCCGTGTTGATCTGAAGCTAGAGCAGAATGGGCGAGTGTCCTGAAGATGCTCGGAGAGTGTCCAGAGAGGAGCTGCCAGTGTCGCAGAGGTTCAAGGAGCTTTGCAAACGTCATCAAATGATTTGCACGCGGCCGAAAGAGATACAGAAGGATAAGGTTTCTAAATTCAGATTTAGGCAAACTTATCTCAACAACTTTGCAAGAATCTAGGAGAAGATTCAGATTATGCTATTCTGCACTAAGAATCCTAAGTCAACTAGGTTTCTATTACTGATTATCAATGAAGCTATAAGAGGAGGGTAGAGGCATATCCATGAGGTATGGAAAAAAGAATCGAAGCAAAGAATGCACACAACGAGAGTTAATAGTAGAAGGCTGACAGAGTTGTGTTGAGCGCAGAAGGGATCAGAACTCGCTGAGTTTGAAAGACATTCGGGGGAGCAAAGATTGGGTTTACAGAACTCAGAGCGTGTCCTACTGTTTGACAGAGTGTGTTAGAATCGTCGTTGACAGAAGTTATAGCAAATCTGCTAGAGAGTGTGCTACAGCATTCTGTCTACAACACATTGTAATAGGATAGGCTAAGTCTTAGCGTCAGGTCTGTAGCTTAGGGTGATCAGATTGTGCTAAGGCTTCAACTAGGTGAGAAGTAGAGGTTAAACTAGCTAGGCTGAGTTTTGAGTCCTTTGTACTTCAAACCAAGAATAGTGAAATTTTGAGGATCGGCGTATCCTCCCCCGAAGTAGGCAAGTTGCCTAACTGGGTGAACAATTCATTTGTGTCTTTCTTGTTCAGCCAAAAGAACAATTCAGCAGAAAGATACTGCGAGTGCTACAATAGAAGCTGTAACTCATCATAAGTAACGCAGTCAAATTTCATATTTATATGCAAACCCTAGATTGTTGGACATGGTCCTCGGGATTTGGGCCTATGGGCCTCTGGCCCGTACCGATGCTCTCGTGATCGAGTCTTTGCTCTTTGCATTCCCGAGTGATCGAGTGAGTCCTAGAATTCTCCAAATACGCAATAAAGCTCCAAAGCGGTCTAGATACACTTGCGATGCGAAACACTACATATAAGTAATCTAGCACACGCAAAATGCAACTAAACAATGGGAATAAACAACTCGTTGATTCGTAGAAATACGCTGCATCAAACTACCCACACTTATCTTTGTTCGTCCCCGAACAAGAACAAAATCAAGACTCGCAAACACTCAAACCATTCCTGTAATGCCAAAGACCAAACACTGGATCTACTCGAGATGTCTGCTCTAATCAATTCAACAACATATACTCACACTCATTTTCAATAGTGATCAGCAAGAAACTACAATGATACATGTTACCTGTGAGGTAGAGATGGAATTTCAATGGATGACTGGGAGCTAGTCCTTTGTAGACTCCTGACTCCATTCCTCAGCTCAAGGTCATAGTCACGCTTCTACGATGAATTTGCTTTCTCCATCACGTGATAAATCCAAGTTATGAGGAACACACCTTTTTTCTTCTTCTTTTTTGTAGGACAGCTCTTGATACTTTCTTGTTTTGCTTAGTCCGAAGACTTCACTCAACTCGGTTGCTTTTCTCTCTTTGTTTCGGAAAATTTCTTTTTGAGGTTTGCTTTCCAATGTAAATTGCTTGTCCTTTTTCATTTTTGCTCTTTGAAATGTTCCAATCGTAGCCTTCGAATAGCAGCATATGGAGCACGTCCCACTCTTTCTCATCATTATCCTTTCATCGCGAGGCAGGATAGGGGTTACCCACCCATTCCCGGTTACTAATACTAGAGATAGGACGGTTTGTTTTCCCGTTCCACCATTGCACAAACGCTAGAAAGGTCGAGTGAATGTCTCACTCCTCGAACTCGGAATGCCAACCTCCACAAACTCAGCGTGCTACGCGACTAATCTCCTGAACCTTTGAACATGTGTCAAGTCCGTCTAGAACATTTTCTATCAAGTCCACATCCTGTAATAACTCAAGTCAAAAGAACATATAACATCAAGTCACTAGCATCACAATTTTGATGAAATTATGCAAAGCATACACATCAGAACCTCATAGAATCGAACATCATCTCATAAAATCAGCATCTTCATTGTAGCATATAATCTCATAAAACCAGCATCATTGTAGCATATAATACTAAACAAAAACGTGCTCTAACTACTACTAATGCATGCTAATAAAGGTAAACGTACTGACACAGCATACTAACTTCCCCACCCCACACTTGAACCGAATCGTGTCCTCACGATACAATTAGATTGTTGAAATGGGTACTCATGCAAGAGGAACAAATAACTAAAGCAGTGGCGAAGCCAGGATTTCTTTTGACCGGGGGCAAAAAAAATCCTGGCTTTATACCGGGGGCATAGCTTTAAAATTACCGTGGTAATTTGTTATAAACCTAAAAAAATTCAAGCTAATCATACATAATATATAGTAAAGTTTGAAAATGACCGGGGGCGGCCCCCCCCTCCCATTGCCATGGCTCCGCCACTGAACTAAAGTGACTAAATAGCATAAGAATTCAAATCCTAACTATGCTCGGGCTGCCTCCCGAGGAGTGCACTTGTTTAACGTTGTTGGCTCGACGATATCTCTCATCCTCCATCATTTATTGGCTCGGCAAGCTGGAACTCCTCATCAGGTGGGATATCCTCTCCAAAAGGAACATCTTTTTGCAGCAGTCGAGATATTGGCAATGCTGTCTTCGAAAAGTCTTTAACAAACTTGCGATAAAATCAAGCATGTTCTAGGAAAGACATGATACCACGCTGGTCAGTGGGGAAAGGCAATCCACGAATTTAATTAATTTTCCTTTTGTGTACTTGAATACCTTCCTCACGTTGTATATCTGACTCGAGCACCGCATCGTCAATGATGTCCAACGCATGTATTCCTCCAATGTCAGGTGGGTATTCCATAGACGTATAGATGTTAAATTTAATTACTTCCATGTCTACCTTCATGAAGAGATCACCCGTAAATGTATCGATCTTCTTCTTCGCGGTCATCATGAAGGATCTCCCTAGCAGGACTGGTGAAGTGTCTATCGTTCCATCACCCTCCATTTTCATCACATAAAAAGCTTCAAGGAACACAAGCTTCCCTACGTGCACTAACACGTCAACAATAATACCCTCTGGCTTACTACATGATCTATCTACTAGTTGAATTATCAAGTCAGTGGGTTTCAGAGGACCAATACGCAACACTCGATATAAAGAGTAAGGCAACACAATAATCGATGCATCTAAATCCAACATGCAGTTATCCACTTTGATTTTACCAATGATGCACGAAATTGTAAATGTACCTGGATCCTTACATTTTTGTGCTATCTTCCACTGAATATGGCTGAGATGTCTTGCCTCAGATTCATCTGCTCAGGTTTTAGTCCTCCTCTTCGGTTAGTTCACAATTCCTTAAGGAACTTAGCACCACAAGCTTGAGGATTTGATTGGGAAATCAAATCTCCTAAAAATTAGGAGATAAGATCTTGTTGAAATCTTTGAGGGTTTCCTAATTTTGACGGCGGCAGAGTTTCTATAGAAGGGGGAGGAGAGCAGAGTAATGATCATTGATTAAAGAGAAACTCAAGCACAAAGAGAGAATCCGAGCACCTGAGATTGCAGAGCAAAGATCAGAAGAGTATTGTGAAAAATCGGATCACCAATATGAGTAGAGTGCGAAAGTAGAGCAGTGTGGTTAAGTGCATAGGCTGATCAAAGACTTGTAGAGTCTGATCAGAGCCTGATTGGAGAAGGCCAATTCAGAGCAGGACGTGTGCTATAGCAACTTATGGTGAGATTGTTTAATTAGAATAGGCTAAGTCTGGAGAGCAGAGTTGTAGCTATTCTAAGTTAAATCTATTGTGTAAGTGTGTGTGACACAAATCAGAGGGTGTTTTGATTGTGTGCAAAGTGCTAGTTGAGGTCGAGTAGCATAGATTGTCAAGGAGTCAAGTCTGTGTTGTACGGAGTACCTTGGAGACTAGTGGATTGAGGACTGGAGTATAGTCCTCCCCAAACGTAAGTAGATTTTCCGAACTAGGTGAACAAATCTCTGTTCGCTGATTTGTTTCTTGTTGCACCAGATCCGGCTGAACAAGGAGTTGCTATAACAACTGCTTGTACACTATCAGTAACTCATGGGCCCTGCAAATTTCAGTAGTCCCTCGTCATTTAATGACAAAAGGGTGAGAAATACTCTATTGACTCGGTCAAGTGTGTTTGTTTTTGTTAGGCCAGATGTTAGGCCTGAAACCTTGAATCACTCTCGTACGATGTGATCTCAATAGTGTTCAATCCACGTTCTCGTAGGTTCATAATTTTGAATTTGATTGCCTTGTGTTGCGTGTTGCAATAGCCACAGGTACAAAAGGGATGCAGACCAGAGAAGGAGTCTGAAGACAAGCTTGGGACATCTTGAAATTAGAAGAGCTGCAACAAAAATGGAGCCTGAAGTCATTCAACTGAGTCCTTAGATTTATCAAAAATGCCAAAAGGGAGATTGTTAAGGAGTGTGGCATCCTTGATAAAACCCATGCACTTGTTACATCAAGTGGTGAAGCAAGCTGAAAGAGAAAACTGAGTCATCAACAACTGGTAAAGTTTATTAAACTAATTTAGGAAAGGGCTATTGCAACCGAATAACAAAACATCCTACAAAGATCCATGAAAAGCTTCAGATTACTAAAAAGGATTTGGGAAGTGTCCTAGTTGGATTTGACCCATAACCGGCACTACTAGAAGAGGGAACGATCGTAGAATGACTCTCCATGAATGATCTCATCTCACCAAGACGTTAAACTAAACATATTGTACACAAATACATTTCCTTTCATTTGTTTCGCTTTTAGCTTACACAGGTGACATGTACACATGAGGATACACAAGTATTCATTTCGCTTTCCATGCTTGCTATTCATGGAATGCTTACGGACAAAGTATGATTTCAAATGTGGAGTTGGTAGCTTATTGTTGATCACTTGCTTATAGTTTTGGTAGCACAAGCCATATAGATTTATTTTTGTACTTAGGATCACTTGCATATG
Source organism: Umbilicus rupestris (assembly GCA_963678935.1). Taxonomy (NCBI): domain Eukaryota; kingdom Viridiplantae; phylum Streptophyta; class Magnoliopsida; order Saxifragales; family Crassulaceae; genus Umbilicus; species Umbilicus rupestris. The sequence goes on along the minus strand of OY787610.1, from coordinate 7,930,981 downwards.
CTCATATGTCACTACTAAACTATGTTATCTTTAACTCATGAGCTAGCTAGGATACTACCATGCCTTCTTGAGCTTTGGTTTTAGTGTTCACTAATGTCTTCTTAGTTAAGACTCTTCATGCCATGATTATTTCATTAATTGTGTGCACTCTCAACAATCATGTTTAGGATTTTGAAGAAATCAAACCATAGACTTCACTAGCATGACATGAGCATCTCACATGACTTTTCGTGATCTAAGTTTTCATTCATGATTTTTTGATAACATGTTTTGTTCCTCTCTCATATTCATCAGCACCATATTTTCAGTCTTAAGTGTGGACTTCTCCGGATTGAGGAGGACGAAAAAAAAGAATAAGTTTAGTTGAAAGGTAAGTTCCAAACCAAACACCACACAAAGGCCCATTGCATCATACCTTTCCTTGTGAGTTAGTTGTACGTTTTGTTTCTATTTTGGGTGATTGACTGACTTAGAAATGATTACTGCACCAAATCTATTCTTTTGCACCTATCTTTGCATGATTGTGTTTGGTTCGAGTTCCTCTTTCCTTATAAACATAGGCTTTGGCTTAGTGCACTTGGAAACAAACTCAGCGTTAGGATGCCCATGGACTATCTTTCTTGATAGTGTAGGCCAATGATAGAGCCTATTTATACACATTATTTAGATCCTAACCCTATGCTTGTTTGCATTATTTTGTGTACAAGATTACTGGTTTCCAGTGTTTTTGTATTTCAGGGCGAAACGAGGGCCTAAGTCGGATACGCTCTAACAGGCAGCGTTTAGGACGCGCATCACACAGCCTGCGGAGCTAGCGGCGCAAACAGAGAAGTTGGCAGAATCGTCTACGGTGCGCTAACCGATTGCGCTAACCAAGGTGCCGTGCGCCAGGCGCAGATAGTGGTATTTCCAAAATCTTGACACGACCAGATTTGGAAGTTGCCAAGGATGAGCCTCTTGAGCAGTATATAAAGAGAAGAAGGCTAGGGTTTGAGGGACAACATTGATAACATCATCATCATCACAGCACACGAGAGAGCAGCCAGATTCAAAAACACACGAGCTTGCTGCGAGGACCTGCGCTAGCCGATCGCGCCAGCCGAGACACTGCAACCTGCACGCACCTGCTAGTTGCTGTTTCTTTTACACTTTAGATATTATTTACTGTTTCTATGATGTTTACTACTAGCATGTCTAGCTAAACGCTTAGTATCGATTGGGCATGAATCTATGAGTATTTCTTTTGAGACTTGCGCTTAATGCATAGCTTGCTTGCTTATATTAATTCCATGCACACTGTTGACAGCTAGTTGCATGAGTAGGGGAAGCCTTGAACCGCAATCTTACTCTTGTTGCTTGTTGTTATATGTTAAACTAGTTGAATAGCCTGACGGTGACGACTAGGAGTAACGCACTAGGATAATCAGTTGCTACTGTGACAGGATTCGTAGCTGGTTAGACTAGTCCTAGGAATTAATAGCTCATGAACTTTGATCGGAACATGCGCACAAGTTAGGAAGCCTTGACCGGACACTAACTTTAGTAAACCAAGCTATAGATATTTAGAGTCGATGATAAGGGATACACTCATAGAGGATTACCTGCGCAGATACTTCTCATAGTCATAGTACTTAATCCCTACTGCCTGCGCACGTCTAGTGCAACTCCTGCATTTTTACTACTGTTTACTCGCGCATTGCGCAACCCAATCACTCACACCCCCAGTTTCGTAAGTGCAGGTCACTAGTTAAAGCTAATCTACTTGCTCCCTGTGGATTCGACCCCGACTTCACCGCTGTACTAAGTGGAAGAGGAAGGAATTAATTTGAACGCGCACAACGACGCGCGCATCAAATTTTGGCGCCGTTGCCGGGGAGCAACACAGATAAGCTTTAATTAGCTTAAGATTTCTTTTATAATAGTTAGTCATTTCGGTTTGTTTTGTTTTCGTTGTTGTTTCTGACAGCGCGCAATCACCATTAGCCTGCGCAACCTTGAAACAGTTGCGCTGTGCAGATTCTAGTTGCGCACTGACAGACGCAACAACTTAGTTATCTTTTAATTTCGTTTTCTTTGAGATTTAAAACAGGTCATGGAGGATAACAGTGTCGTTGGGGACAACTTAGGGGAAAGAACCCCAGAGGAAGCGAGAGCACATAACCGCGCAGCCCTGTTCAGAGAGGAAGTGCAGCGCGAGGTTGAAGCAAGGATGGCCGCTGAACTGTATAATGCGCCACCCGCTCGACAAGCTGCGCGACGCAGGACAGTGCGCGAAATGTCAGCCCCACTCACGGTTAACCAGCCATGGTGCATAGTGCTTCCACCAGACGGTCATTTTGAGCTAAGGAGCTCGCTCATTCATCACATGCCCAAGTTCCACGGGATGAACAACGAGAATCCAGTCAAGCATGTGCGTGAGTTCCTAGCGATTCGCGAGAACATGAAGGCCGAAGGGGAGAGCGACGAAGCACTGAAGATGAAAGCGTTCCCATTTTCATTGTGTGACATGGCCAGGCATTGGCTAATGAACTTACCAGCAGGATCAATTCACACACGGGAGCAACTGCAGAAGAAGTTCCTGGACAAGTTCTACCCAGCAGCAAAGATCGCGCTACTCAGAAGAGAGCTGGCCGCACCTAGGCAGAGCGCAGGAGAGTCGCTGTCAGAGTATTACGAGTGTTTCAGGGAGCTAGAGGCCAACTGCTACAATCACGGCCAGCCCCCAAAAGTTCTGATAGAGAATTTCCTGAATGGATTGCTGCCCATGGAGGATTACATTTGGGATGATCCGTATATGGTCAGAATAGGACCTGATCAGATTTTAAGGCGTTGCGTGCCTGACCACGAAATTAACTCTGTTTTGATGTTTTGTCATGCGCACGCATGTGGAGGACACTTTGGTCCAAAGCGCACGAGCAGAAAGATACTAGACTGTGGATTTTATTGGCCGCGCTTGTTCAGTGACTCATATAACTACTGCAGGAACTGTGACAGGTGCCAGCGCACAGGAGGCATATCAGCGCGCAATGAGATGCCGCAGACGCCAATCCTAGTGGATGAAGTATTCGACATTTGGGGGATTGACTTCATGGGGCCATTTCCTCCATCTTCCGGATACGAGTATATTTTGGTCGCGGTAGATTATGTCTCCAAATGGGTTGAAGCCAAGGCTACACGGAAGGACGATGGTAAGACGGTCGCTAACTTTTTGAGAACTAACATATTTTGCAGGTACGGAGTGCCTAAGGCAATCATTAGCGACCAGGGGACGCACTTTTGCAACAGGATCGTGGCGCAGGTTTTCAAGCATTATGGAGTGCGCCACAAGACGTCCACCGCTTACCACCCTCAGACGAATGGACAGGCCGAGGTTTCCAACAGAGAGATCAAGCGCATCCTGGAGAAAACTGTGAGTCCGCCGCGCAAAGACTGGAGCCAGCGCCTTGACGATGCGCTGTGGGCATACCGCACTGCGCATAAGACGCCAATTGGGACTTCAACGTTCCGGCTGGTTTACGGAAAAGCGTGCCACCTGCCAGTGGAGTTAGAGCACAAAGCATATTGGGCAGTACGCATTTGCAACCTGAACCTAGACGAGGCCGGAAAGGAGCGCGCATTTGAGCTAAGCGAATTAGAAGAGCTGCGCCTGGATGCCTATGAGGGACTGCGCGATTACAAGGCGCGTGATCGCGCGTCGTTGTGCGCGTCAAATATAACCCTTCCTCTTCCACCAGTACAGCGGTTAAGTAAGGGTCGATCTCCACAGGGAGCAAGTAGTTCAGTCTTCAATCCTGTCGTCTACACTAAAAATGGGGGTTGTGTGAGATTGGGGTGCGCGATGCGCAAATGAACAGTAGCGAGCGTAACGCAGGAAATTGCACTAGACGTGCGCAAGCAGTAGAGATTAGATACTATGACTATGAGAAGTATTGGGCAGACAATCCTCTATGAACGCATTCCTTATCATCGACTCTAAACGTCTATAGTTTTTCGGCTTACTTGGGTTAGTGTCCGGTCAAGGCTCCCTAACGCGTGCGCATGTTCCGTTCAAAGTTCATGTGCTATTAATCCTTAGAACTAGACTAAACAGCTGCGAATCCTGTCACAGTAGCAACTGCCTACCCTAACTCGTTACTCCTAGTTGTCACGGTAAGTTTGCGGTTCAAGGCTTCCCCTACTCATGCAACTAGTTTAACATATGACAAGCAAGCAACGCAAGTAAGTTTGCGGTTCAAGGCTTCCCCTACTCATGCAACTAACTGTCTCAGTGCGCGCAGGATTAATACAAATAAGTAAACTATGCATTAAGCTCAAGTCTCAAAGGTAATACTTCATAGATTCATGCCCGACCAACACTAAGAGTTTAGCTAGACATGCTAGTAATAAACATCATAGAATAGTAAATAAGGTCTAATATGTCTGAGAACACAGTAGCAACAGTGCGTGCAGATTGTCTTCTCGGCTGGCGCAGTCGGCTGGCGCCAATCCTCTCAACAAGTCCGTGTGTTTTCAGTGTTGCCGCTCTCTCTGATGTGCGTTGTCCAATGATGGCCGTGATGTCTCTCCCTAGAAACCCTAGACTTCCTTCGTTTATATATTGCCCAGGAGGTTCACCTTTGGCAACTTCCAAATCTGGTCACTGGATGTTGCGCCTGGCGCACGGCATTCGGCTAGCGCATCGGCTAGCGCACCGCTACTGACTCTCGCCAACTTCTCCTCTGCTTGTGCTGCTATCTCCGCAGGCGGATCTCTCACTCCTAGGACGCTGCCTGTTAGCGCGTATCCGACTCAAGGACTCGTTTTGCCCTGTAACACAAAAACACTAGAAACGAGTAATCTTGCTCATAAAATATTGCAAACGAGCATAGGGTTATGATCTAAATAATGCGTACAAATAGCCTCTATCAAACCCCCCACACTTGCCCCTTGTTCGTCCCGAACAAGCACTGAAGCGCGGATACAATTACCTCTTCTGGAGTCTAGCGCACAGTCTTGCACTCTGATGCGAATGCGCAATTTGCTCAACTCGCACTGCTCTATCACCTGCGCACAACTACTTTCAACAGTTCTAATATAATAATTTCGAAATTCATTACCTCTCAGCCGGGATGAAGATTTTTTTGGATGGCTGGGAGATAGCTCTTCTTAGGCTCCTGGCTGCCAGCTCCTGCTCCGAAGATAGGTATACGGTGGATAACGCAGCTTCTTCCAGTGCGTGATTGCCCGCGCACTTCCTGGGAACCTGAGCTCTCTGATGATTTTCTTATGGTCCTTGCGCATTTTGATGTTTGTGCGCATGCTGATTCTTTTGTAGCGTGTATCATCTGCTGGTATTTTTTCTTTTGTACAGCTTAATCTTTAATTTCTTACATTCCCAGAGCAGTTCCAGTCTCAGCCTTCGGATAGCAGCTATGGAACTCGCCCCGCTCTCTCTCCTTTGAACTGCGCCGGTCAGCGCACGCGTTTACACCCGCGCCCGCCTTCCTTAGCTTGATTTCCAGAGAGAAGGTGGTCTGTTTTCCCACCTCGCCACGCATTGGGTGTTTTGCCTTTGGCATCTGCGTGACTGAGCGCGCTCTTGTGTCCCGAAGGCTGCAAGGCACCGGCCCCCACTAACGCTCTCGACCATATACCTTGCCTTCGAAGCAAAAGCGACTAACCGCCTCTCTGGAGCATTTCTGTCAACTCCACATCCCCTGCATATCCCAACTAATAGGAGCAAACAACGAAAAAATTATACTAAAACAGTAGATGGCAGCGCACGCAATATGGATAGCGCAAACAAGCTGGAGCGCATGCGCATCCTGCACTCTAGCGCACTGCTGCTACTATTCTCTTCAGTTTAAACTAAGGGCTACTAAAAATGCTCAAAATCGTGAAATGTAAGTGTAACGCCCCCCCCCCCCCCCACACTTGAACAGAGACGTGTCCCCACGACTCAAGCTCAAGCGCATGGAGAGCGCACACATGCAGGTAATGCAAAAAAAAAATAAAGAACATGAGAACAAAAACAAATAGTCACACAGCACAAACATTAGCACAAGGTCACAAAAATATGCGGCACAAATATTCAACACATAATATCCAATAAGACGCAGCAAAAATAAAAGACACCACCCTAAAGAAAACTAATGCGGCTACCCCGCGGCCTTAGAAGGTCCCCGAGCTAGACGCAGCTGCTGAGCCAAGTGCCTCATCCTCTGAAGAATCAGTCACGTAGTCGTTGCTGGATGCTGGTGGCACTATGGCGAGGGGGTCAGGCTGCTCGTCCTCGGAAAGTGAATCCCAAATGGAATCGGAGTCTACGCTGGGGTAGGCTATGGGGGACTCCGGAACAGAAGGCCGGGCAGGGGAAGCTACTGGTGGTGGTATCGGTGCTGGTTCAGGGGTGGGCTCTGCTGCTGGGGCTGGTGGTGGTGGTATCGGTGCTGCTGGATGGACTGGGGCTGCCGAGGCTGCTGGGGTTCGGGTAGGAGGTGGATGGTGCAGGCTGAGGAGAGGGGGAATAGGGTCTCCAAATTTCCACCCTGATGGTGGGCTCATATTCAAATCTGCCCCCTCGGGTGCCAAGTACTCAAGCACGCGCATGACGTTGAACAACATGCGCTGCTCGGCGGTTGCTTCCTCGGGCGCCTCCTCAGCCTCAGTCCTTAGGCGCTTGGCACGTGCACGAGAGGGAGAAACCTCGATAGAAATGGTCACTGGCTCCCCTTGTGGCGCACGGGACCGCTGGTGCGCTCCAGTCTGCGCCCGGGTCCTTGGGCGCCTGACCAGAGACACTTCCGGTTCTTCATCCTCCTCCATGGCTTGCGCGGCTGCTGCTGCGCCCTGCGCACTGCTCTCTGCTCTGGGTCGCGGCGCTCTGGCCGGCTGCAGGCGGTAGCACCACTCTAGTGTGCCATCTTCCTTCAGAGCTACCGCCCGAATCTGCAGCATGTCGGCACGGTCTAGAGGGACAGCCTGTACCAAAGTGTGCTCTGGCACCTCGGGCTCTCCATGTAATGCCCGCAGCAGGTGCGTTATGACTCCTCCGCAAGTCAGCGGCCCCTTCATGCTGACGCGGCTCCAGTGGTGCACCATGTTCAGGATAAATAGCACCTTCCGTCCATAGTACAGCCCCTTCAGAATGTCCAAATCCAGGAGGCTGATCTTTGGTGCGCCGTTGAAATGGCCAATGACTACATAGGCGACTATGCGCCACAAGTAGAATAGCCACGGGTCGCGCAGCTCTCGGCCCCTGCTGCGCCCCGCGGCAAATGCTGGCCCAGTTGCCATGTCGCTTCAGGCCTCCTGGTTAGTGTGCGTGTCTAACTCCTCCTCACGCACCTTGGCGCACCCGAATGCGCGCCTCAGCCTCCTCTCCGAAGCTATGAACCAGACACCCCTGTGTCTGTACCGGATCTCCTTGTCTCCTGCCTCCAGAGATGCCAAAAACTCACACGTATCTTCTTGGTCAGATGCGCTGTTGAGGTCCAACAGCGCCTCCCAGCCTGCGATCGCCAGCCTCTGCGCCACAAGGTCCTCCAGTCCTACCTCGCACAGGAACTCTCTGCTGATGTACGGGGTCCCGTACATCTCCAGGCTGATAAACGCGGCATATTTGTTGCTGAACACAGCTGGGGTCTCCTGGTCTGTGGCAGGTCTCATGATGGCTAGGGCTGTGGTCAACTGTGGTCAATATCCTCAAGAACTGCAAAAATCCAAACTGCACAGAAATCCCTGAAACTTGTACCGAACGAACGCCTACTACTCGCCGACACAACGCACTAAACACTGCTCTGATCCGCGCTCTCTACCCCGGTGCGATTTCAAAACCCTAAAAACTGCCTCCACTGCGCAAACCCTAACTGGAACTGCTCAAATCGGGGAGGGAAGGTTACCTGGGTGTTGTGTGGTTGTGCGGTCCGTGAATCACTCCAAACGGACGCTAGGTTGGGCGCTGATCGATGGCAGAATTCTGACGGCGGGGGCTCGTGTGCAACGGTCGAGTGAAAAAGTGTTGGAATTTTTTCCTAAGTCCTGCCTTATATACCCCCCTGGCTAGCGCTTCCGACCTGCGCATTGCTAGGCGCACGGTCCCGCGCACTACTGTGTGACTCAAAAAACTACCAAGTCCTAAACTAGCTAAAAAAACTCAAAAAAACACAAAACAAACAGAAAAATAAAATAGGCGGAAATAAAACGTGTCGGGTTACCTCCCGACAAGTGCCTTTGTTTAACGTCGTTGGCTCGACTGTACCTCGTTACGTGCCAAAACGTGTGTCTGCAACCTCCCCCACTCTTGCTCCCGAGTGTTCCTGCGCCAGCGTGTGTGTCGCGATCTCATTGGTCCTGTGCAAAGGGTAAAATGGAAGGTCAGTATGTGATAAATTATGCGTAACGAGGGTAGATGCAGAGGGAGAAGAAATGTGAGCTATGATCTTCGATTCTCCCTCTGGTGCATCTGGTGGTTCCTCTGGCGCGTCAGCTGGCGCATCGATTATCTCTGGTTCTGCCAGCTCAATGTCGCGTGCTGTGTTATCCCAAGGTTCTCCTAAGTACCGTTTGACTCTCTGCCCATTAACCTGAAAACGATGCCGGTGCCCGTCTTCTAACTCGATTGTTCCGTAGGGGAAAACCTTGGTGACGGTGTATGGACCCGTCCACTTGCTGCGCAACTTTCTAGGCATGAGCTTCAGGCGTGATGAAAATAACAGTACCTGGTCTCCTGGTTCAAATGTGCGCCGGAGGATATGCTTGTCATGATACGCATTGGTGCGCTCCTTGTAATCGCGCAGTCCCTCATAGGCGTCCAGGCGCAGCTCTTCTAGTTCGCTCAGCTCAAATGCGCGTTCTTTTCCTGCCTCATCCAAGTTCAGGTTGCAAATACGCAAGGCCCAATACGCCTTGTGCTCGAGCTCTACTGGCAGGTGGCAGGCCTTCCCATAGACCAGCCGAAATGGCGAAGTCCCAATGGGCGTCTTATGCGCAGTGCGGTATGCCCATAGCGCATCATCCAGGCGCTGGCTCCAATCTTTGCGCGATGGCTTCACAGTCTTTTCCAAGATGCGCTTGATTTCTCTGTTAGACACTTCGGCCTGCCCATTCGTTTGTGGATGGTAAGCGGTGGACGTCTTGTGGCGCACCCCATAGTGCTTGAAAACTTGCGCCACAATCCTGTTGCAGAAGTGCGTCCCCTGGTCGCTGATGACTGCCTTAGGTACTCCATACCTGCAAAATATGTTAGGTCGGAGAAAGTCAGCGACAGTCTTACCATCATCCTTGCGCGTGGCCTTAGCTTCGACCCATTTGGATACGTAATCCACGGCCACCAGTATGTACTCGTAGCCGGCAGATGGGGGAAATGGACCCATGAAGTCGATTCCCCAAACATCGAACACTTCATCCACCAGAATCGGGGTCTGCGGCATCTCGTTGCGCGCGGATATGCCTCCTGTGCGCTGGCACCTGTCGCAATTCCTGCAATGGTCATATGCGTCTCTGAATAGGTGCGGCCAGTAGAATCCGCAGTCCAAGATTTTCCTGCTCGTGCGCTTGGGACCAAAGTGCCCTCCACAAGCGTGCGCATGACAAAACATCAAGACAGAGGTAATCTCATGGTCAGGAACGCAACGCCTTAATATCTGATCTGGACCTATTCTAAGCATGTAAGGATCATCCCAAAGGTAATGCTTGGACTCATGTTTCAATCGCATGCACTGAGTTTTATTGAAATGCGGAGGAAACGCACCTGTGACCAGGTAATTTGCGATATGCGCATACCATGGTACCTTACCTGTCAGCGCCATCAGGTGCTCGTCAGGGAATGTCTCCTTGATCTGCCCTGGCTCCTCCTCCTTGACGATCCTGCTCAGGTGATCAGCGACTGTATTTTCTGTGCCCTTCTTATCTTTGATCTCCAAGTCGAATTCCTGAAGCAGGAGCACCCGGCGCATCAGGCGCGGCTTGGTCTCCTTCTTGGACATGAGGTAGCGGATAGCTGCGTGGTCAGTGTAGATGATGACTCTTGCGCCTAGGACATAAGCTCGGAACTTCTCCAGCGCAAATACAATTGCCAGAAGCTCCTTTTCCGTGGTGGTGTAGTTCCTCTGCGCAGAGTCCAGCGTGCGCGATGCAAAGTAAATGGCGTGCGGCTTCTTGTCCACGCGCTGCCCCAAGACTGCACCCACTGCGTAATCGCTTGCGTCACACATCAGCTCAAATGGCAGGTTCCAGTCTGGTGCGCGCATCACTGGCGCACTGGTCAGCGCTTCCTTCAGCTTATCGAACGTCGCCCTGCACTCATTAGTAAAATCGAAACACACATCTTTTTGCAACAGGTTAGACAGGGGTATACAAATTTTAGAGAAATCCTTAATAAAACGCCTGTAAAACCCAGCATGCCCTAAGAATGATTTCACGTCGCGCACGTTGGTGGCATAAGGAAGATTAGAAATAAGATCTATTTTAGCCTTGTCTACCTTAATACCCTCCTCTGAAATGATATGTCCTAGTACTACTCCGTGCGTGACCATGAAATGACATTTTTCGTAATTGAGCACTAAATTCTTAGAGATGCAGCGCGCTAAAACTTTATCTAGATGAGTTAAACATGCATCAAAGGTACTCCCATATACAGTGAAATCATCCATGAACACTTCTATGCATATACCAATCATATCAGAAAAAATGCTCATGACTAAGCATTGGAATGTACCTGGCGCGTTGCACAGCCCAAAAGACATGCGCCGAAACGCAAACGTACCGAACGGGCATGTGAATGTGGTCTTCTCTTGATCCTCCGCAGCTATGGGTATCTGGTTGTACCCTGAATATCCATCCAGAAAACAAAAATAAGGCTTACCTGCTAAGCGATCCAGCATCTGGTCCATAAAGGGTAACGGGAAGTGGTCCTTGCGCGTGACAGCGTTCAGCTTCCTGTAGTCAATGCACATGCGCCAGCCAGTTTGAATGCGCTTGGGAACTAGTTCGCCCTGCGCATTCTCTTCCACTGTGATTCCTCCTTTCTTTGGCACAACATGCACCGGGCTGACCCATTTGCTGTCCGAAATTGGGTAGATGACCCCTGCGCCAAGCAATTTCAGGACTTCCTTTTGCACTACCTCCATCATGTTTGGATTCAACCTGCGCTGAGCCTCCCTGGATGGTTTGGCACCATCTTCCAACAGAATTCTGTGCATGCACACGTCTGGGCTCACTCCGCGCAGATCAGCAAGAGTCCATCCTATAGCGCGCTGGTTCCTGCGCAGTACCTGTTGTAAGCGCGCCTCCTGCTCTTCTTCTAATCCCTTCTTGATGATCACTGGCAGGGTGTCCTCATCTCCCAAGAAAATGTACTTGAGGTGCTCTGGGAGTTGCTTCAGTTCGATCTTGGGTGCCTGTTCAATAGAGGGCAAGATTCTGTTAGCGGTGCAAATATGAACTATATCAAGTACCTGTGTGGGTGCTGGTTCAGCACTGCTTGGCTCCTCCTCTTGCTCCTCCAGCTCTGCCTGTGCCAGTAGCTCTGGTCCTATGGTTGCGCTCGCACACTGCGCTTCTGCGACTAAATCGTCAATGCTGTCCATCGCGTGCACGGTAGCGTCCTCATGTGGGTGCTGCATCCCCTTGAATATGTTGAAATGGATTTCTTCGCCATCTACCTCCATGGAGAGCGTGCCCCTCCATACGTCTATCTTCGTGCGCGCGGTCATCAGAAATGGTCTGCCTAGGAGGATTTGCGCACTGCTGGCGCTTGATTCACCCTCCATTTCGAGCACATAAAAATCTGCTGGGAAGACCAGCTCTCCTACGCGAACTAGGACATCTTCTATTATGCCTGCAGGTTGTTTGCACGATCTGTCTGCTAGCTGAATGGTGAGACCTGCAGGCTTAAGTGGTCCAAGGCGCAATGTCGTATATAGAGAATAAGGTAGCAAATTGATGGATGCGCCTAAATCGATCATGCAATTACTCACTGTGGTCTTACCTAGCGTGCATGGGATAGTAAATGTACCTGGATCTCGGCACTTGGGTGGTACCTTTTGTTGCACGATCGCTGAGGCCTGCGCATTTAGCATTACCTGTGCGCATTCACCTTTCCTTCGCTTGTTTGTGCACAGCTCTTTTAAAAACTTTGCATACCTGGGGATCTGTCGAATAGCTTCTATGAGAGGTATGTTGATTTCTACCTTGCTGAATAGCTCATATAATTCCTTGTCCAGCGCTTCTTTTTTCGCCAGTGGTGCCTGCACAGGGAAGGGAGCAGGTATGTTAGTACAATTTTTGTCCTTGTGTTTCGAGTGAGACATACCTTGCGCTTTGCCCTGCTGGTCTGTGGCTGGCGCTTTCGGTTGCGCATCTTGCTCTGGTTGCGCATTCTAATCTACTGGATCCGGGATTTGCGCAACTGGTTGCGCGGGCGCCTGTGCGGTCTGCTCTGTTCCTACTGTGCGCCCAGTCCTCAGTGTCACTGCATTGACTCCTCCCTTAGGGTTCTGAATCACTTGCGAAGGCAGGTTGCCATCGCTCTTTTTCAGCTCATACACCGTGGTTGCTATTTGTGATAGCTGCTTTTCTAGGGACTCGAACCTTTTGTCATATTTCTCGTCATTTTTGCGCACTGTATCTGCTAGCTGCCCCATGATGTCTTCCAAGGAACGCCGCCGCTGTTGGTTGTTCTGCGCTGGTGCGTCATTTCGGCGGTGCGGTGGATTGTAGGGCGCAGCTTGTTGCGTCTGCTGTGGTGCGCGCTGATCTGTGTGCTGCCTCTGGAAATTGTTCTCCTCCTTCCATCTGAATCCATTTGCGGCAAGCCCAAAGCGCGGCTGATTCTGCCTCTGCGGTCCTCTGTTGTCCCATCCTCCAAGAGCATTGACATCTCCAGTCTCTTCGAAAAGTGTTGGGCATTCGTCTGTCTTGTGCTTAGTGGACCTGCAGAATTCACATACCTTTGGTGCAACTGGTTGTGCGCTCTGCGCACTCATCAGCTTCTGTAGCATGGCCTTCATTTCCTTGATCTCAGCGCTGGTTTCTACCTGATGCACAGAACGATTACGGCTACTTTCAAGCGTCAATTGATGTCTTACCTGCCCAACAGAATCTTCTATCAGCTGCCACGCATCCTCTGGGTACATGTTGCAAATGTCCCCTCCTGCGCATGCATTCAGTAGTCGCAGCTCCATGGGCAGCAGTCCATTTAGAAAGTTCTCTATCAGCACATTCTGGGGAAGCCCGTGATTGTAGCAGTTGGCTTCTAGCTCCCTGAAACGTTCATAGTATTCTGACAGAGAGTCCCCTGCGCTCTGCCTTGGCGCGGCCAGTTCCCTTCTGAGCAGCGCAATCTTTGCTGTTGGATAGAATTTATCTAGGAATTTCTTCTGCAGCTGCTCCCATGTGTGAATAGATCCTGCAGGTAAATTCATTAGCCAGTGTTTAGCTGTATCACATAATGAAAATGGGAATGCCTTCATTTTCAGCGCCTCATCACTCTCCCCTTCGGTCTTCATGTTCTCGCAAATGACTAGGAACTCTCGCACATGCTTGACTGGATTTTCATTGTTCATCCCGTGGAACTTGGGCATGTGATGGATGAGCGAGCTCCTTAGCTCAAAATGACCGCCTGGTGGAAGCACGATGCACCATGGCTGGTTAACAGTGATAGGGGCCGACATCTCGCGCACTGTTCTGCGTCGCGCGGCTTGTTGCACGGGTGGCGCATGATACACTTCAGCGGCCCTCCTTGCTTCAACCTCGCGCTGCACTTCCTCTCTGAACAGGGCTGCGCGGTTATGTGCCCTTGCTTCCTCTGGGGTTCTGTCCCCCAAGTTGTCTCCTACGACACTGTTATCCTCCATAACCTGTTCCGTATCTCAAGAAAAATGAAATTAAAAGATAACTAATGTTGTTGTGGCTGTCAGTGCGCAACTAGAATCTGCGCAGCTCAACTGTTTCAAGGTTGCGCAGGCTGATGTGAATGCGCGCTGTCAGAAACAACAACGAAAACAAAACAAACTGAAAGAATTACTATAATAAAAACTCAGACTAAAGACTTAGCTGTGTTGCTCCCCGGCAACGGCGCCAAAATTTGATCGCGCGTCGTTGTGCGCGTCAAATATAATCCTTCCTCTTCCACCAGTACAGCGGTTAAGTAAGGGTCGATCTCCACAGGGAGCAAGTAGTTCAGTCTTCAATCCTGTCGTCTACACTAAAAATGGGGGTTGTGTGAGATTGGGGTGCGCGATGCACAAATGAACAGTAGCGAGCGTAACGCAGGAAATTGCACTAGACGTGCGCAAGCAGTAGAGATTAGATACTATGACTATGAGAAGTATTGGGCAGACAATCCTCTATAAACGCATTCCTTATCATCGACTCTAAACGTCTATAGTTTTTCGGCTTACTTGGGTTAGTGTCCGGTCAAGGCTCCCTAACGCGTGCGCATGTTCCGTTCAAGGTTCATGTGCTATTAATCCTTAGAACTAGACTAAACAGCTGCGAATCTTGTCACAGTAGCAACTGCCTACCCTAACTCGTTACTCCTAGTTGTCACGGTAAGTTTGCGGTTCAAGGCTTCCCCTACTCATGCAACTAGTTTAACATATGACAAGCAAGCAACGCAAGTAAGTTTGCGGTTCAAGGCTTCCCCTACTCATGCAACTAACTGTCTCAGTGCGCGCAGGATTAATACAAATAAGTAAACTATGCATTAAGCTCAAGTCTCAAAGGTAATACTTCATAGATTCATGCCCGACCAACACTAAGAGTTTAGCTAGACATGCTAGTAATAAACATCATAGAATAGTAAATAAGGTCTAATATGTCTGAGAACACAGTAGCAACAGTGCGTGCAGATTGTCTTCTCGGCTGGCGCAGTCGGCTGGCGCCAATCCTCTCAACAGGTCCGTGTGTTTTCAGTGTTGCCGCTCTCTCTGATGTGCGTTGTCCAATGACGGCTGTGATGTCTCTCCCTAGAAACCCTAGACTTCCTTCGTTTATATATTGCCCAGGAGGTTCACCTTTGGCAACTTCCAAATCTGGTCACTGGATGTTGCGCCTGGCGCACGGCATTCGGCTAGCGCACCGCTACTGACTCTCGCCAACTTCTCCTCTGCTTGTGCTGCTATCTCCGCAGGCGGATCTCTCACTCCTAGGACGCTGCCTGTTAGCGCGTATCCGACTCAAGGACTCGTTTTGCCCTGTAACACAAAAACACTAGAAACGAGTAATCTTGCTCATAAAATATTGCAAACGAGCATAGGGTTATGATCTAAATAATGCGTACAAATAGCCTCTATCAGCGCGCACCAAGGCATTTCATGATAAACATATCCTGAGATGCACTTTTGAGCCAGGAGACCAGGTATTATTATTCTCATCACGCCTAAAGCTCATGCCTGGAAAGCTGCGCAGCAAATGGACGGGACCATACACAGTCACCAAGGTTTTCCCCTACGGAACAATCGAGTTAGAAAACGAGCACCGGCATCGTTTTCAGGTCAATGGGCAGCGACTCAAACGGTATCTAGGAGAACCTTGGGATGGCACGGTGCGCGAAATTGAATTAGCAGAGCCTGATATAGCAGATGCGCAGGTTGCTGCACCAGAGTCATCACCAGACGCGCCAGAGGGAGAACTGGGAACTATTGCTCATATTTCTTCTCCCTTTTTACCTACTCTTGTTACTTATAATTTATCACATACTATTAACCAGGCTGACCACCCTTCTGATCCTTTGCGCAGGACCAAAAAGAACACAACACATGCACGAGCGCAGGGTCACTCAGGAGCAAGTGTGGGGGAGGTCGCTGGTATACTTTCGCACAAGTAACGAGGTACAGTCGAGCCAACGACGTTAAACAAAGGCACTTGTCGGGAGGTAACCCGACACGTTTTACTTTTCCATGATTTTTCTTTTAGTTTCTTTAGTGTCTTTTAGCGAGTTTAGGACTTGTAGTTTTTAGTCGAGCAGCAGTGCGCAGGACAGCTACGCCAGTCAGAGGGGTATATAGGGGCAGTACTTAGAAAATTTCAGCACTTTTCACTCGACCGTTGCAAGAGAAACTCTCGCCCTCAGCAGCCGCTCACCGTCCGACGCTCAACCCAGCTTCCGTTTAGAGTGATTTGAGGAGCACACCGTCGCACGCCCTCCAGGTAACCTTTCCCTCCCGATTTGAGCCGATTGATTAGGGTTTGTGCGAGAAGAGGGGTGCCCTAGGTCTAAAATCGCACCAAGCTAGCATGCACCGATTGGAGGTTTGGTTAGTGGGTTTTGTAGGCGGGCAGTAGGCGCCCATTTGGTGAAAGTTTCAAGGCATTTGGAGGAGTTTGGATTTTTGAGCTTTAAAGAGTGTTGACCATAGTTGACCGGAGAGTCCCAGCGCACGATGCAGCCCGCCACGGACCGAGTAACCCCAGCTCACTTCGCCAGCAAGTACGAGGCCTTCCTGAGGCTTGAGATGTACGGGACTCCGTACATCAGCAGGGAGTTCCTGCGAGAGGTCGGTCTGGAGGACCTCATCATGGAGAAGCTCGCGCTGGCAGGCTAGGAGGCCATGTTGGAGATCAATGGCGCAGCAGACAAGGAAGATACCTGCGAGTTTCTGGCGTCGCTAGAAACGAGTGATATGGAGATAAGGTACCGGCACCGAGGAGTGTGGTACATTGCCTCGGCTAAGAGGCTGAAGCGCACACTGAGGTGCGCCAAGGTGCGAGAAGCTGATATGGACACGCACACGAATCAGGAAGCGTGGCGTGAGAAGGCAACCGGCCCAGTTTTTACTGCGGGGCGCACCCGAGGACGCGAGCTGCGTGACCCGTGGATGTTCTACTTGTGGCGCATGGTCGCCTATGCCATCATCGGGCGCTTCAACGGTGCGCCCAAGATCAGCTTGCTGGATATGGAGATTTTGATGGGCTTTTATTATGGGAAGAGGGTGCTTTTTGTCCTGAACATGGTGATCCATTGGAGCCGGGTCAGCACCAAGGGGCCGCTGACTTGCGGAGGGATAATAATGCACCTGCTGCGTGCGTTGCATGGAGCGCCTGAGGTGCCAGAGCACACAATGGTGCCGGCTGCTCCCCTGGATCGCGCCCACATGGTGCAGATAAGAGCGGTAGCCGTAAGAGAGGATGGCACATTGGAGTGGTGCTACCGACTGCAGCCGGCCAGAGCGCCGCGGCCTAGAGCGGAGAGCAGCGTGCAAGCAGCAGCGGCTGCGCAGGAGATGGAGGAGGACGAGGCCCCAGAGCCAGTTGTGCCTCCAGTCAGGCGCGCGCGGACTCGCGCGCAGACTGGAGCGCACCGTAGGGCCAGTGCACCGCGAGGGGAGCCAGTTACCATTTCCATTGAGGATTCTCCCCCGCGTGCCCAAGGGAAGCGCCTCAGGATGGACTCAGAGGAGGCGCCAGAGGAGGTACCAGCGGAGCGGCGCATGATAATCAACGTCATGCGCGTGCTCGAATATTTAGCGCCCGAGGGGGCAGACTTGAGTATGAGCCCACCATCAGGGTGGCGATTTGGAGATGCTATTCCCCCTCTCCTCAGCCTGCGCAGACCACCCCCAGGGTCCCCCAGTGAGCCGCACCAGCCAGCCAGCCCTCCTACCCAGTCCCCAGTGCATACTCCAGTCCCAGCTCCAGCACCAGTACCGACCCGAGCGCCAGAACCCACCCCAGCAGCAGACCCAGCACTAGCACCTGCACCATCCCCTGCACAGCTGTCCATTCCGAGGTCCCCTGAAGCCGAACCCATCATTAGCACCAGCTCAGATTCACTATGGGATCCTCTCTCGGAGGACGACCTCGTGGCTCAGCCCGCAGCCATTTCTGTAGTGCCGCCAGCCTCCAGCACCGAGTACGTGACTGATTCTTCAGATGAGGAGGCGCGCGGATCAGCGGCTGAGTCCAGCTCTGAGGACATTTAGGGCTGCAGTGGGGCGCGCATTTCTTTCGGGTGGTTTTCTTTTCATATCTTTTTGAACACTGTTGCTATATGTTGCTTTATTTTGCTGACTATTGTGCTGAATATTTTGTGACCCCCATGCTATATTGTGCGCTGCTTTGGCTATATGTTTTTATTTTCTTTGTTTTGCTTGCATGCATGTTTGTGCGCGTTCTCCGTGCGCTTGAGCTTGAGTCGTGGGGACACGTCTCTGTTTAAGTGTGGGGGGGAGCATAGCAATTACATTACACGTTTTTTAAGCTTTATAGTATAGCTTAGTTAGTTGAAGGAAACAGTAGCAGTAGTGCGGTAGTGTGCGGGTTGCGCGCACTGTTCAGCTTGTTTTGCGCTATCCATATTGCTTGCACTGCTATCAACTGTTTTAGTATATTTTTTTTCGTTTTTTCTGCTCCTGTTAATTGGGATATACAGGGGATGTGGAGTTGACAGAAACGCTCTAGAGAGGCGGTTAGTCGTTCGAGCTTCGAAGGTGAGGTATATGGTCGAGAGCGCTAGTGGAGGCCGGTGCTTCGCGACCTTCGGAACAAGAGAGTGCGCTCAGTCACGCAGATGCCAAAGGCGAATACCCACAGCGTGGCGAGGTGGGAAAACAGACCACCTTCCCTCTGGAAGTCGAGCTAAGGAAGGCGGGCGCGGGTGTAAACGCGTGCGCCGACCTGCGCAGATAGACCAAGGAGGGAGAGCGGAGCGTTGTTCCATAGCTGTTATCCGGAGGCCGAGACTGGAACCGTTCTGGGAAACATAGGAACCATAGTCAAAGCTGTACAAAAGAAAAATACCAGCAGATGATATGCGCCACAAAGAAGCCAGCATGCGCACAAATACGTACCACCGTGCGCAAAGTCCACAAGAAAATCATCAAAGGCTTGAGTTCCCAGGAAGTGCGCGGAAAAATCACGCACCGGAAGAAGCTTGCACTGTTCACCATATACCCATCTTCGGAGTGAGAGCTGACGACCTGGAGCCTATGAAGAGCTATCTCCTAGCCATCTGAAATGATCTTCATCCCAGCTGAGAGGTAATGAATTACGGAATTATTATATTGAACTGTTGAAGGCAGTTGCGCGCAGGTGGTAGAGCAGCGCAAGGTGATCAGTAGTGCAGATCGCGCCAGAGTGCAAGACTGTGCGCTAGACTCCAGAGAGGTAATGGTATCCGTGCTTGAGTGCTTGTTCGGGACGAACAAGGGGCAAGTGTGGGGGGTTTGATAGAGCCTATTTATACACATTATTTAGATCCTAACCCTATGCTTGTTTGCATTATTTTGTGTACAATATTACTGGTTTCCAGTGTTTTTGTATTTCAGGGCGAAACGAGGGCCTAAGTCGGATACGCGCTAACAGGAAGCGTTTAGGACGCGCATCACACAGCCTGCGGAGCTAGCGGCGTAAACAGAGAAGTTGGCAGAATCGTCTACGGTGCGCTAACCGATTGCGCTAACCAAGGTGCCGTGCGCCAGGCGCAGATAGTGGTATTTCCAAATCTTGACACGACCAGATTTGGAAGTTGCCAAGGATGAGCCTCTTGAGCAGTATATAAAGAGAAGAAGGCTAGGGTTTGAGGGACAACATTGATAACATCATCATCATCACAGCACACGAAAGAGCAGCCAGATTCAAAAACACACGAGCTTGCTGCGAGGACCTGCGCTAGCCGATTGCGCTAGCCGAGACACTGCAACCTGCACGCACCTGCTAGTTGCTGTTTCTTTTGCACTTTAGATATTATTTACTATTTCTATGATGTTTACTACTAGCATGTCTAGCTAAACACTTAGTATCGGTTGGGCATGAATCTATGAGTATTTCCTTTGAGACTTGCGCTTAATGCATAGCTTGCTTGCTTATATTAATTCCATGCACACTGTTGACAGCTAGTTGCATGAGTAGGGGAAGCCTTGAATCGCAATCTTACTCTTGTTGCTTGTTGTTATATGTTAAACTAGTTGAATAGCCTGACGGTGACGACTAGGAGTAACGCACTAGGATAATCAGTTGCTATTGTGACAGGATTCGTAGCTGGTTAGACTAGTCCTAGGAATTAATAGCTCATGAACTTTGATCGGAACATGCGCACAAGTTAGGAAGCCTTGACCGGACACTAACTTTAGTAAACCAAGCTATAGATATTTAGAGTCGGTGATAAGGAATACACTCATAGAGGATTACCTGCGCCGATACTTCTCATAGTCATAGTACTTAATCCCTACTGCCTGCGCACGTCTAGTGCAACTCCTGCATTTTTACTACTGTTTACTCGCGCATTGCGCAACCCAATCACTTACACCCCCAGTTTCGTAAGTGCAGGTCACTAGTTAAAGCTAATCTACTTGCTCCCTGTGGATTCGACCCCGACTTAACCGCTGTACTAACTGGAAGAGGAAGGAATTAATTTGAACGCGCACAACGACGCACGCATCAGCCAACTAACCATAAGCATATTCAATTCTTACCTATCTGAATGGTAATCTATTTGGGAGTTAATTATTTGTGCCAGGTTCGACTGAAAAATTATTGAGTATGATTTTTGAGACCTCTCGAGCCTTGATGATTTTAATCTATTGAATCTAGTGCTTACATATGTAGTTAGAGAATACTAACCTATGTATTAATATTGTGAGCCTGGCATTGCATGCATCACATAGGTTAGGATTGCATTCTTGGATTTGTGGGTGTTCCGCTTCTTGAAAACCCTCTCGGAAACCAATCGTTCACTAGGACAACCTAGGGGTTTAACGACTTGATACATATGTTAAATGCAACCGTGATTCCCATAATAGTGAGTTAGGATTTCCCTATTTCTTATTTTCTTTTATCGTTAGCATGTTTATATGAAGTGTCACCCTTTCTTGTTATGCGTTCGGGACGAACGAATCCTAAGTGCGGAGTTATGATGAATGGGTTTTGTCACATATTTTAAACTCCATTCCTTGGTGATTTTGACTCATTTCTCAGCAGCACATGTTCGTTTGATGCCTCTTTTTATCCTTCTTAGAACATTTACATTTCAGGAAGGCTTCATAGGATGGGATATTGGTGTTGTTCCACTAAATAGTGCAAGTGATATCAAAAATATTTCTTAAAACAAATAACTAAATAAAAAATACAACTCTTTGATATAAAGAGTACAAAACCAGAGTAAGGAAATATTTTGGCGAGTTGAGGCTCGTTTGATGATTTAGCGTGATTGGCCTCTCTTAAGTGTTGGGATTCTTTGGTCAACGCTTCCCAGGATACAACAACTCTGGAGCTACTCTTCGTGCACCATGAACTAGCTCCTCAAACCTTGTGAACCCTCCACTATCACTGGAATAACACCACAAACAAGAGTTGCAACTAAAAACACGCTCGAAGCTGGCTTTTAACCTTCAAAGTAGGACTTTGGAAAGCCCTCAAGGGACTCCATTTTGAGCTTCTGGTATGTATGTTTTGCTCTCCTTTCAAATGAAGAAACATCCTCGCAATGTAAGATAAAAAGGTGATTAGTGAAGGATAAAATTATAAAAAATACAAAAAAGAAAATTTAAAAAATATTTACAAGAATAGTCTAAACTCTAGCACAATCTAAACTAATAACACACTAATCCATTGTGAAATTCTGCTGCGTTGCTGATGTGAAGTTATAGCTTCTACTTAAGCACTCTCTGTATTTTTTCACGGAATTACTCTATTGTCAGAATAAGAAAGACACAGTGTTTGTTCACCTTGTTCGCCAACTTGCCTACGTCTGGGGAGGATGCACTGATCCTCAAGATTCCACTATCTCAGTTCAAAGTACAAGGACTCACACCTCTACTTCTCACCTAGCTGAAATCTAATGCTCAGTCTAATCTCCTAGACTAGCGAACAATCTTATCCCACAGACCCTCTTCGTGCAACCTACACACTCTAAGTAATAAATAGCTACAACCCTGACTCTCAAACTTAGCCGATTCTATTACAATATGTAGCTCACGGAATGCTTCAGCACACTCTTCACCAGAGTTGTTGTATCTTCAGCCAACGACACTACAAGCTCTCTCGCCAAGTAGTCGGACACTCTGAGTTCTTCAAAGTCAGCCTCAGCTCTCCCTCAATCAATGAATCACTCATTTTGAACGTTGTCGAAATTGTGGTAGTAAAAATACTAGTCCAATCACTATACGCAAATAATATTTATAATCCGAGTGACTCCGAGTCAAACCCAAGAGAAAAGCTTAGATTAGTCTTAAGCTAGCTAGTAATGCCTAATGCGAGTCTACTAAATAAAAATTGGGGTTTTTCCTCTATGCCAGGTATCTCTAGTGAATACTAAAGACAAGATCAAATTTGGTTAAAAGAAAGTAATAGAGAAAACGTAGTTAGAATCCTATTTCACCCCTAGGTCATACGATTAGAAATGCAAAACACAAATATATTCCTTAGTTAATTTGATTGATTATTATAGGCTAAAGTATCACGCATTCTAAATTCAACTCTCGCTCCCTCTCCAAAATGGGAATGATACCTATGGGACACAATTCTCAAACTCTCGCGCTATTGAATCTTGTAGAACAAAAGTCTCCTAATCTCAACCTCTCGGTCTATCGATAGTTAACTAAAATCTGCTCCATACTTAGCCTAATAGAATGCGACTGTCCCTCTCGCGCACAGACGCTATCTGAAATAATCATGTTTGATCTTCTAAACAACCTAAGTTCAATTCTCATTCTACGTGTTTTATCAATTCATACTCATTCATGCATTTCATCAAATACTTGGTGTGCATAAAATTAACATGAAGAACAAGCATAAGAATTTTCAATCAAACTTCACTCATATAGATAAAAGAACATGTTTTGCATTACAATCTAACCTAAGCGATCCATCAGGACCCCAACTACAATGGGACTACTCACTCATGGTGAGTTTGAAACAAAACATAGTTTTTAAATGAAATTGTTCACCAATTGAATGCAAAGAAGTAGGGGTTGAGTAGAGGGTTGATGTAGAACGGCCAATTGCGCGTGTCTTCTCCAAACCCTTGACAATTCTCCAACTCGTCCAAAAGCAATCCTCTAGGGTTTTCGTTTTTGGAAGAAGCCCCTCTAATTTTGCATCTCTTTCTCATTTATACTAATCTGAAAAATTAATTTTTTACCGGGTGCCCGAATCAAAAGTGATTCGGGGAAGCTGATAGAGCCTAGTTATATGCGCTATTTAGATCTTAACACTGTGCTTGTTTGCATTATTTTGTGTACAAGATTACTGGTTTTCGGTATTTTTGTATTTCAGGATAAGACAGGAGCATAAGTCAGATGTGCGCTAACGGGCGCTTTTAAAGATCGCAATGCATGACCTGCGGAGCTAGCAGCGCAAAAGGAGATAGGAGATAGCTAATTCGGACTGCAGTGCGCAAACCGACTGCGCGAAGCGAGTAGCGCAATCAACGTGCGCAGCGAGCCATGCGCAGGATAGCAGAGTTTCTAAATTTTGATCATCATTATCCCTACAAAATCTCCTAGATTTGGGAAGTAGCTAAGATTCTCTCGGGCCTAATCTAAGCTTTCCTTGGGCTTCAAGACCAGTATATAAGAGGAGGGAAGCTAGGGTTTGGAGGATATAGAGGACATATAGAGAGAGGGATACATAGCAGCAAAAAAACACGAGCTACAGGAATTCTGCCACCAAGATTCTGTGCGAACCAGCTGCGTCAGCCGAAAACAGCAACCTGCAATTGCGCCGACCTACTACTTTTCTTTGGCAGCTTTAGTTTTATTTATTATTTCTATAATGTTTGCTTCTAGCATGTCTAGCTAAACACCTTGTATCAGTTGGGCATGATTCTATGAAGTATTTCCTTTGAGACTTGTGTTTAATGCTTAGTTCGTCTACTTATATTAATTCTATGCACATGGGTGATAATTAGTTGTGCGAATAAGAGAAGCCTTGAACCGCAATCTTATTCTAACTGCTCGTTATTGTATGTTAAACTGGTTGATAACTTGACGGTGACGACTAGGAGTAACACACTAGGATAATCAGCTACTACTGTGATAGGATTCGTAGTTGCTTAGACTAGTTTCAGGAATTAATAGCTCATGGACTTTGATCGGAACATGCGCGCACGTTAGGAAGCCTTGATCGGACACTAACTTAAGTAGAACTGCACTATAGATGTTTAGAGTCGATGATAAGGGATACATTCATAGAGGATTGTCTTTACCGATACTTTTCATAGTCATGGTACTTAATATCTACTGCCTGCGCACGTATCGTGCAATTCTGCTTTCAATACTATTCATTCGCGCACCTGCGCAACCCAATCACTCACAACCCCCAATTTCGTAAGTTGTAGGTTGCTAGCTAAGACGAGTCTGCACGCTCTTTATGGGATCGACCCTGACTTAGCCGCTGTACTAAGTGGAGAAAGAATGATTAATTTTACGCGTACAACGACGCGCGATCAAATTTTGGCGCTGTTGCCGCGGAGCAACACAGATAAGTTTTAACTAATTCAAATTTTCTTTTACAGTAGTTAGTTATTTCTTTTTTATTTTATTTTTTATTGGTGTTTCTGCCAGTACGCAATCAACATCAGCCTGCGCAACCTTGAAACGGTTGCGCTGCGCAAGATTATAGTTGCGCACCGACAGGGGCAACAACCTAGTTGTCTTTTAATTTCGTTTTCTTTGAGTTTAGAACAGGGCATGGAGAATAATAGTGTCATCGGCGATAACTTAGGGGACAGAACCCCAGAGGGACCTAACAATGCAAGGGCAGATAACCGCGCAGCTCGGTTCAAAGAGGAAGTACAGCGCTAAGTTGACGCTCGGATGGCCGCTGAAGCAGTGTATAATGCGCTAGGTACCACTGATAGAGCCTAGTTATAAGCGCTATTTAGATTTAACACTGTGCTTGTTTGCATTATTTTGTGTACAAGATTACTGGTTTTCGGTATTTTTGTATTTTAGGATAAAACAGGAGCATAAGTCAGATGTGTGCTAACGGGCGTTTTAGAGCGCAATGCACGACCTGCGGAGCTAGCAGCGCAAAAGTTCGGACTACAGTGCGCAAACCGACTGCGCGAAGCAAGTAGCGCAATCCACGTGCACAGGATAGCAGAGTTTCTAAATATTGATCTCCTGGATTGGGGAAGTAGCTAAGATTCTCTCGGGCCAAATCTAAGCATTCCTTGGGCTTCAAGGCCAGTATATAAGAGGAGGGAAGCTAGGGTTTGGGAGAGAGAGAGAGCAGATAGAGAGAAGGACACACAGCAGCAAAACCACACGAGCTACTCCAGCCCAGATTCTGCGCGAACCACCTGCGCCAGCCGAGAACAACAATCTGCACTTGCGCCGACCTGCTACTTTTCCTTGCTGCCTTAGTTTTAATTATTATTTCTATGATGTTTGTTTCTAGCATGTCTAGCTAAACACTTTGTATCGGTTGGGCATGATTCTATGAAGTATTTCTTTTGAGACTTGTGCTTACTGCTTAGTTCGCTACTTATATTAATTCTATGCATATGGGTGATAATTAGTTGTGCGAATAAGAGAAGCCTTGAACCGCAATCTTATTCTAAATGCTCGTTATTGTATGTTAAACTAGTTGATAACTTGACGGTGACAGCTAGGAGTAACGCACTAGGATAATCAGCTGCTACTGTGATAGGATTCGTAGCTGCTTAAACTAGTTTCAGGAATTAATAGCTCATGGACTTTGACCGGAACATGCGCGCGCGTTAGGAAGCCTTGATCGGACACTAACTTGAGTAGAATTGCACAATAGATGCTTAGAGTCGATGATAAGGGATACATTCATAGAGGATTGTCTGTATCGATACTTTTCATAGTCATAGTACTTAAAATCTACTGCCTGCGCACGTATCGTGCAACTCTGCTTTCACTATTGTTCATTCGGGCACCTGCGCAACCCAGTCACTCACAACCCCAATTTCGTAAGTTATAGGTTGCTAGCTAAGACGAGTCTGCACGCTCCTTGTGGGATCGACCCTGACTTAGCCGCTGTACTAAGTGGAGAAGGAAGGATTACTTTGATGCGTACAACGACGCGCGATCAAATTTTGGCGCCGTTGCCGGGGAGCAACACAGATAAGTTTTAACTAGTGCAAGTTTTCTTTTACAGTAGTTAGTTATTTCTTTCTATTTTTGGTTGGTGTTTCTGCCAGTACGCAATCGACATCAGCCTGCGCAACCTTGAAACAGTTGCGCTGCGCAGATCATAGTTGCGTACCGATAGGGGCAACAACCTAGTTGTCTTTTAATTCCGTTTTCTTTAAGTTTAGAACAGGGCATGGAGAATAATAGTGTCATCGGCGATAACTTAGGGGACAGAACCCCAGAGGGACCTAACAATGCAAGGGCAGATAACCGCGCAGCTCGGTTCAGAGAGGAAGTGCAGCGCGAAGTTGAAGCTCGGATGGCCGCTGAAGCAGTGTATAATGCGCAACCCGCGCAGCAGGTCGTGCGACTCAGATCAGTGCGCGCGATGTCGGCTCCAATCACAGTCAACCAACCATGGTGCATAGTACTTCCACCCGATGGGCATTTTGAACTACGGAGCTCATTCATTCATGATATGCCTAAGTTTCATGGGATGAACAACGAGAACCCGGTCAAGCATGTGCGCGAATTCCTAGTTATCTGCGAGAACATGGACCGACGGGGAGAGTGAAGAAGCGCTGAAGCTGAAGGCGTTCCCTTTTTCATTGTGTGATACAACCAGGCATTGGCTGATGAGCTTACCAGCAGGATCTATTCGCACATGGGAGCAGCTCCAGAAGAAGTTCTTGGATAAGTTCTACCCCGCAGCAAAGATCGCGCTACTCAGGAGGGCATTGGCCGCACCTAGGCAAGAGTAGGAGAGTCACTATCAGAGTACTATGAGCGTTTCAGGGAGCTGGAGGCCAACTGCTATAATCATGGCCTGCCCCAAAATGTGCTGATAGAGAATTTCCTGAACGGGCTACAACCGATGGAACTTAGATTGTTAAATGCATGCGCAGGTGGTGACATATGTAACATGTACTCGGAGGATGTATGGCAGATGATCGAGGACTCTGCTGGACAGGTAAGGCATCAATTGACGCTCGAGAACAGTCGTGCGCGCGCAGTGCATCAGGTGGATTCCATTGCTGAAATAAAGGAAATGAAAGCCATGCTACAGAAGCTGATGAGTGCGCAAGGCACGCAACCAGTTGCGCGGAAGGCATGCGAGTTCTGTATGTCCACTAATCACAAAACCGACGCATGTCCCACACTTCTTGAGGAATCAGGAGATGTCAATGCTTTAGGAGGATGGGACAATAGAGAATCACAGAGGCAGAATCAGCCGCGCTTTGGACTGGCTGCAAATGGATACAGATGGAGGGAAGACAGCAATCTCCAAAGGCAGGCCGCGGAATATCGCACACCTCAGCAGGCGCAGCAAGCATACAACCCACCGCACCGCCGCAATGACGCACCAGCACAGAATAACCAGCAACCGCGGCGCTCCTTAGAAGACATAGTGGGTCAGCTCCGATTGCGCAACCTCCGATTGAAACAGTTGCGCTGCGCAGATCATAGTTGGGACAGCTCCGACCGCAAAGGAGCCCGCGCAGCCAGTTGCGCAACCTCCAGAACCAGAACAGCCGGATGCGCAACCAGCCGCGCCAGCTACGAACCAACAGGGGGTGGCGCCAAGTATGATACAATCAGGAGAAAAGAGTACCAATCATACTAACGCACCTGCACCTTTTCCTGTGCAGGCAGCTTTAGCAAGGAAGGAGGCACTAGAGAAAGAGCTATATGAATTATTCAGTAAGGTGGAAATAAACATTCCCCTGATTGAGGCAGTTCGGCAGATCCCCAGATACGCCAAGTTCTTGAAGGAGCTGTGCACAAACAAGAGGAGGAAAGGCGAGTGCGCAAAAGTAATGCTTAACACACATGCATCAGCAATTGTGCAACACAAGGTACCACCTAAATGCTGGGATCCAGGTACGTTCACCATACCATGCACCTTAGGTAAGACCACGGTAAGCAACTGCATGATTGATCTCGGTGCATCTATAAATGTGCTTCCTTACTCCTTGTATGTGTCATTGCACCTTGGTCCACTAAAGCCTACAGGTCTCACCATCCAATTAGCAGATCGGTCGTGCAAACAAGCGACGGGCATGATAGAGGACGTTGTCGTCCGAGTGGGAAAGCTGGTGTTCCCAGCAGATTTCTACGTCTTGGAAATGGAGGGTGAGCCGAGCAAGGGAAGCGTGCAAATCCTACTGGGCAGACCATTTCTGATGACAGCGCGCACAAAGATAGACGTGTGGAAAGGCATGCTCTCAATGGAGGTAGATGGCGAGGAAATTTACTTTAACATTTTTAAGGGGATGCAACATCCCCATTTTTAAGATTCACTTCTTTGTTTCTCTTGACGACATCTACATCTGCCAGCCAGATCATGCCTGAGCCTCACAGTGCATTGCTAGGTTGAACGGGCATTTTTTCTAGCTCTAGATCATCATAGAGTGCAGAAGCAGACTCTGTCTCTTTATAGCTGTCTCTCGCCCATTCTTCAAAAAGTGACTCAGCTTCAAATCTTCAGGAATTTCTGAAGCAGACTCAGGTTCCTTGTTGTTTTGTCAGTTTCAGATTGTGGTCCAGCCACCAATCTTCAGGGAGTGAGAGCAGATTTTGCACTAGACGTGCGCAGACAGTAGAGATTAAGTACTATGACTATGAAAAGTATCGGTAAAGACAATCCTCTATGAATGTATTCCTTATCATCGACTCTAAACGTCTATAGTTCGATTTTACTGAAGTTAGTGTCCGATCAAGGCTTCCTAACATGTGCGCATGTTCCTATCAAAGTCCATGAGCTATTAATTCTTGAAACTAGTCTAAGCAGCAACGAATCCTATCACAGTAGCAGCTGATTATCCTAGCGCGTTACTCCTAATTGTCATCGTCAAGCTACCAACTAGTTTAACATATAACAACAAGTAGTAAGAGTAAGATTGCGGTTCAAGGCTTCCCCTACTCATACAACTAGCTGTCAACCGTGTGCACAGAATTAATACAAGCAAACAAATTATGCATTAAGCACAAGTCTCAAAGGAAATACTTCATAGAATCATGCTTAACCGATACAAAGTGTTTAGCTAGACATGCTAGTGGTAAACATCATAGAAATAGTAAATAAAAGCTAAAGTGTCCAAGGAAACGGTAACAAGAAGGTGCGCGCAGGTTGCTGTGTCTCGGTTCGCGCAGTCGGTACCCGAAAGAAATGCGCGCCCTCCCTGTGGCCCTAGATATCCTCGGAGCTGGACTCAGCTGGGGATCCGTGCGCCTCCTCATCTGAAGAATTTGTTTCATACTCGGTACTGGAAGCTGGCGGCACAACAGAAACAGCGGCGGGCTGAGTCAAGAGGTCGTCCTCTGAGATAGGGTCCCATAGTGAATCTGAGCTGGAACTTATGATGGGATCGGCTTCAGGGGACCTTTGAACAGAAGGCTGCGCAGGGGGTGCTGCAGGTGCTGGGACCGGGTCTACTGCGGGGGTTTGCTCGGCTGCATGGACTGGGGATTGGGCAGGAGGGCTGGCTGGCTTGCGCTGCTCGCTGGGGGACCCTGGAGGTGGTGATAGAGCCTATTTATACACACTATTTAGATCCTAACCCTATGCTTGTTTGCATTATTTTGTGTACAAGATTACTGGTTTCCAGTGTTTTTGTATTTCAGGGCGAAACGAGGGCCTAAGTCGGATACGCGCTAACAGGCAGCGTTTAAGACGCGCAACACACAGCCTGCGGAGCTAGCAGCGCAAACAGGACAGATAGTGGCAGAGTCGACTACGGTGCGCAGACCGATTGCGCTAACCAGTGTGTAGTGCGCCATGCGCAGAATAGTGGTGTTTCCAAATCTTGACACCACCAGATTTGGAAGTTGCCAAGGTTGGGCCTCATGAGCAGTATATAAAGAAAGGAAGGCTAGGGTTTGAGATCATCATCCACAACATCAATAGCACCAAGAGAGGACCATAGCACACGAGAGAGCGGCAGAACAGAAAAACACACGAGCCTACTAAGAGGACCTGCGCTAGCCGACTGCGCCAGCTGAGACTCTGCAACCTGCACGCACCTGCTCGTTGCTGTTTTCTATGATACTTTAGATATTATTTACTGTTTCTATGATGTTTACTACTAGCATGTCTAGCTAAACGCTTGGTATCGGTTGGACATGATTCTATGAGTATTTCCTTTGAGACTTGTGCTTAATGCATAGTTTATTTGCGTATATTAATTCTGTGCACACTGTTGACAGCTAGTTGCATGAGTAGGGGAAGCCTTGAACCGCAATCTTACTCTTGTTGCTTGTTTGTTATATGTTAAACTAGTTGAATAGCTTGACGGTGACAACTAGGAGTAACGCGCTAGGGTAATCAGTTGCTACTGTGACAGGATTCGAAACTGCTTAGACTAGTCTTAAGAATTAATAGGACATGAACTTTGATCGGAACATGCGCACATGTTAGGAAGCCTTGATCGGACACTAATTTTAGTAAACCAAACTATAGACGTTTAGGGTCGATGATAAGGAATATATCCATAGAGGATTGTCTGCGCCGATACTTTTCATAGTCATAGTGCTTAATCTCTACTGCCTGCGCACGTCTAGTGCAATTCCTGCGTTTACTACTGTTTACTCGCGCACTTGCGCAACCCAATCACTCACACCCTTAGTTTTCGTAAGTGCAGGTTACTAGTTAAAGCTAATCTACTTGCTCCCTGTGGATTCGACCCTGACTTAGCCGCTATACTAAGTGGAGAAGGAAGGAATAAATTTGACGCGCACAACGACGCGCTATCAAATTTTGGCGCCGTTGCCAGGGAGCAACACAGATAAGCTTTAACCAGCTTAAGTTTTCTTTTACAGTAGTTAGTTATTTCTGTCTGCTTTATTTTCGTTGTTGTTTCTGACAGCGCGCAATCAACATCAGCCCGTGCAACCTTGAAACAGTTGCACTGCACAGATTCTAGTTGCGCACTGACAGATGCATTGACAGATGCACTGACACTGACAGAACAGGTTATGGAGGATAACAGTGTCGCTGGAGATAACTTAGGGGACTGAACCCCAGAGGATGCGAGGGCACATAACCGCGCAGCCCTGTTCAGAGAGGAAGTGCAGCGCGAGGTTGAAGCAAGGGTGGCCGCTGAAGTGTATAATGTGCCACCCGCGCGACAGGCCACGCGACGCAGAACAGTGCGCGAGATGTCAGCCCCAATCACGGTTAACCAGCCGTGGTGCATAGTGCTTCCACCAGACGGTCATTTTGAGCTAAGGAGCTCGCTCATTTATCACATGCCCAAGTTCCACGGGATGAACAACGAGAACCCAGTCAAGCATGTGCGAGAATTCCTAGTCATTTGCGAGAACATGAAGGCCGAAGGGGAGAGCGATGAAGCGCTGAAGATGAAAGCGTTTCCATTTTCATTGTGTGACACGGCCAGGCATTGGCTGATGAACTTACCAGGAGGATCAATTCACACATGGGAGCAGCTGCAGAAGAAGTTCTTGGACAAATTCTATTCCGCAGCAAAGATCGCGCTACTCAGGAGGGAGCTGGCTGCACCTAGGCAGAGTACAGGAGAGTCGCTGTTAGAATATTACGAGCGTTTCAGGGAGCTAGAGGCCAACTACTACAATCACGGCCTGCCCCAAAATGTGCTGATAGAGAATTTCCTGAATGGATTGCTGCCCATGGAGCTGAGATTATTGAATGCATGCGCAGGAGGCGACATTTGCAACATGTACCCAGAGGACGCGTGGCAGCTGATAGAAGACTCTGCTGGACAGGTAAGACATCAGCTAACACTTGAAAATAGTCGTGCTCGTTCTGTGCATCAGGTAGAAACAAGCGCTGAGATAAAGGAAATGAAGGCCATGCTGCAGAAGTTGATGCATGCGCAGGGGGCGCAACCAGCTGCGCCAAAGGTATGCGAGTTCTGCGCATCCACTGAGCACAAAACCGACGCGTGTCCCACACTTTTCGAGGAATCAGGATATGTCAATGCTCTTGGAGGATGGGATAATAGAGGGCCACAGAGGCAGAATCAGCCGCGTTTTGGACTAGCCGCAAATGGGTTCAGATGAAAGGAGGAAAACAATCTCCAGAGGCAGTCCACGGATCAGCGCGCACCACAGCAGACGCAACAAGCCGCGCCCTACAATCCACGGCATCGCTGCACTGACGCACCAGCACAGAACAACCAGCAACCGAGGTGATCCTTAGAAGATATCGTGGGGCAGCTAGCAGACACAGTGCGCAAAAATGATGAGAAGTATGATAAGAGGTTCGAGTCCATTAAGAAGCAGCTATCACAGATCGCTACCACGGTGTATGAGCTGAAAAAGAGCGATGGCAACCTGCCTTCGCAAGTGATCCAGAATCCCAAGGGAGGAGTCAACGCAGTGACACTGAGGACTGGGCGCACAGTAGGAACAGAGCAGACCACGAAGGAGCCCGCGCAACCAGTTGCGCAAGTCCCAGATCCAACAGAGCAAAATGTGCAACCCGAGCCAGATGCGCAACCAGAAGCGCCAGCCAAAAGCCAGCAGGGCGAAGCGCCAGGTATGGCACAAAAAAAAGAGAAAGGCATGAATCGTACTAACATACCTGCACCTTTTCTTGTACAGGCACCATCAGCTAGGAAGGAAGCGCTTGATAAGGAGCTCTACGAGTTATTCAGTAAGGTGGAAATAAACATTCCCCTTATTGAAGCAGTTCGGCAAATCCCTAGGTATGCCAAATTTTTAAAGGAGCTGTGCACAAACAAAACGAGGAAAGGCGAGCGCGCGCAGGTAATGCTAAATGCGCAGGCCTCAGCGATCGTGCAGCATAAGGTACCACCTAAATGCCGGGATCCGGGTACGTTCACCATCCCCTGCACCTTAGGTAAGACCACAGTAAGCAATTGCATGATTGACTTAGGCGAATCTATAAATGTACTACCCTATTCCCTATATGCGTCATTGCGCCTTGGACCACTAAAGCCTGCAGGTCTCACCATTCAGCTAGCAGATCGGTCGTGCAAGCAACCGACAGGCATGATAGAGGATGTTCTAGTCCGAGTAGGAGAGCTGGTGTTCCCAGCAGATTTCTATGTCCTAGAAATGGAGGGTGAGGCAAGCAAAGGCAGTGCGCAGATCCTACTGGGCAGACCATTTCTGATGACAGCGCGCACAAAGATAGACGTGTGGAGGGGCACGCTCTCTATGGAGGTTGATGGCGAGGAAATTCATTTTAACATATTCAAAGGGATGCAGCACCCTCATGAGGACGCCACAGTGCACGCGATGGACAGCATAGACGACTTGGTTGCCGATGCGCAATGTGCGAGCGCAACAGAAGAACCTGACACACTGGCACAAGAAGAGTTGGAGGCCCAAGCGGACGAGCTGAGCAGTGCCGCACCAGCATCCAGACTGGTACACGATATAGTTAATGTCTGCACTACTAATAAAATCTTGCCCCCTATTGAACAGGCACCCAAGGTCGAGCTGAAGCAACTCCCAGAGCACCTCAAATACATATTTTTGGGAAATGAGGACACCCTGCCAGTAATCATAAAGAAAGGATTAGAGGAGGAGCAGGAGGCGCGATTACAGCAAGTGCTGGGCAAGAACCAGCGCGCTATAGGATGGACACTTGCTGATCTGCGCGGAGTGAGCCCGGACGTATGCATGCATAGGATTCTATTGGAAGATGGTGCCAAACCATCCAGGGAGCCTCAGCGCAGATTGAACCCGAACATGATGGAGGTGGTGCAGAAAGAGATCCTGAAGTTGCTTGACGCAGGAGTCATTTACCCAATCTCTGATAGCAAATGGGTAAGTCCAGTGCACGTTGTGCCGAAGAAAGGAGGAATCACAGTAGAGGAGAATGCGCAGGGCGAGCTAGTTCCCAAGCGCATACAAACTGGATGGCGCATGTGCATCGACTACAGAAAGCTTAACGCAGTCACACGCAAGGACCATTTCCCGCATTAATAGCTTATGAACTTTGATCGGAACATGCGCACCTGTTGTTTGCACGACCGATCTGCACTTTAGGCTTTAGTGGTCCAAGGCGCAATGTCGCATATAGGGAATAGGGTAACAAATTTATGGATGCGCCTAAATCAATCATGCAATTGCTCACCGTGGTACTACCTAAAGTGCAAGGGATGGTGAATGTACCTGGGTCTCGGCACTTAGGTGGTACCTTATGTTGCACGATTGCTGAGGTCTGCGCATTTAGCATTACCTGTGCGCACTCGCCTTTCCTTAGCTTGTTCGTGCACAGCTCCTTTAAAAACTTGGCGTACCTAGGGATTTGCCGAACTGCTTCAATAAGGGGAATGTTTATTTCCACCTTACTGAATAATTCGTAGAGCTCCTTGTCGAGTGCTTCCTTCCTTCCCTCCTTGCCAAACTTTGATCCACTGCGCCTACTCCCCGCCTACAAAACCTACTAACCAAACCTCCAATCGGTGCACGCTAGCTTGGTGCGATTCCAGACCTAGGTGACCCCTCTTTCTCGCACAAACTCTATTGCAATCGGCTCAAATCGGGAGGAAAGGTTACCTGAAGGGAGTGTGACGGAATGCTCCTCAAATATCTCTAAACAGAAGCGGGGTTGAGCGCCGGACGGTGAGCGGAGGTGTGAGGGTGGGAGTTTTTCTTGCAACGGTCGAGTGAAAAAGTGCTGAAATTTTCTAAGTACTGCCCTTATATACCCCCTGACTGGCGCAGCTGTCCTGCGCACTGAAGTGCGCACGGACCTACGCACTGCTGCTCGACTAAAAAAAGCTACAAGTCCTAAGCTAGCTAAAAGACACTAGAAACACTAAAAGAAAAAACATGTAAAAGTAAAACGAGTCGGGTTACCTCCCGACAAGTGCCTTTGTTTAACGTCGTTGGCTCGACTGTACCTCGTTACTTGGGTGAAAGTATACCAGCGGCCTCCCCCACACTTGCTCATGAGTGACCCTGCGCTTGTGCATGTGTTGTGTTCTTCTTGGTCCTGCGCAAAGGGTCGGGCGGGCGGTCAGCATGGTTAATAGTATGTGATAAATTATAAGAAACGAGGGCAGGTAAAGAGGGAGAAGAAATATGAGCAATAGTCCCCTGTTCTCCCTCTGGCGCGTCTGGTGGTGACTCTGGCGCAGCAACCTGCGCATCTGCTATCTCAGGTTCTGCCAATTCAATTTCGCACGCTGTGTCATCCCAAGGTTCTCCTAGATACCGTTTGACTCTCTGCCCATTGACCTGAAAACGATGTCGGTGCTCATTTTCTAACTCGACTGTTCCGTAGGGGAAAACCTTGGTGACTGTGTACGGTCCTGTCCATTTGCTGCGCAGCTTTCCAGGCATGAGCTTCAGGCGTGAGGAGAACAATAATACCTGGTCTCCTGGCTCAAAAGTGCGTCTAAGGATATGCTTGTCATGAAACGCCTTTGTGCGCGCCTTGTAATCGCGCAGTCTCTCATAGGCATCCAGGCGCAGCTCTTCTAATTCGCTTAGCTCAAATGCGCGCTCCTTTCCGGCCTCGGCTAGGTTCAGGTTGCAAATGCGTAATGCCCAATATGCTTTGTGCTCTAACTCCACTGGCAGGTGGCAAGCTTTTCCGTAAACTAACCGGAACGGGGAAGTCCCAATTGGCGTCTTATGCGCAGTGCGGTATGCCCACAGCGCGTCTGATCGCGCGTCGTTGTGCGCGTCAAATTAATTCCTTCCTCTTCCACTAGTACAGCGGTTAAGTAAGGGTCGATCTCCACAGGGAGCAAGTAGTTCAGTTTTAGCCAGTGACCTACACTTACGAAGATTGGGGGGTGAGTGATTGGGTTGCTCAGTGCGCAAGTAAACAGTTGTAAAACGCAGGGAAATGCACCAGACGTGCGCAGGCAATAGAGATTAGATACTATGACTATGAGAAGTATCGGCGCAGACAATCCTCTATGAGTGCATTCCTTATCATTGACTCTAAATGTCTATAGCTTGATTTTACTTAAGTTAGTGTCCGGTAAGGCTTCCTAACATGTGCGCATGTTCCGATCAAAGTTCATGTGCTATTACTTCTTGCACTAGACCTAAACAACTACGGGTCCGATCAAGGTAGTAATTGCCTATCCTAGCGCGTTACTCCTAGTTGGCACCGTCAGGATATTCAACTAGTTTAACAGACAACAACAAGCGACAAGAGTAAGATTGCGGTTCAAGGCTTCCCTTACTCATGCAACAAGCTGCCAGTAATGTGCACAGAATTAATATAAGCAAGCAAGCTATGCATTAAGCGTAAGTCTCAAAGGAAATACTCATAGATTCATGTCCAACCGATACTTAAGCGTTTAGCTAGACATGCTAGTGGTAAACATCATAGAAATAGTAAATAATAACTAGAGTATCCAAGAGAACAATAGCAAACAGTGCGTGCAGGTTGTAGTCTTGGCGGGCGCAGTCGGCTAGCGCAATTCTCTCAGCAAGCTCGTGTATTTTCCAGTCCTGGTGCGCAGTGCCTCCTTGGTGTACGAACTGCGCCGCGATGTTCGAATGTGTGAATTGTCCTTAACCCTAGCCTCCTTCTCTCCTTTATATACTGCTCAGAGGCTCATCCTTGGCAACTTCCAAATCTGGTCGTGTCAGGATTTGGAAACATCATCATCTGCGCCTGGCGCACGGTATGTGCGTAGCGCAATCGGCTAGCGCACCGTGGTCGACTCTGCCAATTTCTTCTGTTTGCGCCGCTAGCTCCGCAGGCTGTGTGATGCGCGTCCTAAATGCTGCCTGTTAGTGCGTATCCGACTTAGGCCCTTGTTTTGCCCTGAAATACAAAAACACTGGAAACCAGTAATCTTGTACACAAAATAATGCGAACAAGCATAGGGTTATGATATAAATAATGCGTATAAATAGGCTCTATCAAACCCCCCACACTTGCCCCTTGTTCGTCCTCGAACAAGCACTCAAGCACGGATACCATTACCTTTCTGGAGTCTAGCGCACAGCCTTGCACTCTGGCGCGGTCTGCACTACTGAACACCTTGCGCTGCTCTACCACCTGCGCACATCTGCTCTCAACAGTTTTCAAGTATAATAATTTCGAAATTCATTACCTCTCAGCTGGGATGAAAAATCATTTTGGATGGCTGGGAGATAGCTCTTCCTAGGCTCCAGGTTGTCAGCTCTTGCTCCCAGGACGGGTATATGGTTAACAGCGCAAGCTTCTTCCGATGCGTGATTCTTCCGCGCACTTCCTGGGAACTCAAGCCTTTTGATGATTTTTTTTCTTTGTGGTCTGTGCGCACGCTGGTTATCAGTGCGCATGATGATTCTTTTGTGGCGCGTATCATCTGCTGGTATTTTTTCTTTTGTACAGCTTTTTCTATGGTTCTTATCTTCCCAGAAAGGTTCCAGTCTCGGCCTCCGGATAACAGCTATGGAACACCGCCCCGCTCTCCCTCCTTGGTCTATCTGCGCAGGTCGGCGAACGCGTTTACACCCGCGCCCGCCTTCCTTAGCTCGACTTCCAGAGGGAAGGTGGTCTTTTTTCCCACCTCGCCACGCTTTGGGTATCTCGTCTTTGGCATCTGCGTGACCGAGCGCACTTACTTGTTCCGAAGGTCGCGAAGCACTGGCCTCCACTCGCGCTCTCAACCATATACCTCTCCTCTGAAGCGCGAGCGACTAACCGCCTCTCTGGAGCGTTTCTGTCAACTCCACATCCCCTGTATATCCCAACTAACAGGAGCAGAAAAAATGAAAAAAATATACTAAAAACAGTTGATAGCGCACGGCGCAATATGGATAGTGCAAAACGCTGAACATTGCGCGCAACCCGCACACAGCGCACTACTGCTACTGTTCTCTTCAATAAAAGTAAGCTACACTAAAAAGCTCAAAAAAACGTGAAATGTAAAGGTGACGCTCCCCCCCCCCCCCCCCCCACACTTGAACAGAGATGTGTCCCCACGACTCAAGCTCAAGCGCACGGAGAACGCGCACATGCAAGCAAGCAAAACAAAGAACAATATAAAGAAAAACGTGTAAAAGGAAAGCGTGTCGGGTTACCTCCCGACAAGTGCCTTTGTTTAACGTCGTTGGCTCGACTGTACCTCGTTACGTGCCAAAATGTGTGCCAGCGACCTCCCCCACTCTTGCTCCTGAGTGACCCTGCGCCTATGCATGTGTTGTGTTCTTCTTGGTCCTGCGCAAAGGGTGAGAAGGATAGTCAGCATGGATAATATGTGAGAAGTCTGCAGTAACGAGGGTAGATGAAGAGGAAGAAGAAATGTGAGCAATAGTCTCCAGTTCTCCCTCTGGTGCATCTGGTGGTGCCTCTGGCGCGGCAGTTGGCGCATCTGTTA
Source organism: Umbilicus rupestris (assembly GCA_963678935.1). Classification (NCBI taxonomy): domain Eukaryota; kingdom Viridiplantae; phylum Streptophyta; class Magnoliopsida; order Saxifragales; family Crassulaceae; genus Umbilicus; species Umbilicus rupestris. The sequence goes on along the minus strand of OY787610.1, from coordinate 7,892,670 downwards.
TTACTGGTTCTGCCAACTCAATGTCGCACGTTGTACCATCCCAAGGTTCTCCGAGATACCGTTTGACTCTCTGCCCATTCACCTGAAAACGATGCCGGTGCTCGTTTTCTAATTCGATTGTTCCATAGGGGAAAACCTTGATGACTGTGTACGGTCCAGTCCATTTGCTGCGCAGCTTTCCAGGTATGAGCTTCAGGCATGATGAGAATAATAATACCTGGTCTCCTGGCTCAAAAGTGCGTCTGAGGATATGCTTGTCATGAAACGCCTTTGTCCGCTCCTTGTAATCGCGCAGTCCCTCATAGGCATCCAGGCGCAGCTCTTCTAATTCGCTAAGCTCAAATGCGCGCTCCTTTCCGGCCTCGTCTAGGTTCAGGTTGCAAATGCGTAAGGCACAATATGCTTTGTGCTCTAGCTCCACTAGCAGGTGGCATGCTTTTCCGTAGACCAACCGGAATGGTGAAGTCCCGATGGGTGTCTTATGCGCAGTGCGGTATGCCCACAGCGCATCGTCCAGGCGCTGGCTCCAATCTTTGCGCGAAGGTCTGACAGTCTTTTCTAGGATGCGCTTGATCTCTCTGTTGGAAACCTCGGCCTGTCCATTTGTCTGAGGATGATAGGCAGTGGACGTCTTGTGGCGCACTCCATAATGCTTGAAAACTTGCGCCACAATCCTGTTGCAAAAGTGTGTTCCCTGGTCGCTAATGACTGCCTTAGGCACCCCGTACCTGCAAAAGATGTTAGTTTTCAGAAACTCAGCAACCGTCTTACCATCATCCTTCCGCGTGGCCTTAGCTTCGACCCATTTGGAGACATAGTCCACTGCCACTAATATGTACTCGTATCCGGCAGATGGAGGAAATGGCCCCATGAAGTCAATTCCCCATATATCAAATACTTCATCCACTAGAATCGGCGCCTGCGGCATCTCGTTGCGCGCTGATATGCCTCCTGTGCGCTGGCACCTGTCACAATTCCTGCAGTAGTCATATGCGTCTCTAAACAGGTGCGGCCAATAAAATCCGCAATCCAAGACCTTTCTGCTTGTGCGCTTGGGACCAAAGTGTCCCCCACATGCGTGCGCATGACAAAACAGCAAGACAGAGTTAATTTCATGGTCAGGCATGCAGCGCCTCAATATCTGGTCAGGTCCTATTCTAAGCATATATGGATCATCCCAAATATAATGTTTGGACTCATGTTTTAATCTCATGCACTGGGTTTTATTGAAATGCGGAGGAAACGTACCTGTGACCAGGTAATTCGCAATGTGCGCATACCATGGTACCTTACCTTTCAGCGCCATCAGATGCTCGTCAGGGAATGTCTCCGTGATCTGCCCTGGCTCCTCCTCTTTCACGATCCTGCTCAGGTGGTCAGCAACTGTATTTTCTGTGCCCTTCTTGTCTTTGATCTCCAAGTCGAGTTGCTGAAGTAGGAGCACCCAGCGCATCAGGCGCGGCTTAGTCTCCTTCTTGGACATTAGGTAGCGGATGGCTGCGTGGTCTGTGTATACAATGACCCTGGCGCCTAGAACATATCCACAGAACTTCTTTAGCGCAAACACAATTGCCAGAAGCTCCTTCTCCGTGGTGGTGTAGTTCCTTTGCGCAGCGTCCAGTGTGCGCGAAGCATAGTAAATGGCGTGCGGCTTCTTGTCCACTCGCTGCCCCAAGACTGCACCTACTGCATAATCACTTGCGTCGCACATTAATTCAAATGGCAGGTTCCAGTCTGGCGCACGCATCACTGGCGCACTGGTCAGCGCATCCTTCAGCTTATCAAATGTGGTCCTGCACTCATCAGTAAAATCGAAGCACACATCCTTTTGCAAGAGGTTAGACAGGGGTATGCAAATTTTAGAGAAGTCTTTTATAAAACGCCTGTAAAACCCAGCATGCCCGAGGAATGACTTCACGTTGCGCACGTTAGTGGCATAAGGTAGATTAGAAATAAGGTCTATCTTAGCTTTGTCTACCTTGATCCCCTCCTCTGAGATGATGTGTCCTAGCACTACACCATGCGTTACCATGAAATGGCATTTTTCATAATTAAGTACTAGGTTCTTAGAAATGCAGGGTGCTAAGACCTTCTCTAGATGAGTTAAGCACGTGTCAAAGGCATCTCCATATACAGTAAAATCATCCATGAACACTTCTATGCATATACCAATCATATCAGAGAAAATGCTCATGACTAAACGTTGGAACGTACCTGGCGCGTTGCACAGCCCAAATGACATGCGCCGAAACGCAAATGTACCGAACGGGCATGTGAATGTGGTCTTCTCCTGATCCTCCGCAGCTATGGGTATCTGATTGTACCCTGAATATCCGTCCAAGAAATAAAAATAGGGCTTACCTGCTAATCGATCCAGCATCTGATCCATGAAGGGTAGCGGGAAATGGTCCTTGCGCGTCACTGCGTTAAGCTTCCTGTAGTCGATGCACATGCGCCATCCAGTCTGAATGCGCTTGGGAACTAGCTCGCCCTGCGCATTTTCCTCCACTGTGATTCCTCCCTTCTTAGGCACAACGTGCACTGGACTGACCCATTTGCTGTCCGAGATGGGGTAAATGACTCCTGCGTCAAGCAACTTTAAGATCTCCTTTTGTACTACCTCCATCATGTTTTGGTTTAACCTGCGCTGAGCCTCCCTGGATGGTTTGGCACCATCTTCCAACAGAATTCTATGCATGCATACGTCTGGGCTCACTCCGCGCAGGTCAGCAAGTGTCCATCCTATGGCGCGCTGGTTCTTGCGCAGCACCTGCTGTAAGCGCACTTCCTACTCTTCTTATAATCCTTTCTTGATGATCACTGGCAGGGTGTCCTCATTTCCCAGGAAAATGTATTTGAGGTGTTCCGGGAGTTGTTTCAGCTCAACCTTGGGTGCCTGTTCAGTAGAGGGCAAGATTTTATTAGCAGTGCAAACATGAACTATATCGTGTACCTGATTGAGTGCTGGTTCAGCACTGCTCACTTCTTCCTCCTGCTCCTCCAACTCTGCCTGTGCCAGTGGCTCTGGTCCTATTGTTGCGCTTGCGCATTACGCATCTGTGACTAAATCGTTAAGTTGTCCATTGCGTGCACTGTGGCGTCCTCGTGTGGGTGCTGCATCCCCTTGAATATATTGAAATGGATCTCTTCGCCATCTACTTCCATGGAGAGCGTGCCTCTCCACACGTCTATCTTCGTGCGCGCGGTCATAAGGAAAGGTCTGCCCAGTAGGATTTGCGCACTGCTGGTGCTTGATTCACCCTCCATTTCCAGCACATAAAAATCTGCTGGGAACACAAACTCTCCTACTCGCACAAGAACATCCTCTATCATGCCTGCAGGTTGTTTGCACGATCGATCCGCTAGCTGAATGGTGAGACCTGCAAGCTTTAGTGGTCCAAGGCGCAATGTCGCATAAAGGGAGTATGGTAACAAATTGATGGATGCGCCTAAATCAATCATGCAGTTGCTTACCGTGGTTTTACCTAGAGTGCATGGGATAGTGAATGTACCTGGGTCTCGGCACTTAGGTGGTACCTTATGTTGCACGATCGCTGAGGCCTGCGCATTTAACATTACCTGTGCGCACTCGCCTTTTCGTCGCTTGTTTGTGCACAGCTCCTTCAAAAACTTGGCGTACCTGGGAATCTGCCGGACTGCTTCGATAAGAAGAATGTTGATTTCCACCTTGCTGAATAACTCGTATAGCTCTTTGTCCTGCGCTTCCTTTCTAGCTGATGGTGCCTGCACAGGAAAAGGTGCAGGTATATTAGTGCGATTCGTGTCCTTGTCGTTTATTTGTGTTATACCTGGCGCTTCGCCCTGCTGGCTTGTGGCTGGCACTTCTGGTTGCGCACTCTGCTCTGCTGGATCTGGGACTTGCGCAGCTGGTTGCGCGGGCGCTCTTGCGGTTTGCTCTGTTCCTATTGTGCGCCCAGTCCTCAGTGTTATTGCATTGACTCCTCCTTTGGGGTTCTGAATCACTTGCGAAGGCAGGTTGCCATCGCTCTTTTTTAGCTCATATACCATGGTTGCGATCTGTGATAGCTGCTTTTCAATGGACTCGAACCTCTTGTCATACTTCTCGTCATTTTTGCGTACTGTGTCTGCTAGCTGCCCCACGATATCTTCCAAAAATTGCCTTGGTTGCTGGTTGTTATGCGCTGGTGCGTCAGTGCGGCGATGCGGTGGATTGTAGGGCGCAGCTTGTTGCGTCTGCTGTGGCGCGCGCTGATCTGTGGGCTGCCTCTGGAAATTGTTCTCCTCCTTCCATCTGAATCCATTTGCTGCCAGTCCAAAACGTGGCTGATTCTGCCTTGGTGGTCCTCTGTTGTCCCATCCTCCGAGAGCATTGACATCTCCAGATTCCTCAAATAGTGTGGGACATTCATCAGTCTTGTGTTCGGTGGACCTGCAGAATTCACATACCTTTGGCGCAACTGGTTGTGCGCTCTACGTACTCATCAACTTCTGCAGCATGGCCTTCATTTCCTTGATCTCAGCGCTTGTTTCTACCTGATGCACAGAACGAGCACGACTATTTTCAAGTGTTAGCTGATGTCGTACCTGACTAGCAGAGTCTTCTATCAGCTGCCACGCGTCTTCTGGGTACATGTTGCAAATGTCGCCTCCTGCGCATGCGTTCAATAATCTCAGCTATATGGGCAGCAATCCATTTAGGAAGTTCTCTATCAGCACATTCTGGGGTAGGCCATGATTGTAGTAGTTGGCCTCTAGCTCCCTGAAACGCTCGTAATACTCTGACAGAGACTCTCCTGTGCTCTGCCTTGGCGCGGCCAGCTCTCTTCTGAGTTGCGCGATCTTTGCTGCGGGATAGAATTTGTCCAGGAATTTCTTCGGCAGCTGCTCCCATGTGTGAATTGATCCGGCTGGTAAGTTCATCAACCAAAGTCTGGCTGTGTCACACAGTGAAAATGGGAATGCCTTCATCTTCAGCGCCTCATCGCTTTCCCCTTCGGTCTTCATGTTCTCGCATATGACTAGGAACTCTCGCACATGCTTGACTGGATTTTCATTGTTCATCCCGTGGAACTTGGGCATGTGATGGATGAGCGAGCTCCTTAGCTCGAAATGACCGTCTGGTGGAAGCACGATGCACCATGGCTGGTTAACAGTGATAGGGGCTGACATCTCGCGCACTGTTCTACGTCGCGCAGCTTGTCGCACGGGTGGCGCATTGTACAATTCAGTGGCCAACCTTGCTTCAACCTCGCGCTGCACTTCCTCTCTGAACCTGCGCGGTTATGTGCTCTTGCTTCCTCTGGGGTTCTGTCCCCCAAGTTGTCCCCCACGACACTGTTATCCTCCATAACCTGTTCTATATCTCAAAGAAAACGAAATTAAAAGATAACTAATGCTGTTGCGTCTGTCAGTGCGCAACTAGAATCCGCGCAGCGCAACTGTTTCAAGGTTGCACAGGCTAATGGTGATTGCTCGCTGTCAGAAACAACAACGAGAAAACAAAACAAACTGAAATAACTAGTTACTAAAAGGAAAACGTAAACTAGCTAGAACTTAGCTGTGTTACTCCCCGGCAACGGCGCCAAAATTTTATCGCGCGTCGTTGTGCGCGTCAAATTAATTCCTTCCTCTTCCACTAGTACAGCGGTTAAGTAAGGGTCGATCTCCACAGGGAGCAAGTAGTTTAGTTTTAGCCAGTGACCTACACTTACGAAGATTGGGGAGTGAGTGATTGGGTTGCGCAGTGCGCAAGTAAACAGTTGTAAAACGCAGGGAAATGCACCAGACGTGCGTAGGCAATAGAGATTAGATACTATGACTATGAGAAGTATCGGCGCAGACAATCCTCTATGAGTGCATTCCTTATCATTGACGCTAAATGTCTATAGCTTGATTTTACTTAAGTTAGTGTCCGGTCAAGGCTTCCTAACATGTGCGCATGTTCCGATCAAAGTTCATGTGCTATTAATTCTTGCACTAGACCTAAACAACTATGGATCCGATCAAGGTAGTAATTGCCTATCCTAGCGCATTACTCCTAGTTGGCACCGTCAGGATATTCAACTAGTTTAACAGACAACAACAAGCGACAAGAGTAAGATTGCGGTTCAAGGCTTCCCCTACTCATGCAACAAGCTGCCAGTAATGTGCACAGAATTAATATAAGCAAACAAGCTATGCATTAAGCGCAAGTCTCAAAGGAAATACTCATAGATTCATGATGAGCGGGCAAATAACCTTATATTTGTCCACATTTTTCCCTTACTTCTTGTTTGTTCCGCAATTCTATAAAGCCATTTGATGATTTCTTCGTGTATTTCAGGTTAAAATTATGTATCTCGCAATACGAAGTGGCCCGAAGAAAATCTAGACGAATTCCGATCGATGGAGATCAAAAGAAGCAAAGCTGAGCAAACTGCAGAAGTGATTCGGCCGAATCACTAGTGATTCGCCCACCAGCTTGACCGAATCACCCTCAGCTGCACGAATTGACCTGATCCGGGGAAGTCCTGAAGGTTTGACCGAATCACATAATGGGTGTGACCGAATCAGTGGTGATTCGGCTAAGAAAATTGATTCGCCCAGTCAAGAAGCTACTGAACAGATGATTCGGCCGAATCAGAGGTGATTCGCCCAGAGGTGCCCGAATCAGTTTAGCTCCACAAGGCGTTTGACCGTATCAAAACAAAGACATTTGACCGAATCAAAAGTGATTCGGCCAGGATAATTGATTCGCCCTAACTCAAAACTGCACTGAACAAAAGGTTCGAGCGAATCACATGGACATTGACCGAATCAAGTGATTCGGTCACTTCGGTCATTTTGTGGGAAACTTCAAAGAGTATAAATAGAAGGAGATAGAAGTGAAGAAAGAGAGCTTGCTTTTTCTCTCAACCCTAGACGACAAGTTTCCACTTTTTGCAACCCTAGACGACAAAACTCAAGGAAGATCAAGCTTGATGGAAGATTGAAGCTTGGATTGAAGATTCTACATCATCCTCTTCTAAACCCTAGCTTTGTATTTACATTTATGCTTCCTTTAGTTGTCATGTTTTTGTACACACTCATTATGAGTGAGTAGTTACTTTTGTGGTTGGGGATTAAATGGATCCCCTAGGATTGGATATGATGTAGAACACTATTGTTGTTGCATTGAATGAAGTTTGGTTTGATCTTATTGTGCCCTAGCTATGTATTCATTGTATGCACACCAAGTGTTTGACGAAATGCTTAAGTGAGTATGCTTGGTTAGAACCCCTAAGGAAGGAGCGAGAGTTGAACTTAGGATGTTTCATAGCTATCGTATGATCATAGATGGAGTGTTTGTGCGTGAGAGCGACATGCATTCTTGACATTAGGCTAAGTTTTGAGCGGATTTGAGTAACCGGCCAATAGACCGAGAGGGTGCGGTTATGGGACTCATATTCTACACGGTTCAATAGAATGAGAGTTTGAGAACCTTGTCATTTATGTATCCTCTCCATTCTAGGGAAGGAGCGAGAGTTGAACCTAGAGTGGATGATGCATTAGCCTTGCTTTTATCAACCAAATGTAGTTCATGCATGTATTAGTGTGTTGCTTCATTTCCTCATATCTTAGGAGAGAAGTTGAATCCCTAGTCACCCTTTTTATTCATTAAGTAGAACTCAAGAATATCATTTATCTCTAGTGCTTGCTAGAGATACCTCTATAGGAGGACATATTCCCCCCCAAAAACCGTAGACTTACATTAGTAGCATTGATTAGTTGTCAATTAGTCTAAGCTTTTCCCTTGGGTTCGATCAGAGGTCACTTGGTTATAAATATTGTTTGATATTTGCGTGACTAGAATAGCATGCCATTTTGCTTGCCTAAAACGCCAACGTCAATTCATGTCCAACCGATACTTAAGCGTTTAGCTAGACATGCTAGTGGTAAACATCATAGAAACAGTAAATAATAACTAGAGTATCCAAGAGAACAATAGCAAACAGTGCGTGCAGGTTGTAGTCTTGGCGGGCGCAGTCGGCTAGCGCAATCCTCTCAACAAGCTCGTGTGTTTTCCATTCCTGGTGCGCAGTGCCTCCTTGGTGTACGAACTACGCCGCGATGTTCGAATGTGTGAATTGTCCTTAACCCTAGCCTCCTTCTCTCCTTTATATACTGCTCAGAGGCTCATCCTTGGCAACTTCCAAATCTGGTCGTGTCAGGATTTGGAAACATCATCATCTGCGCCTGGCGCACGGTATGTGCGTAGCGCAATCGGCTAGCGCACCGTGGTCGACTCTGCCAATTTCTTCTGTTTGCGCCGCTAGCTCCGCAGGCTGTGTGATGCGCGTCCTAAATGCTGCCTGTTAGCGCGTATCCGACTTAGGCCCTTGTTTTGCCCTGAAATACAAAAACACTGGAAACCAGTAATCTTGTACACAAAATAATGCGAACAAGCATAGGGTTATGATATAAATAATGCGTATAAATAGGCTCTATCAGCGTCGTCAAGGCGCTGGCTCCAATCTTTGCGCGATGGTCTCACAGTCTTCTCCAGGATGCGCTTGATCTCTCTGTTGGAAACTTCAGCCTGTCCATTTGTCTGAGGATGATAAGCAGTGGACGTTTTGTGGCGCACTCCATAATGCTTGAAAACTTGCGCCACAATCCTGTTGCAAAAGTGCGTCCCTTGGTCGCTAATGATCACCTTAGGTACCCCGTACCTACAAAAGATGTTAATTCTCAAAAAATCAGCGACTGTCTTACCATCATCCTTTCTTGTGGCCTTAGCCTCGACCTATTTGGAGACATAGTCCACCGCGACCAATATATATTCATAGCCGGCAGATGGGGGAAATGGCCCCATGAAGTCAATTCCCCATATATCAAACACTTTATCCACTAGAATCGGCGTCTGTGGCATCTCGTTGCGCGCTGATATGACTCCTGTGCGCTGGCACCTGTCACAGTTCCTACAGTAGTTATATGAGTTACTGAACAAGCGCGGCCAATAAAATCCACAGTCCAGGATCTTTCTGCTGGTGCGCTTTGGACCGAAGTGTCCTCCACATGCGTGAGCATGACAAAACATCAAAACTGAGTTAATTTCATGGTGAGGCACGCAGCGCCTTAAAATCTGATCAGGCCCTAATCTAAGCATATGGATCATCCCAAAGGTAATGCTTGGACTCATGTTTCAATCTCATGCACTGGGTTTTATTGAAATGCGGAGGAAACGTACCTGTGACCAGGTAAGTCGCAATGTGCGCATACCATGGTACCTTACCTGTCAGCGCCATCAGATGCTCGTCAGGAAATGTCTCCGTGATCTGCCCTGGCTCCTCCTCTTTCACGATCCTGCTCAGGTGGTCTGCGACTGTGTTCTCCGTGCCCTTCTTATCTTTAATCTCCAAGTCAAATTCCTGAGGTAGGAGCACCCAGCGCATCAGGCGCGGCTTAGTTTCCTTCTTGGACATTAGGTAGCGGATGGCTGCGTGGTCTGTGTATATGATGACCCTAGCGCCTAGAACATATGCACGAAACTTCTCCAGCGCAAACACAATTGCCAGAAGCTCCTTCTCCGTGGTGGTGTAGTTCCTCTGCGCAGCGTCCAGTGTGCGCGATGCATAATAAATGGAGTGCGGCTTCTTGTCCACTCGCTGCCCCAGGACTGCACCTATTGCATAATCGCTTGCGTCGCACATCAGTTCAAATGGCAGGTTCCAGTCTGGCGCGCGCATCACTGGCGCACTGATCAGCGCCTCCTTCAGCTTATTAAATGCGGCCCTGCACTCATCAGTAAACTCGAAACACACATCCTTTTGCAAGAGGTTAGACAGGGGTATACAAATTTTAGGAAAATCCTTGATGAAGCGCCTGTAAAACCCGGCATGCCAAAGGAATTCACATCGCGCACGCTAGTGGCATAAGGTAGATTGGAAATAAGATCAATTTTAGCTTTATCCACCTTGATACCCTCCTGCGAGATAATATGTCCGAGTACTACACCATGCGTTACCATAAAATGATATTTTTCATAATTGAGCACTAGGTTCTTTGAAATGCAGCGCGCTAAGACCTTATCAAGATGTGTTAAGCATGCATCAAAGGTACCTCCATACACAGTAAAATCATCCATGAACACTTCTATGCATATACTAATCATATCTGAAAAAATGCTCATGACAAGGCGTTGGAACGTACCTGGCGCGTTACACAGCCCAAATGACATGCGCCGAAACGCAAACGTACCGAATGGGCAGGTAAATGTGGTCTTCTCCTGATCTTCCGCAACTATGGGTATCTGATTGTACCCTGAATATCCGTCCAAAAAGCAAAAGTAGGGCTTACCTGCCAATCGGTCTAGCATCTGGTCCATAAAGGGTAGCGGGAAATGATCCTTGCGCGTGACTGCGTTAAGCTTCCTGTAGTCGATGCACATGCGCCATCCAGTTTGTATGCGCTTGGGAACTAGCTCACCCTGCGCATTTTCTTCTACAATGATTCCTCTTTTCTTTGGCACAACGTGCACTGGACTGACCCATTTGCTGTCTGAGATGGTGTAAATGACTCCTGCGTCGAGCAGCTTAAGGATCTCCTTCTGCACTACCTCCATCATATTCGGGTTTAATCTGCGCTGAGCCTCCCTGGATGGTTTGACACCATCTTCCAATAGAATTCTATGCATGCACACGTCTGGGCTCTTTCCACGCAGATCAGCAAGTGTCCATCCTATAGCGCGCTGGTTCCTGCGCAGCACCTGCCGTAATTGCGCTTCCTGCTCTTCTTCTAATCCTTCCTTTATAATCACTGGCAGGGTGTCTTCGTTTCCCAGGAAGATATACTTGAGGTGCTCTGGGAGTTGCTTCAGCTCGACCTTGGGTGCCTGTTCAATAAAGGGCAAGATTTTATTAGCAGTGCAGATTTTAACTATGGCTTGTACCTGTCTGGGTTCTAGTTCAGCACTGCTCAGCTCCTCCTCCTGCGCCTCCAACTCTGCCTGTGCTAGTGTTATGGGTTCTTCTGCTGCGCTCGCACATTGCGCATCTGCGACCAAGTCATCTAAGCTGTCCATTGCGTGCACTGTGGCGTCTTCATGAGGGTGCTGCATCCCCTTAAATATGTTGAAATGGATTTCTTCGCCATCAACCTCCATGGAGAGCGTGCCCCTCCATACGTCTATCTTTGTGCGCGCGGTCATCAAAAATGGTCTGCCTAGTAGGATCTGCGCACTGCTGGTGCTCGATTCACCCTCCATTTCTAGCACATAGAAATCTGCTGGGAACACCAGCTCTCCTACTCGCACAAGAACATCCTCTATCATGCCCGCAGGTTGTTTGCACGACCGATCTGCTAGCTGAATGGTGAGACCTGCAGGCTTTAGTGGTCCAAGGCGCAATGTCGCACATAGGAAATAGGGTAAGAAATTTATGGATGCGCCTAAATCAATCATGCAATTGCTCACCGTGGTACTACCTAAAGTGCAAGGGATGGTGAATGTACCTGGGTCTCGGCACTTAGGTGGTACCTTATGTTGCACGATTGCTGAGGCCTGCGCATTTAGCATTACCTGTGCGCACTCGCCTTTCCTTCGCTTGTTCGTGCACAGCTCCTTTAAAAACTTGGCGTACCTAGGGATTTGCCGAACTGCTTCAATAAGGGGAATGTTTATTTCCACCTTACTGAATAATTCTTAGAGCTCCTTGTCTCTGTGGCCCTCTGTTATCCCATCCCCCAGTGCATCCAGCAGAACCATCTCCAATCCCAGCTCCAACTCCAGTACCCACCCCAGTGCATACTCCAGTACCAGCCCCAGTGCCAGAACCCACCCCAGCAGCATTACTGGCTAATGCATAGCTTGCTTGCTTATATTAATTCTGTGCACATTACTGGCAACTTGTTACATGAGTAGGGGAAGCCTTGAACCGCAATCTTACTCTTGTTGCTTGTTGTTGTTTGTTAAACTAGTTGAATAGCCTGACGGTGCCAACTAGGAGTAACGCGCTAGGATAGGCAATTACTACCTTGATCGGATTCGTAGTTGTTTAGTCTAGTGTAAGAATTAATAGCACATGAACTTTGATCGGAACATGCGCACATGTTAGGAAGCCTTGATCGGACACTAACATTAGCAACCCAAACTATAGACATTTAGAGTCGATGATAAGGAATACACTCATAAAGGATTGTCTGCGCCGATACTTCTCATAGTCATAGTACTTAATCTCTATTGCCTGCGCACGTCTAGTGCAAATTCCTGTGTTACGATACCACTGTTACTTGCGCATCGCGCAACCCCAATCACTCACCCCCCAATTTCATAAGTGTAGGTTACTGGCTAAAACTGAAGTACTTGCTCCCTGTTGAGATCGACCCTTACTTAACCGCTGTACTAGTGGAAGAGGAGGGATTATATTTGACGCGCACAATGACGCGCGATCAAATTTTGGCGCCGTTGTCGGGGAGCAACACAGCTAAGTTCTAGCTAGTTTACGTTTTTTCCTTTTTTAGTAACTAGTTATTTTCAGTTTGTTTTGTTTTCTCGTTGTTGTTTCTGACAGCGCGCAATCACCATTAGCCTGCGCAACCTTGAAACAGTTGCGCTGCGCAGATTCTAGTTGCGCACTGACAGACGCAGCAGCATTAGTTATCTTTTAATTTCGTCTTCTTTGAGATTTAGAACAGATCATGGAGGATAACAGTGTCGTAGGAGACAACTTAGGGGACAGAACCCCAGAGGAAGCAAGGGCACATAACCGCGCAGCCCTGTTCAAAGAGGAAGTGCAGCGCGAGGTTGAAGCAAGGATGGCCGCTGAATTGTATAATGCGCCACCCGCGCGACAAGCTGCGCGACGCAGAACAGTGCGCGAGATGTCAGCCCCTATCACTGTTAACCAGCCATGGTGCATCGTGCTTCCACCAGACGGTCATTTTGAGCTAAGGAGCTCGCTCATCCATCACATGCCCAAGTTCCACGGGATGAACAATGAAAATCCAGTCAAGCATGTGCGAGAGTTCCTAGTCATTTGCGAGAACATGAAGACGGAAGGGGAAAGCGATGAAGCGCTGAAGATGAAAGCATTCTCATTTTCACTGTGTGATACAGCCAGACATTGGTTGATGAACTTACCAGCAGGATCAATTCACACATGGGAGCAGCTGCAGAAGAAGTTCCTGGACAAATTCTATCCCGCAGCAAAGATCGCGCTACTTAGGAGGGAACTGGCCGCGCCAAGGCAGAGCGCAGGAGAGTCACTGTCAGAGTATTACGAGCGTTTCAGGGAGCTAGAGGCCAACTGCTACAATCATGGCCTGCCCCAGAATGTGCTGATAGAGAACTTCCTGAATGGATTGCTTCCCATGGAGCTAAGGTTATTGAACGCATGCGCAGGAGGCGACATTTGCAACATGTATCCAGAAGACGCGTGGCAGCTGATAGAAGACTCTGCTGGGCAGGTAAGACATCAGCTAACACTTGAAAATAGTCGTTCTCGTTCTGTGCATCAGGTAGAAACAAGCGCTGAGATCAAGGAAATGAAGGCCATGCTGCAGAAGTTAATGAGTGCGCAAAGCGCACAACCAGTTGCGCCAAAGGTATGTGAATTCTGTAGGTCAACCGAGCACAAAACTGATGAATGTCCCACACTTTTCGAGGAATCTGGAGATGTCAATGCTCTTGGAGGATGGGATAACAGAGGACCACAAAGAAAGAATCAGCCGCGTTTCGGACTGGCAGCAAATGGATTCAGATGGAAGGTGGAGAATAATTTCCAGAGGCAGTCCACAGATCAGCGCGCACCACAGCAGACGTAACAAGCTGCGCCCTACAATCCACCGCATCGCCGCACTGACGCACCAGCGCATAACAACTAGCAACCGAGGCGATCTTTGGAAGATATCGTGGGGCAACTAGCAGACACAGTGCGTAAGAATGACGAGAAGTATGACAAGAGGTTCGAGTCCATTGAAAAGCAGCTATCACAGATTGCTACCACGGTGTATGAACTGAAAAATAAAAAGAGCGATGGCAACCTGCCTTCGCAAATGATTCAGAACCCCAAAGGAGGAGTCAATGCACTGACACTGAGGACTGGGCGCACGATAGGAACAGAGCAGACCGCGAAGACGCCCGCACAACCAGCTGCGCAAGTCCCGGATCCAGCAGAACAGAATGCGCAGTCAGAGCAAGATGCGCAACCAGAAGTGCCAGCCACAAGCCAGCAGGGCAAAGCACCAGGTATAACACAAATAAACGACAAGGGCACGAATTGTACTAATATACCTGCACCTTTTCCTGTGCAGGCACCATCGGCTAGAAAGGAAGCGCTGGACAAAGAGCTATACGAGTTATTCAGCAAGGTGGAAATCAACATTCCCCTTATCGAAGCAGTTCGGCAGATTCCCAGGTACGCCAAGTTTTTAAAGGAGCTGTGCACAAACAAGAGGAGGAATGGCGAATGCGCACAGGTAATGCTAAATGCGCAGGCCTCAGCAATCGTGCAATATAAGGTACCACCTAAGTGCCGAGACCCAGGTACGTTCACTATCCCTTGCACTTTAGGTAAGACCACAGTAAGCAATTGCATGATTGATTTAGGCGCATCCATCAATTTGTTACCTTATTCCCTATATGCGACATTGCGCCTTGGACCACTAAAGCCTGCAGGTCTCACTATTCAGCTAGCAGATCGGTCTTGCAAACAACCTGCAGGCATGATAGAGGATGTTCTTGTGCGAGTAGGAGAGCTGGTGTTCCCAGCAGATTTTTATGTGCTAGAAATGGAGGGCGAATCAAGCACCAGCAGTGCGCAGATCCTACTGGGCAGACCTTTCCTGATGACCACGCGCCCGAAGATAGACGTGTGGAGGGGCACACTCTCCATGGAGGTTGACGGCGAAGAGATCCATTTCAATATATTCAAGGGGATGCAGCACCCACACGAAGACGCCTCAGTGCACGCAATGGAAAGCTTAGACGATTTAGTCTCAGATGCGCAATGTGCAAGCGCAACAATAGAACCAGAGCCACTGGCACAGGCAGAGTTGGAGGAGAAGGACGAGGAGCTGAGCAGTGCTGAACCAGAACTCAAACAGGTACACGATATAGTTCATATTTGCACTGCTAATAAAATCTTGCCCTCTATTGAACAGGCACCCAAGGTCGAGCTGAAGCAACTGCCAGAGCACCTCAAATACATTTTCTTGGGAAATGAGGACACCCTGCCAGTGATCATAAAGAAAGGATTAGAAGAGGAGCAGGAAGTGCGTTTACAGCAGGTGCTGCGCAGGAACAGCGCGCTATAGGATGGACACTGGCTGATCTGCGTGGAGTGAGCCCAGACGTATGCATGCATAGAATTCTGTTGGAAGATGGTGCCAAACCATCCAGGGAGGCTCAGCGCAGATTGAACCCGAATATGATGGAGGTAGTGCAGAAGGAAATTCTAAAGTTGCTTGACGCAGGAGTCATTTACCCCATCTCGGACAGCAAGTGGGTCAGTCCAGTGCACGTTGTGCCTAAGAAGGGAGGAATCACAGTGGAAGAGAATGCGCAGGGCGAGCTAGTTCCCAAGCGCATCCAGACTGGATGGCGCATGTGCATCGACTACAGGAAGCTTAACGCAGTAACGCGCAAGGACCATTTCCCGCTACCCTTTATGGACCAGATGCTGGACAGATTAGCAGGTAAGCCCTATTTTTGTTTCTTGGATGGATATTCAGGGTACAACCAGATACCCATAGCTGCGGAGGATCAGGAGAAGACCACGTTCACCTGCCCGTTTGGTACATTTGCGTTTCGGCGCATGTCATTTGGGCTGTGTAACGCTCCAGGTACGTTCCAACGCCTTGTCATCAGCATTTTCTCTGATATGATTGGTATATGCATAGAAGTATTCATGGATGATTTTACTGTATATGGACGTACCTTTGATGCGTGCTTAACTCATTTAGATAAAGTCTTAGCGCGCTGCATTTCTAAGAACCTAGTGCTTAATTATGAAAAATGCCATTTCATGGTAATGCATGGTGTAGTGCTAGGGCACATCATCTCAGAGGAGGGGATCAAGGTAGACAAAGCTAAGATAGACCTTATTTCTAATCTACCTTATGCCACGAACGTGCGCGATGTGAAGTCATTCTTAGGACATGCCGGATTTTACAGGCGTTTTATAACAGACTTCTCTAAAATTTGTATTCCCCTGTCTAACCTCTTGCAAAAGGATGTGTGCTTCGATTTTACTGATGAGTGCAGGGCCGCGTTTGATAAGCTGAAGGAAGCGCTGACCAGTGCGCCAGTGATCCGCGCTCCAGACTTGAACCTGCCATTTGAACTGATGTGCGACGCAAGCGATTATGCAGTAGGTGCAGTCCTGGGGCAGCGAGTGGACAAGAAGCCGCACGCCATCTATTATGCATCGCGCACACTGGACGCTGCGCAGAGGAACTACACCACCACGGAGAAGGAGCTTATGGCAATTGTGTTTGCGCTAGAGAAGTTCCGTGCATATGTTCTAGGCGCCAGGGTTATCATATACACAGACCACGCAGCCATCCGCTACCTAATGTCCAAGAAAGAAACTAAGCCACGCCATCTGCAGGAATTCGACCTGGAGATCAAGGATAAGAAGGGCACAAAGAACACAGTTGCGGACCACCTGAGCAGGATCGTGAAGGAGGAGGAGCCAGGGCAGATCACTGAGACATTTCCTGACGAGCATCTGATGGCGCTGACAGGTAAGGTACCATGGTATGCGCACATTGCGAATTACCTGGTCACAGGTACGTTTCCTCCGCATTTCAATAAAACCCAGTGCATGAGATTGAAACATGAGTCCAAGCATTACCTGTGGGATGATCCTTTGATGCTTAGAATAGGACCAGATCAGATATTGAGGCGCTGCGTGCCTGACCGTGAATTTAACTCTGTTTTGATGTTTTGTCATGCGCACGCATGTGGAGGACACTTTGGTCCCAAGCGCACCAGCAGGAAGGTCCTGGACTGCGGATTTTATTGGCCGCACCTGTTTAGAGACGCATATGACTATTGCAGGAATTGTGACAGGTGCCAGCGCATAGGAGGCATATCAGCGCGCAACGAGATGCCGCTGACGCCAATTCTAGTGGATGAAGTGTTTGATATATGGGGAATTGACTTCATCGGGCCATTTCCTCCGTCTGCAGGATACGAGTACATATTGGTCGCGGTGGACTATGTCTCCAAATGGGTCGAAGCTAAGGCCACACGGAAGGATGATGGTAAGACGGTCGCTGAGTTTCTAAAAACTAACATCTTTTGCAGGTACGGGGTGCCTAAGGCAATCATCAGCGACCAGGGGACGCACTTTTGCAACAGGATCGTGGCGCAAGTTTTCAAGCATTATGGGGTGCGCCACAAGACGTCCACTGCTTATCAGCCCCAGACAAATGGACAGGCCGAGGTTTCCAACAGAGAGATCAAGCGCATCCTGGAGAAGACTGTGAGACCATCGCGCAAAGATTGGAGCCAGCGCCTGGACGATGCGCTGTGGGCATACCGCACTGCGCATAAGACACCAATCGGGACTTCACCGTTCCGGTTGGTCTACGGAAAAGCATGCCACCTTCCAGTAGAGCTAAAGCACAAAGCATATTGGGCCTTACGCATTTGCAACCTAAACTTAGATGAGGCCGGAAAGGAGTGCGCGTTTGAGCTGAGCGAATTAGAAGAGCTGCGCCTGGACGCCTATGAGGGACTGCGTGATTACAAGGAGCGGACAAAGGCGTTTCATGACAAGCATATCCTCAGACGCACTTTTGAGCCAGGAGACCAGGTATTTTTATTCTCATCACGCCTGAAGCTCATGCCTGGAAAGCTGCGCAGCAAATGGACTGGACCGTACACAGTCACCAAGGTTTTCCCCTATGGAACAATCGAATTAGAAAACGAGCACCGGCATCGTTTTCAGGTCAATGGGCAGAGAGTCAAACGGTATCTAGGAGAACCTTGGGACTACACAGTGCGCGACATTGACTTGGCAGAACCTGAGATAGCAGATGCGTAGGTTGCTGCGCCAGAATCACCACCAGATGCACCAGAGGGAGAACTGGAGACTATTGCTCACATTTCTTCTTCCTCTTCATCTACCCTCGTTACTGCAGACTTCTCACAAATTATCCTTGTTGACTACCCTTCTCACCCTTTGCGCAGGACCACGAAGAACACAACCCATGCACAAGCGCGGGGTCACTCAGGAGCAAGAGTGGGGGAGGTCGCTGGCACACATTTGGGCACGTAACGAGGTACAGTCGAGCCAACGACGTTAAACAAAGGCACTTGTCGGGAGGTAACCCGACTCGTTTTACTTTTACATGTCTTTCTTTTAGTTTTTTCTAGTGTCTTTTAGTTATTCTAGGACCTGTCGTTTTTTAGTCGAGCAGCAGTGCGCAGGACCGCTGCGCCAGTCAGGGGGGTATATAAGGGCAGGACTTAGAAAATTTCAGCACTTTTTCACACTCGACCGTTACCAGCAGCTCCCGCCTTCACACCTCTGCCCACTGTCCGGCGCCCAACCCAGCTCCAGTTTAGAGAGATTTGCAGAGCACACAGCCGCACTCCCCTCAGGTAACCTTTCCCCAGATTTGAGCAGATTTTAGTAGGGTTTGTGCGGTGGAGGAGTGTTCTAGGGTTTTGAAATCGCACCAGGCTAGAGTCCGCCGATTGGAGTGTTGTTTAGAGGGTTTTGTAGGCGGGCAGTAGGTGCCCCTTTGGTGAGAATTTCAGTGCATTCGGAGGAGTTTGAATTTTTGGAGTGTTTGAGAAGTGTTGACCGGAGTTGACCAGAGAAATGCAGCCTGCCGAGGACCAAGCTACCCCAGCTCGCTTCGCCAGCATGTACGCGGCCTTCCTGAGGCTCGAGATGTACGGGACTCTGTGCATCAGTCGGGAGTTCCTGCGGGAGGTCGGTTTGGAGGACTTCATTTTGGAGAGGCTCGCGCTGGCGGGCTGGGAGGCGCTGTTGGAACTCAACAGCGCAGCAGACAGGGAGGACACCTGCGAATTTTTGGCGTCATTGGAGCAAGGAGCTATGGAGATCAGGTACCGGCACCGAGGGGTGTGGTACATTACCTCGGCTACGAGGCTGAAGCGCACATTGAGGTGCGCTAAGGTGCGAGAAGCTGAGATGGACGCGCACACCAACCAAGAAGCGTGGCGCGAGATGGCAACCGGGCCTGTGTTTGCCGCGGGGCGCAGCAGGGGACGAGAGCTGCGTGACCCGTGGATGTTCTACTTGTGGCGCCTGGTCCCTATGTCATCATTGGGCGCTTTAATGGTGCGCCGAAGATCAGTTTGCTGGATATGGAGATCTTAAAGGGGTTTTATTATGGGAAGAGGGTGCTCTTTGTTCTGAACATGGTGCACCATTAGAGCCGAGTCAGCACCAAGGGGCCGCTGACTTGCGGAGGAATTATTACGCACCTGCTGCAGGCGTTACATGGAGAGCCCGAGGTGCCAGAGCACACATTGGTGCCGGCAGTCCCTCTGGACCGCGCCCACATGCTGCAGATCAGGGCGGTAGCCGTGAAGGCAGATGGCACATTGGAGTGGTGCTACTGCCTGCAGCCGGCCAGAGTGCCGCGGCCAAGACCAGAGAGCAGTGCGCAAGCAGCAATGTTTTTGTACGCATTATTTAGATCATAACCCTGTGCTTGTTTGCGATATTTTGTGTACAAGATTACTGGTTTCCAGTGTTTTTGTATTTCAGGGCAAAACAAGGGCCTAAGTCGGATACGCGCTAACAGGCAGCGTTTAGGACGCGCATCACACAGCCTGCGGAGCTAGCGGCGCAAACAGAAGAATTGGCAGAGTCGACCACGGTGCGCTAACCGATTGCGCCAAGCAGATGCCGTGCGCCAGGCGCAGATGGTGGTGTTTCCAAATCCTGACACGACCAGATTTGGAAGTTACCAAGGATGAGCCTCTGAGCAGTATATAAAAAAGAGAAGGAGGCTAGGGTTGAGAGACAATAATTAGGATTCACAATTCGTACACCCAGGAGGCACTGCGCAGTAGGACTGGAAAACACACGAGCTTGTTGAGAGGATCTGCGCCAGCCGACTGCGCCAGCCAAGACTGCAACCTGCACGCACTGTTTGCTATTGTTTTCTTGGACACTCTAGTTATTATTTACTGTTTCTGTGATGTTTATCACTAGCATGTCTAGCTAAACGCTTAGTATCGGTTGGACATGAATCTATGAGTATTTCCATTGAGACTTGCGCCTAATGCATAGCTTGCTTGCTTATATTAATTTTGTGCACATTACTGGCAGCTTGTTACATGAGTAAGGGAAGCCTTGAACCGCAATCTTACTCTTGTTGCTTGTTGTTGTTTGTTAAACTAGTTGAATAGCCTGACGGTGCCAACTAGGAGTAACGCGCTAGGATAGGCAATTACTACCTTGATCGGATTCGTAGTTGTTTAGTCTAGTGTAAGAATTAATAGCACATGAACTTTGATCGGAACATGCGCACATGTTAGGAAGCCTTGATCGGACACTAACATTAGCAACCCAAACTATAGACATTTAGAGTCGATGATAAGGAATACACTCATAGAGGATTGTCTGCGCCGATACTTCTCATAGTCATAGTACTTAATCTCTATTGCCTGCGCACGTCTAATGCAAATTCCTGCATTACGATACCACTGTTACTTGCGCATCGCGCAACCCCAATCCAATCACTGACCCCCCCAATTTCATAAGTGTAGGTTACTGGCTAAAACTGAACTACTTGCTCCCTGTGGAGATCGACCCTTACTTAACCGCTGTACTAGTGGAAGAGGAAGGATTATATTTGACGCGCACAACGACGCGCGATCAGCGACGCAGAACAGTGCGCGAGATGTCAGCCCCAATCACAGTTAACCAGCCATGGTGCATTGTGCTTCCACCAGACGAACATTTTGAACTAAGGAGCTCGCTCATCCACCACATGCCCAAGTTCCACGGGATGAACAACGAAAATCCAGTCAAGCATGTGCGAGAGTTCCTAGTCATTTGCGAGAACATGAAGACGGAAGGGGAAAGCGATGAAGCGCTGAAGATGAAAGCATTCCCATTTTCACTGTGTGATACAGCCAGACATTGGTTGATGAACTTACCAGCAGGATCAATTCACACATGGGAGCAGCTGCAGAAGAAGTTGCTGGACAAATTTTATCCCGCAGCGAAGATCGCGCTACTCAGGAGGGAGCTACCCGCACCGAGGCAGAGCGCAGGGGAGTCACTGTCAGAGTATTACGAGCGTTTCAGGGAGCTAGAGGCCAACTGCTACAATCATGGCCTGCCCCAGAATGTGCTGATAGAGAACTTCCTGAATGGACTGCTGCCCATGGAGCTGAGGTTATTGAACGCATGCGCAGGAGGGGACATTTGAAACATGTATCCAGAAGACGCGTGGCAGCTGATAGAAGACTCTGCTGGGCAGGTAAGACCACCTGAGCAGGATCGTGAAAGAGGAGGAGCCAGGGCAGATCACGGAGACATTTCCTGACGAGCATCTGATGGCGCTGACAGGTAAGGTACCATGGTATGCGCACATTGCGAATTACCTGGTCACAAGTACGTTTCCTCCGCATTTCAATAAAACCCAGTGCATGAGTCCAAGCATTATCTTTGGGATGATCCATATATGCTTAAGATAGGACCTGATCAGATAGGACCTAGTTCCGAAGCGCAGGATCACTCAGGAGCAAGAGTGGGGGAGGTTGCTGGCACACATTTGGGCACGTAACGAGGTACAATCGAGCCAACGACGTTAAACAAAGGCACTTGTCGGGAGGTAACCCGACTCGTTTTACTTTTACATGTCTTTCTTTTTGTTTTTTCTAGTGTCTTTTAGTTAGTTTAAGACTTGGTAGTTTTTTTTAGTCGAGCAGCAGTGCGCAGGTTCGCTGCGCCAGTCAGGGGGGTATATAAGGGCAGGACTTAGAAATTTTCAGCACTTTTTCACACTCGACCGTTGCCAGCAACTCCCGCCTTCGCACCTCCGCCCACTGTCCGGCGCTCATCCCAGCATCAGTTTAGAGAGATTCGAGGACCACACGGTCGCCCTCCCCCCAGGTAACCTTTCCCCCAGATTTGAGCACGATTCCAGTAGGGTTTTGTACGGAGGAGTGTTCTAGCGTTTTGAAATCGCACCAGGTTAGAGTGCGCCAATTGGAGTGGTGTTTAGAGGGTTTTGTAGGCGGGCAGTAGGCGCCCCTTTGGTGAAAATTTCAGTGCATTCGGAGGAGTTTGGATTTTTGGAGTGTTTGAGGAGTGTTAACCGGAGTTGACCAGAGAAATGCAGCCTACAGAGGACCAAGCTACCCCAGCTCGCTTCGCCAGCATGTATGCGGCCTTCCTGAGGCTCGAGATGTACGGGACTCCGTGCATCAGCAGGGCGTTCCTGCGGGAGGTCGGTTTGGAGGACTTCATTTTGGAGAGGCTCGCGCTGGCGGGCTGGGAGGCGCTGCTGGAACTCAACAGCGCATCAGACAGGGAGGACACCTGCGAGTTCCTGGCGTCATTGGAACCAGGAGAGATGGAGATAAGGTACCGGCACCGCGGGGTGTGGTACATTGCCTCGGCCAAGAGGCTGAAACGCACATTAAGGTGCGCTAAGGTGCGAGAAGCTGACATGGACGCGCACACCAACCAGGAGGCTTGGCGCGAGATGGCTACCGGGCCAGTGTTTGCCGCGGGGCGCAGCAGGGGACGAGAGCTGCGTGACCCGTGGATGTTCTACTTATGGCGCCTGGTCGCCTATGCCATCATTGGGCGCTTTAATGGTGCGCCGAAGATCAATTTGCTGGATATGGAGATCTTAAAGGGGTTTTATTATGGGAAGAGGGTGCTCTTTGTTGTGAACATGGTGCACCACTGGAGCCGAGTCAGCACCAAGGGGCCGCTGACTTGCGGAGGGATTATTACGCACCTGCTGCGGCTGTTACATGGAGAGCCCGAGGTGCCAGAGCACACAATGGTGCCGGCTGTCCCTCTGGACCGCGCCCACATGCTGCAGATCAGGGCGGTAGCGGTGAAGGAAGATGGCACATTGGAGTGGTGCTACCGCCTGCAGCCGGCCAGAGTGCCGCGGCCAAGAGCAGAGAGCAGTGCGCAAGCAGCAGAGGCCGCGCAGGAGATGGAGGAGGACGAGGCCCCAGAGCCAGTTGTGCCTCCAGTCAGGCGAACGAGGACCCGCGCGCAGACTGGAGCGCACCGGAGGGCCCGTGCGCCGCAGGGGGAGCCAGTTACAATTTCCATCGAGGATTCTCCCCCGCGTGCACACGGAAAGCGCCCACCGACTGAGACTGAGGAGGCGCCTGAGGAAGCATCAGCAGAGCAGCGCATGATGTTCAACGTCATGCGCGTGCTCCAATATTTAGCGCCAGAGGGGGCGGATTTAAGCATGAGCCCACCATCAGGGTGGAGATATGGAGACGCGATTCCCCCTCTCCTCAGCCTGCACCGACCACCTCCAGGTTCCCCCAGTGCGCCGCACCAGCCAGCCAGCCCTCTTACTCAGCCCCCAGTACATCCAGCAGAGCCCTCTCCAGTCCCAGCACAACACCAGCACCAGCAGCCCCAGCACCAGAACCCACCCCCAAACCAGAACAAGTACCAGCACCTGCACCTTCCCCTGCCCAGCCGTCCATTCCTAGGTCCCCTGAAGCTGAATCCTTAATTAGCACCAGCTCAAACTCGCTTTGGGACCCCGTCTCCGAGGACGATGTTGTGGCGTAGCCTGTCGCCCTTTCAGTTGTACCGCCTTCCTCCAGCACCTATGTGACGGATTCTTCAGAGGAGGAGGCGCATAGTTCAGCGGCTGCGTCCAGCTCAGATGACTTCTAGGGCTGTAGGGGGGGCGCATTATTTCTTTCGGGTGGTGTCTATTTTTCTTTATATGCTGAACTTTATTTGATATTCTGTTGCTATATTTGTGTGCTGAACTATTGTGCTAAATATTTTCTGTCCCTATGCTATATTGCGCTGCTTTGACTATATGTTCTTAGTCTTTATGTTCTTTATTTTGCTTGCATGCATGTGCGCGTTCTCCGTGCGCTTGAGCTTGAGTCGTAGGGACACGTCTCTGTTTAAGTGTGGGGGGGGGGGGGGGAGCGTTACAGTTACATTTCACGTTTTTTTTGAGCTTTTTAGTGTAGCTTAGTTTAATTGAAGGAAACAGTAGCAGTATTGCGCTTGAGCGCAGGCTGCGCGCACTGTTCAGCTTGTTTGCGCTATCCATATTGCGTGCGCTGCTATCATCTGTTTTAGTATTTTTTTTTGTTTTTCTGCCCCTGTTAGTTGGGATATACAGGGGATGTGGAGTTGACAGAAACGCTCTAGAGAGGCGGTTAGTCGTTCGCGCTTCAGAGGAGAGGTATATGGTCGAGAGCGCGAGTGGAGGCCTGTGCTTCGCGACCTTCGGAACAAGAGAGCGCGCTCAGTCACGCAGATGCCGAAGGCAAGTACCCAAAAGCGTGGCGAGGTGGGAAAACAGACCACCTTCCCTCTGGAAGTCGAGCTAAGGAAGGCGGGCGCGGGTGTAAACGCGTGCGCCGACCTGCGCAGATAGACCAAGGAGGGAGAGCGGGGCGGTGTTCCATAGCTGTTATCCGGAGGCCGAGACTGGAACCGTTCTGGGAAAGATAGGAATCATAGACAAAGCTGTATACAAAAAAAAAAATACCAGCAGATGATACGCGCTACTGAAATTTCAAGTGTCTCTACTTATGCAGATTTGTGAACTAGCAGTTGCTGCAGCACACTCTTGTTCACTTAAATGTAGACACAGCAGACAATGAATGGGACACAGATTTGTTCACCCAGTTCGGCCAATCTGCCTACGTCTGGGGAGGACTATTCTCCAGTCCTCAATCCACTCAACCAAAGGTTCAAATCACACTCGGTTACAACGCACGCAACCTATGCTACTTTAACCCCGTGTGGACTACTCAACACAATCAGAACAAGCTCTGATTTGTGCCAGCACACCCTCTACAATATGTCAGTCTAGAATAGCTACAATTCTCTTCAAGAACTCAGCCTATTCTAGCCTACACTACTCAGCAGGGTTGCTGCAGCAACAGCTGTAACACCAGCTGAAGCACTCTGTCCGCGTCGCTCCAAGGCCTCCTGCCGAGCCGATCGAACCACTCCAAGAGCGCTGCGCACTCTGAGTAACTCCCCCTCACTCAGTGACCACCTGCCACTAGTGAGTTCTTCCGCACGAACCTCGACCGAGCCTTCCACCCGTCAGTTCTCCCGCGGCTGCCTTTGATCAACCAACAAGCTCCACAGCTCTAAATTGGCTTCCAGATCAAAGCACGAATCAGTCTCTGCAAGACCTGATTCTCTTCTGCAATACGCACCACAGCTCTGCGCTCAACGCTCTGCCCGTGTGTGTTGATCGAAGAACAACTTCCGTAGCACACCCAGAAAATCCTCTCTCTGAATTTCGTGTCTACACTCGTGTATCTCTCAGCTTTGATCACACTCTTCAGCCCTCAAACCTTCTGCTTAAATACCCTCATCACTTTAAGCAATTTCCAGGTTTAGGCCATTGACCCACAAAATCAATTATCTCCTAAAATCTAGGAGATTAGATTTGATTAATATCTTTAATGCCAATCTTCTTTTCTGACAAGTGAACCGTGCTGGAAAACGCTTAGCAGCATTTTAGAAAACCTTCTAAGAGCAAGAACACAAACTGCCATACCTCCAAAACGCACCCAGCACAAACTGTTACTCGGACAGATGAATCAGCACTTGAACCAGCACCTGCTGCAGCACCCCTGCTGTATCTGTTGCTAGCTGTTCTGCTGGATTGCTTGAGCTGCAGCAGCTCCTTGTTCACATATAACATATGTTGGTTTTGTCAAAATGCCACACTTGCATTATCAATCTCCCCCTTGGCATTTTGACAAAACCACTTCATAACTCCACAACTCCACTTCTCAGCCTGCTCTTTCTTCTCCCCCTTTTTGGAACAAATGACGAGGGGGTGTCTCTGCGGGGAGCACTTATGCCGGCAATACACAGAGCCCTAGAGAGGCCCTCAGGTCTTCAAACCGGGCTGCATCCAGAGCTTTGGTGAAGATATCAGCAAGTTGTTTGGCAGACACAACATGCTGGAGCGAGATTACTTTCTGTTCAACAAGGTCACGGATGAAGTGATGACGAATGTCAATGTGCTTGGTTCTACTGTGCTGGACAGGATTCTTGGATATGCTGATGGCACTCATATTGTCACAGTAGAGAGTCATGTCATCTTGAGCAACCCCATACTCACTCAGCATTTGCTTCATCCACAACATTTGTGCACAGCAGCTCCCAGCAGCAATGTACTCAGCCTCGGCAGTGGATAGAGAAATGCTGTTCTGTTTTCTGCTGAACCAAGAAACCAGGTTATTCCCCAAGAAGAAGCATCCTCCCGAGGTGCTCTTTCTGTCTTATGAGCACCCTGCCCAGTCTGCATCACTGTATCCTACCAGATTGGCCTTTGTGTCTCGAGTATACCATAGGCCATAGCCCACGGTTCCCCCGACATACCGAATAATGCGCTTGACCAACTGCATATGGCTGTCTCTTGGGCTGGCTTGGAATCTGGCACAGACTCCTACTGCATAGGAAATGTCAGGACGACTGGCAGTCAGGTAAAGAAGGCTCCCAATCATGCTTCTGTAGATAGTCTGACTTACTTCCAAACCTTGCTCATCTTTAATGGCTTTCACATGAGTAGCAGCAGGAGTACGCTTGTGACTGGCTGAGTCGAGCTGGAATTTCTTCACAAGAGACTTGCTGTATTTACTTTGAGCAATAAAGATCCCATCCCTTTTCTGAGTAATCTCCAAACCAAGAAAGTAGGAAAGTTCTCCTACCATACTCATCTGAAATTCTTGTTGCATGTGATTCACAAACTGCTTCACCAGGTGCTGGGACTTTGATCCAAAGACAATATCATCCACATATATTTGAGCAATGATCACATCAGACTGAGTTCGTTTGACGAACAAGGTTTTGTCAGCTCCCCCTCGGTTGTAGCCATGAGCTTCCAGGAAAACTGTCAACCGCTCATACCATGCCCGAGGAGCCTGTTTAAGTCCATATAAGGCTTTCTTCAGTTTATACACCTGCTCTGGATGATGAGGATCTTCAAAACCTTTTGGTTGAGCAACATAAACTTCTTCAGAGAGGTCTCCATTCAAGAATGCACTTTTAACATCCATTTGATATAATTTGAATCCCAGGCAGCAAGACATTGCAAGCAGCAGTCTGATAGCCTCCAGGCGAGCTACTGGAGCAAACGTTTCATCAAAGTCTAGACCCTCAATCTGAGAATATCCCTGGGCCACCAGTCTGGCTTTATTTCTTGTAATATTTCCCTTCTCATCTGTTTTGTTTTTGAACACCCATTTAGTGCCTATAATGTTAACCCCATTTGGTCTGTCTACCAAATCCCAAACATCGTGTCTTTCGAACTCTGCCAATTCCTCCTGCATAGCCATGATCCAGAATTCATCACTCATGGCCTCCTTGAAATTCTTTGGTTCAATGCTGGACATGAAACATGTATTGAGATAGGCATGACTTCTGGTCCTTCTTCGGTCTGAGGGATTTCCAATCACATTTGTCAAAGGATGATCCTTCTGTATCTTCTTTGGGGGCTGCCTAGAAGATGGATCAGGAGCCACAGTTTGGAGATCATCAGACAGGCTTCCTGATTGGTCATCTGGAATTTCTGCTTCAGCACTTGCTGTAGCATCTTCTGGAACAGCAGCTTGTTCACTTCTTGTCTGTCTACCAGGCATTTCTTCAAGATCAGAGTCTTCTTCATCAGTGTCAGAATCAGAGGTAGATACTTCTTCTGCATCATTGACTACAACATTTATGGACTCCATGACAGTCTTTGTTCGCTGGTTGAACACACGATATGCCCTGCTATTTGTTGAGTACCCCAAGAACACTCCCGGATCACTCTTAGGATCGAGCTTCTTTCTATACTCCCGGTCTCTCAGAATGAAGCAATCACTTCCAAAGATATGAAAGTATTTAACCGTGGGCTTTTTCTGATTCCAGAGCTCATAGCAAGTCTGCTTGGTTCCCCTTCGCAAGGTGACTCTGTTGATGATATAGCACGCGGTATTCATAGCCTCTGCCCAGAATTTCAGAGGAATTCTCTTAGCATGAATCATCACCCTGGCCATTTCTTGAATTGTTCGGTTCTTCCGTTCTACAACACCATTTTGTTGAGGGGTAATGGGAGAAGAGTACTGATGTGTTATACCCTTTTGTTGACAGAATTCATCCATGTCTTTGTTCTCAAACTCTCTCCCATGATCACTGCGGATGCTGCTGATTCTGAGATTCTTCTCTTGCTCTAACCGAGATACCAGTGACACAATGACACTCACAGTATCTGATTTTTCCCTGATAAAATCAATCCAAGTGAATCTAGAATAGTCATCAACACAGACAAATGCATACCTTTTCTTGCCTAGGCTCTCCACTTCCATTGGTCCCATCAAATCCATGTGAATCAGCTGTAGAGGCCTGGTGGTACCAATGTCTTTGACTCGTGGATGTGAGGCCTTCTTCTGTTTCCCAATCTGACAATCTCCACAAATGGAGTCTGTCTCTCCTTTCAGCAGTGGAATTCCCCTGACCAACCCTTCTGTGGCAATTCTCTTTAGAGTTCTCAGGTTAACATGTCCCATCCTTTTGTGCCATAAAGTCATTTCCTCGGCCTTTGTCAACATACATTTCTGAATCCTTGTGTTTGAACTCACATTGAGAAGGTAACAGTTGCTCTTGGATCTAGCTCCTTCCATTATGCATTTTCCAGATTTGTCGAGGACTTGGCATGAGTCTTTCGTAAACTTGACCTGTTTAGTCCCATCACACAGCTGGCTGATGCTGATGAGATTAGCTTTTAACCCTTCCACCAAAAGGACATTGCTCAGATTTGGCATTCCTTCCACAGCCAAAGTTCCTCTTCCCAGAACTCTTCCTTTCAGACCATTACCAAACTTCACACGTTGTTCCAAACAGGGAGTAATGTTTTTCAGAAAGGATCTTTCCCCTGTCATATGCCCTGAACACCCACTATCAAAGTACCAGCTTATCTTGTCTGAGGTGCTAGCTGTGCTGACAAGAGCGAGGAGCTGAGTCTGCACATGTTTCTGCCTGACAGATTCCCTGGGCAATGCAATTCTGGCAGGAGCTGAGAAACAGCTTCTTTGAATATGTCCTCTGCGGCCACAGCTGTAACATTTTTTAGACTTTAAAGTTCTCTTGTTACGGTGAAATAGACCTTGCTGCAGCAAGTCCTGGTTCATCCTTTTCTGTGTTTTTGTGCCTCTTCTTGCTGACTTGTATCTGGCCATGTTGCATTCGTCTTCACTCAGGTCTTTCTCATCTTCACTTCCACTGGCAGAGAGAGCTTTCTTGTTCATCCGTTTGCTGGTGCAGTTGATTTGTCGATGTCCGTAGCCTGCACAATTCCAGCATTGGATTCCTTTCTTTCCGTCTTCTCTCTGAGCCGGTTCCTTTCCTTTCCTTTCACTGCCCCTTCTGAATTGTCTTTGCGAAGAAGAGCTTCTTTTAGTCCTGGATTCCATGTTTTTCAGAATCTTCCCAAGGTTCTTCACAAGCATGCTCATCTGATCATCTGGAACTGTCTGCTTGGTTTCTGCTTCAGCCTTCAAACCAACATTCTTGTCCTTGGAGGTGGTGTCTTCTTTGACCAGTTTCATCTCAAATTGTTTGAGAGACCCCATCAGCTCTTCCAACCTCATGAATCTGACATTCTGAGCTTCCTCAATGGCAGTCACCTTCATGTCAAACTTTGAGGGCAGCGATCTGAGAACCTTTCTGATAAGCTTTTCTTCTGGGATGGGCTCACCAAGGGCATGAGCTTCATTTGCAAGATCACAGAGTTTAGCATTAAACTCAGTGACTGTTTCTCCATCCAGCATCCTTAGATTCTCAAATTGTGTGGCAATTATCTGGAGTCTTGACAGCTTCACTCTATCAGTTCCCTCATGGGCAGTTTGCAGAATCTCCCATGCTTGCTTGGCCAAATCACAGTTTGATATCAACCTGAAATTGTTAGCATCAACTGCAGCAAAAATTGCATTCAAAGCCTTTGAATTACCAGTTGCTGCAGCACTTTCTTCAACAGTCCACTGCTCTTCAGGTTTTATTCTTGTCACTCCTTGCTCATCTATGGTGATTGGGGGAGACCACTGAATCACAACAGCTCTCCATGTCTTCTCGTCAATGGCCCTGAGAAAGGCCTTCATCCTAGCTTTCCAATAACCATAGTTGCTCTCTTCCAGAAGTGGAGGTCTACTCGTGCTCTGTCCTTCCTTCATTGTCTTGGCTACTTCAGAGACACTGTAGGACCTTTTAAACTCTGTGTGTCGAGTTCCCGCTCTGATACCAATTGAAATTTCAAGTGTCTCTACTTATGCAGATTTGTGAACTAGCAGTTGCTGCAGCACACTCTTGTTCACTTAAATGTAGACACAGCAGACAATGAATGGGACACAGATTTGTTCACCCAGTTCGGCCAATCTGCCTACGTCTGGGGAGGACTATTCTCCAGTCCTCAATCCACTCAACCAAAGGTTCAAATCACACTCGGTTACAACGCACGCAACCTATGCTACTTTAACCCCGTGTGGACTACTCAACACAATCAGAACAAGCTCTGATTTGTGCCAGCACACCCTCTACAATATGTCAGTCTAGAATAGCTACAATTCTCTTCAAGAACTCAGCCTATTCTAGCCTACACTACTCAGCAGGGTTGCTGCAGCAACAGCTGTAACACCAGCTGAAGCACTCTGTCCGCGTCGCTCCAAGGCCTCCTGCCGAGCCGATCGAACCACTCCAAGAGCGCTGCGCACTCTGAGTAACTCCCCCTCACTCAGTGACCACCTGCCACTAGTGAGTTCTTCCGCACGAACCTCGACCGAGCCTTCCACCCGTCAGTTCTCCCGCGGCTGCCTTTGATCAACCAACAAGCTCCACAGCTCTAAATTGGCTTCCAGATCAAAGCACGAATCAGTCTCTGCAAGACCTGATTCTCTTCTGCAATACGCACCACAGCTCTGCGCTCAACGCTCTGCCCGTGTGTGTTGATCGAAGAACAACTTCCGTAGCACACCCAGAAAATCCTCTCTCTGAATTTCGTGTCTACACTCGTGTATCTCTCAGCTTCGATCACACTCTTCAGCCCTCAAACCTTCTGCTTAAATACCCTCATCACTTTAAGCAATTTCCAGGTTTAGGCCATTGACCCACAAAATCAATTATCTCCTAAAATCTAGGAGATTAGATTTGATTAATATCTTTAATGCCAATCTTCTTTTCTGACAAGTGAACCGTGCTGGAAAATGCTTAGCAGCATTTTAGAAAACCTTCTAAGAGCAAGAACACAAACTGCCATACCTCCAAAACGCACCCAGCACAAACTGTTACTCGGACAGATGAATCAGCACTTGAACCAGCACCTGCTGCAGCACCCCTGCTGTATCTGTTGCTAGCTGTTCTGCTGGATTGCTTGAGCTACAGCAGCTCCTTGTTCACATATAACATATGTTGGTTTTGTCAAAATGCCACACTTGCATTATCAGCTACAAAAGAATCAGCATGCGCATTAATAAGCACCAGCGTGCGCAAGTTCACAAAAAGAAAAAAAATCATCAAAAGGTTTGAGTTCCCAGGACGTGCGCGGAAGAATCACGCACGGGAAGAAGCTTGCGCTGTTAACCATATACCCATCCTCGGAGCAAGAGCTGACAACCTGGAGCCTATGAAGAGCTATCTCCCAGTCATCCGAAATGATCTTCATCCGAGCTGAGAGGTAATGAATTTCGAAAACGCTATGCTTAAACTGTTGACAGTAGTTGTGCGCAGGTGGTAGAGCAGCGCAAGGTGTTCAGTAGTACAGATCGCGCCAGAGTGCAAGACTGTGCGCTAGACTCCAGAGAGGTAGTAGTATCCGTGCTTGAGTGCTTGTTCGAGGACGAACAAGGGGCAAGTGTGGGGGGTTTGATAGAGCCTATTTATAAGCATTATTTAGATCATAACCCTATGCTTGTTTGCATTATTTTATGTACAAGATTACTGGTTTCCAGTGTTTTGTATTGCAGGGCAAAACAAGGGCCTAAGTCGGATACGCGCTAACAGACAGCGTTTAGGACGCGCATCACACAGCCTGCGGAGCTAGCGGCGCAAACAGAAGAATTGGCAGAGTCGACCACGGTGCGCTAACTGATTGCGCTAAGCAACATACCGTGCGCCAGGCGCAGATGGTGGTGTTTCCAAATCCTGACACGACCAGATTTGGAAGTTGCCAAGGATGAGCCTCTGAGCAGTATATAAAGAAGAGAAGGAGGCTAGGGTTAAAAGACAATTATTAGGATTCACAATTCGTACACCAAGGAGGCACTGCGCAGCAGGACTGGAAAACACACCAGCTTGTAGAGAGGATCTGCGCTAGCCGACAGCGCCAGCCAAGACTGCAACCTGCACGCACTGTTTGCTATTGTTTTCCTGGACACTTTAGTTATTATTTACTGTTTCTATGATGTTTATCACTAGCATGTCTAGCTAAATGCTTAGTATCGGTTGGGCATGAATCTATGAGTATTTCCTTTGAGACTTGCGCTTAATGCATAGCTTGCTTGCTTATATTAATTCTGTGCACATTACTGGCAGCTTGTTACATGAGTAGGGGAAGCCTTGAACCGCAATCTTACTCTTGTTGCTTGTTGTTGTTTGTTAAACTCGTTGAATAGCCTGACGGTGCCAACTAGGAGTAACGCGCTAGGATAGGCAATTACTACCTTGATCGGATTCGTAGTTGTTTAGTCTTGTGTAAGAATTAATAGCACATGAACTTTGATCGGAACATGCGCACATGTTAGGAAGCCTTGATCGGACACTAACATTAGCAAACCAAACTATAGACATTTAGAGTCGATGATAAGGAATACACTCATAGAGGATTGTCTGCGCCGATACTTCTCATAGTCATAGTACTTAATCTCTACTGCCTGCGCACGTCTAGTGCAATTTCCTTCGTTTACAACTGTTTACTCGCGCATCGCGCAACCCCGATCACTCACCCCCCAATCTTCGTAAGTGTAGGTCACTGGTTAAAACTGAACTGCTTGCTCCCTGTGGAGATCAACCCTTACTTAACCGCTGTACTAATGGAAGAGGAAGGATTAATTTGACGCGTACAACGACGCGCGATCAGCTGACACCTGTCACAATTCCTGCAGTGGTTATATGAGTCACTAAACAAGTCACTAATCTGCTCGTGCGCCTTGGACCAAAGTGTCCTCCACATGCGTGCGCATGACAAAACATTAAAACCGAGTTTATTTCATGGTCAGGCACGCATCGCCTCAAAATCTGATCAGGTCCTATACTGAGCATATACGGATCATCCCAAATGTAACATCTGGACTCATGCTTTAATCTCATGCATTGGGTTTTAGTGAAATGAAGGGGAAACGTACCTGGGACAAGGTAATTCGCAATGTGCGCATACCATGGTACCTTACCTGTCAGCGCCATCAGGTGCTCGTCAGGGAATGTCTCCGTGATCTGCCCTGGCTCCTCTTCTTTCACTATCCTGCTCAGGTGGTTTTAGCGACTGTGTTCTCCGTTCCCTTCTTATCCTTGATTTCCAAGTCGAACTCCTGAAGTAGGAGCAACCAGCGCATCAGGCGCGGCTTAGTCTCTTTCTTGGACATCAGGTAACGGATTGCTGCGTGGTCTGTGCAGACGATGACTCTGGCGCCTAGAACATATGGCGGAACTTCTCCAGTGCAAACACGATTGCCAGAAGTTCCTTTTCCGTGGTGGTGTAGTTCCTCTGCGCAGCGTCCAGTGTGCCCGATGCATAATAGATGACATGCGGCTTCTTGTCCAAGTGCTGTCCCAGGACTGCACCTACTGCATAGTCACTTGCGGCTCACATCAGTTCGAACGGCAGGCTCCAATCTGGCGCGCGCATCACTGGCGTACTCGTCAGCGCCTCCTTCAGCTTATCAAAAGCAGCCCTGCACTCATCAGTGAATTCGAAACACACATCCTTTTGCAAGAGGTTAGACAGGGGTATACAAATTTTAGAAAAATCTTTTATGAAACGCCTGTAAAACCCTGCATGCCCAAGGAATGATTTCACATCGCGCACGTTAGTGGAATAAGGCAGATTTGAAATAAGATCTATTTTGGCTTTATCGACCTTGATCCCCTCCTGTGAGATAATGTGTCCTAGTACTACTCCATATGATACCATAAAATGACATTTTTCATAATTGAGCACTAGGTTTTTTGAAATGCAGCGCGCTAAGACCTTATCAAGATTAATTAAGCATGCGTCAAAGGTACCTCCGTACACAATAAAATCATCCATGAACACCTCTATGCATGTACCAATCATATCAGAAAAGGTGCTCATGACTAGACGTTGGAACGTACCTGGCGCGTTACACAGCCCAAACGACATGCGCCGAAACGCAAACGTACCGAATGGGCAGGTAAAAGTAGTTTTTTCTTGATCCTCCGCAGCTATGGGTATCTGATTGTACCCTGAGTACCCGTCCAGGAAGCAAAAGTATGGCTTCCCCGCTAATCGATCTAGCATCTGGTCCATGAAGGGCAGCGGAAAATGATCCTTGCGCGTGACTGCGTTAAGCTTTCTGTAGTCGATGCACATGCGCCATCCAGTTTGCATGCACTTGGGAACTAGCTCGCCCTGCGCATTCTCCTCTACTGTGATTCCTCCTTTCTTCGGTACAACGTGCACTGGACTCACCCACTTGGTGTCCGAGATTGGGTAGATGACTCCTGCGTCAAGCAGCTTCGGGATCTCCTTCTATACCACCTCCATCATATTCGGATTCAATCTGCGCTGAGGCTCCCTGGATGGTTTGGCAACATCTTCCCATAGAATCCTGTGCTTGCATACGTCCGGGCTCACTCCGCGCAGGTCAGCAAGTGTCCATCCTATAGCGCGCTGGTTCTTGGGCAGCACCTCTTGTAATCGTGCCTCCTGCTCCTCTTTTAATCCTTTCTTTATGATTACCGGCAGGGTGTCCTCATTCCCCAAGAATATGTACTTGAGGTGCTTGGGGAGTTGATTCAGCTCGACCTTGGGTGCCTGTTCAATAGAGGGCAAAATTTTATTAACAATGCGGACATTAACTATATCGTGTACCTATCTGGATACTGGTTCCGCACTGCTCAGCTCCTCCTCATGCGCCTCCATCTCTGCCTGTGTCAGCAGCCCAGGTCCTTCTGTTGCGCTCGCAACCAAGTCGTCTATGCTGTCCAACGCGTGTACTGTGGCGTCCTCATGAGGGTGCTGCATCCCTTTAAATATGTTAAAGTGAATTTCCTCGCCATCAACTTCCATTGAGAGCGTACCCCTCCACACGTGTATCTTTGTGAGTGCTGTCGTCAGAAATGGTCTGCCCAATAGGATCTGCGCACTTCCCTTGCTCGACTCACCCTCCATCTCTAAGACGTAGAAATCTGCTGGGAACACCAGCTCTCCTACTCGGACGAGGACGTCCTCTATCATGCCCGTCGGTTGTTTGCACGACCGATCTGCTAGTTGAATGGTGAGACCTGCAGGCTTTAGTGGACCAAGGCGCAATGACGCATACAAGGAATAGGGAAGCACATTTATAGATGCGCCTAGGTCAATCATGTTGTTACTTACTGTGGTCTTACCTAAAGTGCATGGAATGGTGAACATACCTGGATCCCGGCATTTAGGTGGTACCTTATGTTGCACTATTGCTGAGGCATTCGCGTTTAGCATTACTTGCGCGTACTCGCCTTGCCTCCTCTTGTTTGTGCACAGCTCTTTTAAGAACTTGGCGTACCTAGGGATCTGCCGAACTGCTTCAATAAGGGGAATGTTTATTTCCACCTTACTGAATAACTCGTAGAGCTCCTTATCAAGCGCCTCTTTCCTAGCCAATGGTGCCTGTACAGGAAAAGGTGCAGGTATGTTAGTACGATTTATGCTTTTGTCTTTCGATTGCGCCATACCTAGCGCCTTGCCCTGCTGGTTTGTGGCTTGCGCTGCCGGTTGCGCATCCGGCTTTGCTGGCTCTGGAGCTTGTGCAACTGGTTGCGCGGGCGCCTTTCGGTCTGCTGTGTTCCTACCCTGCGCCCAGTCCTCAGTGTCACTGCGTTGACTCCTCCCTTAGGATTCTGAATCACTTGCGAAGGCAGGTTGCCATCGCTCTTTTTCAGCTCATACACCGTGGTAGCTATCTGTGACAGTTGCTTTTCAATGGACTCGAACCTCTTGTCGTACTTCTCATCATTCTTGCGCATTGTGTCTGCTAGCTGGCCAACGATATCTTCTAAGGATCGCCGCGGCTGCTGGTTGTTTTGCGCTGGTGCGTCAGTGCGGCGATGCGGTGGATTGTAGGGCGCAGCTTGTTGCATCTGCTGTGGTGCGCGCTGCTCCGCACACTGCCTCTGGAAATTGTTGTCCTCCTTCCATCTGAACCCATTTGCGGCTAGTCCAAAACGCGGCTGATTCTGCCTCTGCGGCCCTCTATTATCCCATCCTCCTAGAGCATTCGCCTCTCCTGACTCCTCGAAAAGTGCGGGACATGCATCAGTTTTATGCTCGGTGGACGTGTATAATTCGCATGCCTTTGGCGCAGCTGGTTGCGCCCCTTGTGCATTCATCAACTTCTGCAGCATGGCCTTCATCTCCTTTATCTCAGCGCTTGTTTCTACCTGATGCACAGAACGAGCACGACTATTCTCAAGTGTTAGCTGATGTCTTACCTATCCAGCAGAGTCTTCTATCAGCTGCCACGCGTCCTCCGGGTACATGTTGCAAATGTCGCCGCCTGCGCATGCATTCAATAATCTCAGCTCCATTGGTAGCAATCCGTTCAGGAAATTCTCTATCAGTACATTCTGGGCAGGCCGTGATTGTAGCTGTTAGCCTCCAGCTCCCTGAAACGCTCATAATACTTCGATAGTGATTCTCCTGCGCCCCGCCTAGGTTCGGCCAACTCCCTCCTGAGTAGCGCGATCTTGGCTGCAGGATAGAATTTGTCCAAGAACTTCTTTTGGAGCTGCTCCCATGTGTGAATAGATCCTACTGGTAAGCTCATCAGCCAATGCCTGGCCGCATCACACAATGAAAAAGGGAATGCCTTCGTCGCTCTCCCCTTCGGCCTTCATGTTCTCGCAGATAACTAGGAATTCTCGCACATGTTTGACTGGGTTCTCTCGTTGTTCATCCCGTGAAACTTGGGCATGTGATGAATGAGCGAGCTCCTTAGCTCAA
Organism: Umbilicus rupestris; assembly: GCA_963678935.1. Taxonomy (NCBI): domain Eukaryota; kingdom Viridiplantae; phylum Streptophyta; class Magnoliopsida; order Saxifragales; family Crassulaceae; genus Umbilicus; species Umbilicus rupestris. Next base: position 7,855,344 of record OY787610.1, on the reverse strand, counting down.
AATGACCATCTGGTGGAAGCACTATGCACCATGGCTGGTTAACCGTGATTGGAGCTGACATCTCGCGCACTGTTCTGCGTCGCTTCAGCGGCCACTCAAGCGTCAACTTTGCGCTGGAGTTCTTCTCTAAATCGAACTGCGCCGTTATCTGCTCCTGCATTGTTAGGTCCCTCCGGGGTTCTCTCCCCTAAGTTATCTCCAATGACACTGTTATCCTCCATGACCTGTTCTAAATCTCAAAGAAAACGAAATTAAAAGACAACTAAGCTGTCGCGTCTGTCAGTGCGCAACTATAATCTGCACAGCGCAACTGTTTCAAGGTTGCGCAAGCTGATGTTGATTGCGCGCTGTCAGAAACAACAACGAGGAAAATAAAGCAAACAGAAATAACTAACTACTGTAAAAGAAAACTTATCTGTGTTGCTCCCCGGCAACGGCGCCAAAATTTGACCGCGCGTCGTTGTACGCGTCAAATTAATCCTTTCTTCTCCACTTAGTACAGCGGCTAAGTCAGGGTCGATCCCATAAGGATCGTGCAGACTCGTTCAGCTAGTAACCTACAACTTACGAGAATTGGGTTGTGAGTGATTGGGTTGCGCAGGTGCGCAGACAGTAGAGATTACGTACTATCACTATGAAAAGTATCGGTAAAGACAATCCTCTATGAATGTATTCCTTATCATCGACTCTAAACGTCTATAGTTCGATTTTACTGAAGTTAGTGTCCGATCAAGGCTTCCTAACATGTGCGCATGTTCCGATCAAAGTCCATGAGCTATTAATTCTTGAAACTAGTCTAAGCAGCTACGAATCCTTTCACAGTAGCAGCTGATTATCCTAGCGCGTTACTTCTAGTTGTCATCGTCAAGCTACCAACTAGTTTAACATATAACAACAAGTAGTAAGAGTAAGATTGCGGTTCAAGGCTTCCCCTACTCATACAACTAGCTGCCAACCGTGTGCACAGAATTAATATAAGCAAACAAATTATGCATTAAGCCCAAGTCTCAAAGGAAATACTTCATAGAATCATGCCCAACCGATACAAAGTGTTTAGCTAGACATGCTAGTGGTAAGCATCATATAAATAGTAAATAAAAGCTAAAGTGTCCAAGGAAACGATAACAAGGAGGTGCGTGCAGATTGCTGTGTCTCTGTTCGCGCAGTCGGTTGGCGCAGGTCCTCGGCGGCAGCTCGTGTGTTTTTCAGTTCTAGCTCTCTCTCGTGTATCTCTCTTAAACCCTAGCCTTCCTCTCTTTATATACTGCTTGTGAGGCCCGAGGAATGCTCAGATTTGGCCCGTGACAATCTTGGCAACTTCCAAATCCTAGGAGATTTTGTAGGGATATGGTGTTCAAGATTTGGAAATACCGCTATCCTGCGCATGGCTCACTGCGCACGTTGGTTTGCGCAGTTGGTTTGCGCACCGCAGTCTGAATCTGCCACCTCCTATCCTGTTTGCGCTGCTAGCTCCGCAGGCTGTGTGTTGCGCTCCTTAAACGCGCCTATTAGCGTGTATCCGACTTAGGCCCTTCTTTTGTCCTGGAATACAAAAACACCGGAAACCAGTAATCTTGTACACAAAATAATGCAAACAAGCACAGTGTTAAGATCTAAATAGTGCGTATAAATAGGCTCTATCTAGGACACCCTGCCTGTCATCATAAAGAAAGGATTAGAGGAGGAGCAGGAGGCCCGATTACAGGAGGTGTTGTGCAAGAACCAGCGCGCTATAGGGTGGACATTAGCTGACCTGCGCGGAGTAAGCCCTGATGTGCGTATGCACAGAATTCTGCTGTAAAATGATGCCAAACAATCCAGGGAACCTCAGCGCAGACTGAATCTGATTATGATGGAGGTAGTGCAGAAGGAGATCCTAAAGCTGCTTGACGCAGGAGTAATATACCCGATCTCAGACAGTAAGTGGGTAAGTCCAGTGCACGTGGTGCCAAAGAAAGGAGGCATCACAGTAGAGGAAAATGCACAGGGCGAGCTAGTTCCCAAGCGCATACAAACTGGATGGCGCATGTGCATTGACTACAGGAAGCTAAACGCAGGAAGGAATTAAGGTTGATAAACCAAAAATTGATCTTATCTCAAATCTGCCTTATTCCACTAATATGCGCGACGTTAAGTCGTTTCTTGGGTATGCAGGGTTCTACAGGCGCTTTATAAAAGATTTTTCTAAAATCTGTATTCGATTCTCTAACCTCCTTCAAAAGGATGTGTGCTTTGAGTTCACTGATGAGTGCGGGAATGCTTTTGATAAGTTAAAGGATGCGCTGACCAGTGCGCCAGTGATGCGCGCACCAGACTGGAACTTACCCTTTGAGCTGATGTGCGATGCTAGTGACTACACTGTAGGCGCAGTACTGGGCCAGCGCGTGGATAAGAGGCCGCACGCTATCTATTATGCCTCGCGCACACTGGACACTGCGCAGAGGAACTACACCACGATCGAGAAGGAACTTCTGGCAATCGTATTTGCGCTGGAGAAGTTCCGCGCATATGTTCTGGGCGCTAATGTCATTGTCTACACTGACCACGCTGCTATCCGCTACCTGATGTCCAAGAAAGAGACTAAGCCGCGTTTGATGCGCTGGTTGCTGCTACTCCAAGAGTTCGATTTAGAGATCAAGGATAAGAAGGGAACGGAAAACACTGTTGCTGATCACCTAAGCAGAATAGTGAAGGAAGAGGAGCTAGGGCAGATCACGGAGACATTCCCTGACGAGCACCTGATGGCGCTGAACGGTAAGGTACCATGGTATGCGCATATTGTAAATTACCTGGTCACTGGTGCGTTTCCCCCTCATTTCACTAAAGCTCAATGCATGAGGTTAAGACATGAGTCTAAATATTACATTTGGGATGATCCGTACATGCTTAGAATAGGCCCTGATCAGATCTTGAGGCTATGTGTGCCTGATCATGAGATGAGCTCTGTTTTGAGATTTTGTCATGCGCACGCGTGCGGAGGACACTTTGGTCCAAAGCGCACGAGCAGGAAAATCCTAGATTGCGGTTTTTATTGGCCGCACTTATATCGTGACTCATATAACCACTGCAGGGCTTGTGACAGGTGTCAGCGCACAGGAAATATATCAGCACGCAACGAGATGCCACAAATGCCAATACTGGTAGACGAAGTGTTCGACTTGTGGGGGATTGACTTCATGGGGCCGTTTCCGCCATCTTGTGGATACGAGTACATACTAGTTGCAGTAGATTATGTCTCGAAGTGGGTCGAAGCTAAGGCCACGCGCAAGGATGATGGTAAAACGGTTGTTGAGTTTTTAAGGACTAACATTTTCTGCAGGTATGGAGTGCCTAAGGCAATAATCAGCAACCAGGGGACGCACTTCTGCAACAGAATAGTGGCGTAAGTACTAAAGCATTATGGAGTGCGCCACAAGACATCCACTGCATACCGTCCTCAAACGAATGGCCAGGCCGAGGTTTCCAACAGAGAGATTAAGCGCATTCTGGAGAAAACCGTGAGACCTTCGCGCAAAGACTGGAGCCAGCGGCTGGATGATGCACTTTGGGCATACAGGACTCCGCACAAGACACCGATTGGGACTTCACCATTTTGGTTGGTGTATGGAAAGGCGTGCCACCTACCGGTTGAGTTGGAAAACAAAGCCTACTGGGCATTGCGCACTTGCAATCTGAAACTCGATGAGGCTAGTAAGGAGCGCGCATTTGAATTAAGCGAGCTAGAGGAACTGAGCCTGGATGCATATGAGGGGTTGCGCGACTACAAAGCACGCACGAAAGTATTTCACGATAAGAACATCCTCAAACGCACCTTCGAACCAGGAGACCGGGTGCTGTTGTTCTCCTCGCGCTTAAAACTGATGCCCGAGAAGCTGCGCAGCAAGTGGACGGGACCTTACACAGTCACAAAGGTTTTCCCATATGGAACTATCGAGTTAAAGAACGAGCGCAAGTATCGCTTTCAGGTTAATGGGCAAAGAGTCAAGAAATACTTAGGAGAACCTTGGGATGAGGCCACGTGCGAAGTTGATTTGGCGGAACCAGAAAAAGAGGATGCGCAGGCTGCTGTGCTAGAGATACAACCTGATGCACCGGAGGGAGAACTAGGAGCTACTGATTATATATCTTCTCCCTCACTGATTAACCTCATTACTTATGATGTGTCACATAATTTTGGCCACACTAACCACCTATCTGTTCCTTTGCTCAGGGCTAAGGAAAGCATAGCACGCACAGATGCACAGGAGCGCGCAGGAGCAAGTGTGGGGGTGGTCGCGTGCGCAAACTTGAGCAAGTAGCGAGGTACTGTCGAGCCAACGACGTTAAACAAAGGCACTTGTCGGGAGGTAACCCGACACGTTTTCCACGTTTTATTCTTTACCCGTTTTTTTTAGGATTTGAATTTTTAGCTAGTTCAGTACTTGCATTTTTTTGAGTCACGTAACAATGCGCGGATCAGTGCGCAGTTCAGTGCGCAGGACAGATGCACAGGTCAGAGAGTATATAAGGGCAGATACATAGAAAATTCCAGACATTCTGCAATTTCGACCGTTAGAGCTTTCCACTGCTGCCAGCCAATCTTTGCCGTCCGCCCACCGATTCCGGCATTCTTTAGTGAGATTTGAAGAGCACGACATCACCAGCGCACTAGGTAATCTCTCATTTCTTATTTCAGTCATTTTAGTGAGGGTTTGGTGAAAGAAGCCAACTGAGGACGTAACCCTAGAATCAAAATCGCACCTAGTTAGCTCGCTCCGTTTGGTGTTTTCATTGCTGGGTTTTGTTGACAAGAGTGAGGCGCCCATTTGGTAAAGATTTGAATGTTTAATTCGGAGTTCTGATTTTGGGGTACTTAGTGGAGCGTTGACTACAGTTGATCGCCGCAAAAATGAGGCCAGCAGAGAACCAGAACACCCCGGCGTCTTTCGCAAGGAAGTATGACGCCTTCTGGAGATTGGACATGTATGGCACCCCGTGCATCAGCAGGGACTTCCTGCGCGAGGTGGGCTTAGAGGACTTGGTCACGGAGAAGCTCGCGCAGGCCGGCTGGGAAACGCTGATGGACCTGGATAGCGCAGCTGACAAGGAGGACACTTGTGAGTTCCTGGCGTCCCTGCAGATCGCTGACCTAGAGATCCGTTACCGACACCGAGGGGTGTGGTACATTGCATCGGCCAAGAGGCTGAAGCGCACCCTACGCTGTGACAAGGTGCGCGAGCAGGACGTGGATACGCACACCAACCAGGAAGCATGGCGCGAGATGGCGTCGGGCAAACCGTTTGCCGCTGGGCGCAGTAGAGGACGTGAGCTGCGCGACCCTTGGATGTACTATCTATGGCGCATGGTAGCGTACGCAGTCATCGGGTGCTACAAAGGTGCGCCAAAGGTCAGCCTGCTTGACATGGATGTGCTCAAGGGGTTGTATTACGGGAAGAAGGTGAGGTTTGTGTCTGACATGGTGGTGCACTAGGAGCGGCTCAGCACCAAGGGCCCGCTCACTTGCGGAGGTGTGATCCGGCATTTGCTGCGTGGGCTGCACGGAGAGCCAGAGGTGCCCGAGCACACAGTTGTTCCAGCCGTCCCTCTTGACCGCGCACAGATGCTGTAGTACCGAGCGGTAACTGCTAAGGAAGATGGGTCACTGGAGTGGTGTTACCGGCTGCAGGCTACTAGGGCACCGAGGCATGCAGCAATCAGAGGAGCTCCCGCGGAGAGTAGTGCGCAGCAAGAGGAAGCTGCTGATGAGGAGGAAATGGAGAATGTGGAGGCACCAGTAGTGCAGCTGATAGAGCCTATTTATACACACTATTTAGATCCTAACCCTATGCTTGTTTGTAGTATTTTGTGTACAAGATTACTGGTTTCCAGTGTTTTTGTATTTCAGGGCAAAACGAGGGCCTAAGCCGGATAGGCGCTAACAGGCAGCTTTTAAGGAGCGCATCACACAGCCTGCGGAGCTAGCAGCGCAAACAGAGGAATTAGCAGAGTCAGCTACGGTGCGCAGACCAATTGCGCTAACCAGTGTGTCGTGCGCCATGCGCAGAAGAGTGGTGTTTCCAAATCTTGACACCACCAGATTTGGAAGTTGCCAAGGTTGGGCCTCATGAGCAGTATATAAAGAAAGGAAGGCTAGGGTTTGAAGAGAAGATCCAGAACATCAATAGCACCAAGAGAGGACCATAGCACACGGGAGAGCGGCAGAACAGAAAAACACACGATCTTATTGAGAGGACCTGCGCTAGCCGACTGCGCCAGCCGAGACTCTGCAACCTGCATGCACCTGCTCGTTGCTATTTTCTTGGATACTTTAGATATTATTTACTGTTTCTATGATGTTTACTACTAGCATGTCTAGCTAAACGCTTGGTATCGGTTGGGCATGATTCTATGAGTATTTCCTTTGAGACTTGTGCTTAGTGCATAGTTTATTTGCTTATATTAATTCTGTGCACAATGTTGACAGCTAGTTGCATGAGTAGGGGAAGCCTTGAACCGCAATCTTACTCTTGTTGCTGGTTTGTTATATGTTAAACTAGTTGAATAGCCTGACGGTGACGACTAGGAGTAACGCGCTAGGATAATCAGTTGCTACTGTGATAGGATTCGTAGCTGCTTAGACTAGTCTTAAGAATTAATAGCCCATGAACTTTGATCGGAACATGCGCACAAGTTAGGAAGCCTTGACCGGACACTAACTTCAGTAAATCAAACTATAGACGTTTAAAGTCGATGATAAGGAATACACTCATAGAGGATTGTCTGCGCCGATACTTTTCATAGTCATAGTACTTAATCTCTACTGCCTGCGCACGTCTAGTGCAATTCCTGCGTTTACTACTGTTTACTCGCGCATTGCGCAACCCAATCACTCACACCCCCAGTTTTCGTAAGTGCAGGATACTAGTTAAAGCTAATCTACTTGCTCCTTGTGGATTCGACCCTGACTTAACCGTTGTACTAAGTGGAAGAGGAAGGAATTAATTTGATACACGCACAACGACGCGTGCACATCAAATTTTGGCGCCGTTGCCGGGGAGCAACACAGATAAGCTTTAATTAGGTTAAGTTTTTATTTATAATAGTTAGTTATTTCTGTTTTCTTTATTTTCATTGTTGTTTCTGACAGCGCGCAATCAACATCAGCCTGCGCAACCTTGAAACAGTTGCGCTGCGCAGATTCTAGTTGCGCACTGACAGACGCAACAGCTTAGTTATCTTTTAATTCCGTTATCTTTAAGGTTTAGAACAGGTCATGGAGGACAACAGTGTCGTTGGAGATAACTTAGGGGACAGAACCCCAGAGGATGCGAGGGCACATAACCGCGCAGCCCTGTTCAGAGAGGAAGTGCAGCGCGAGGTTGAAGCAAGGATGGCCGCTGAAGTGTATAATGCGCCACCCGCGCGACAGGCCGCGCGACGCAGAACAGTGCGCGAGATGTCAGCCCCAATCACGGTTAATCAGCCATGGTGCATAGTTCTCCCACCAGACGGTCATTTTGAGCTAAGGAGCTCGCTCATTCATCACATGCCCAAGTTCCACGGGATGAACAACGAGAACCCAGTCAAGCATGTGCGAGAATTCCTAGTCATTTGCGAGAACATGAAGGCCGAAGGGGAGAGCGACGAAGCACTAAAGATGAAAGCGTTCCCATTTTCATTGTGTGACACGGCCAGGCATTGGCTGATGAACTTACCAGCAGGATCAATTCACACATGGGAGCAACTGCAGAAGAAGTTCTTGGACAAGTTCTACCCCGCAGCAAAGATCGCGCTACTCAGGAGGGAGCTGGTCACACCTAGGCAGAGCGCAGGAGAGTCGCTGTCAGAGTATTACGAGCGTTTCAAGGAGCTAGAGGCCAACTGCTACAATCACGGCCTGCCCCAGAATGTGCTGATAGAGAATTTCCTGAATGGATTGCTGCCCATGGAGCTGTGATTATTGAATGCATGCGCAGGAGGCGACATTTGCAACATGTACCCAGAGGACGCGTGGCAGCTGATAGAAGACTCTGCTGGACAGGTAAGACATCAGCTAACACTTGAAAATAGTCGTGCTCGTTCTGTGCATCAGGTAGAAACAAGCGCTGAAATAAAGGAAATGAAGGCCATGCTGCAGAAGTTGATGCATGCGCAGGGAGCGCAACCAGCTACGCCAAAGGTATGCGAGTTCTGCACATCCACTGAGCACAAAACCGACGCATGTCCCACACTTTTCGAGGAATCAGGAGATGTCAATGCAATTGGAGGATGGGATAATAGAGGGCCACAGAGGCAGAATCAGCCGCGCTTTGGACTAGCCGCAAATGGGTTCAGATGGAAGGAGGAAAACAATTTCCAGAGGCAGTCCGCCGATCAGCGCAACAAGCTGCGCCATACAATCCACCGTATCGCCGCACTGACGCACCAGCGCAGAACAACCAGCAACCAAGGCGATCCTTAGAAGATATCGTGGGGCAGCTAGCAGACACAGTGCGCAAGAATGATAAGAAATATGACAAGATATTCGAGTCCATTGAAAAGCAGCTATCACAGATTGCTACCACGGTGTATGAGCTGAAAAAGAGCGATGGCAACCTGCCTTCGCAAGTGATCCAGAACCCCAAGGGAGGAGTCAACGCCGTGACACTGAGGACTGGGCGCACGGTACGAACAGAGCAGACCACGAAGGCGCCCGCACAACCAGTTGCGCAAGTCCCAGATCCAATAGATCAGAATGCGCAACCAGAGCAAGATGCGCAACCAGAAGCGCTAGCCAAAAGCCAGCAGGGCGAAGCGCCACGTATGACACAATCAAAAGACAAAGGCATGAATCGTACTAACATACCTGCACCTTTTCCTGTACAGACACCATCGGCTAGGAAGGAAGCGCTTGATAAGGAGCTCTACGAGTTATTCAACAAGGTGGAAATAAACATTCCCCTTATTGAAGCAGTTCGGCAGATCCCTAGGTACGCCAAGTTTTTAAAGGAGCTGTGCACAAACAAGAGGAGGAAAGGCGAGTGCGCACAGGTAATGCTAAATGCGCAGGCCTCAGCAATCGTGCAACATAAGGTACCACCTAAATGCCGAGACCCAGGTACGTTTACCATCCCATGCACTTTAGGTAAGACCACAGTTAGCAATTGCATGATTGACTTAGGCGCATCTATAAATGTGCTACCCTATTCCCTATATGCGTCATTGCGCCTTGGACCACTAAAGCCTGCAGGTCTCACCATTCAGCTAGCAGACCAGTCGTGCAAGCAACCTACGGGCATGATAGAGGATGTTCTTGTGCGAGTAGGAGAGCTGGTGTTTCCAGCAGATTTCTATGTCCTAGAAATGGAGGGAGAGTCGAGCATAAGCAGTGCGCAGATCCTACTGGGCACACCATTTCTGATGACCGCGCGCACAAAGATAGACGTGTGGAGGGGTACGCTCTCTATGGAGGTTGATGGCGAGGAAATTCATTTTAACATATTCAAAGGGATGCTACACCCTCATGAAGACGCCACAATGCATGCAATGGACAGCATAGACGACTTAGTTGTAGATGCGCAAAGTGCGAGCGCAGCAGAAGAACCTGAAACACTGGCACAGGTAGAGTTGGAGGCGCAAGAGAATGAGCTGAGCAGTGCTGAACCAGCATCCAGACAGGTACATGACATAGTTACTGTCTGCACTGCTAATAAAATCTTGCCCTCTATTGAACAGGCACCCAAGGTCGAGCTGAAGCAACTCCCAGAGCACCTCAAATACATATTCTTGGGAAATGAAGACACCCTGCCAGTAATCATAAAGAAAGGATTAGAAGAGGAGCAGGAGGCGCGATTACAGTAGGTGCTGCGCAAGAACCAGCGCGCTATAGAATGGACACTTGCTGATCTGCGCGGAGTAAGCCCGGAAGTATGCATGCATAGGATTCTATTAGAAGATGGTGCCAAACCATCCAGGGAGCCTCAGCGCAGATTGAACCCGAACATGATGGAGGTGGTGCAGAAAGAGATCCTGAAGTTGCTTGACGCAGGAGTCATTTACCCCATCTCGGACAGCAAATGGGTAAGTCCAGTGCACGTTGTGCCAAAGAAAGGAGGAATCACAGTAGAAGAGAATGCGCAGGGCGAGCTAGTTCCTAAGCGCATACAAACTAGATGGCGCATGTGCATCGACTACAGGAAGCTTAACGCAGTCACGCGCAAGGACCATTTCCCGCTACCCTTCATGGACGAGATGCTAGATCGATTAGCGGGGAAGCCCTACTTTTGTTTCTTGGACGGATATTCAGGGTACAATCAGATACCCATAGCTGCGGAAGATCAAGAGAAGACTACATTTACCTGCCCATTCGGTACGTTTGCGTTTCGACGCATGTCATTTGGGCTGTGTAACGCGCCAGGTACGTTCCAACGTCTAGTCATGAGCATTTTTTCTGATATGATTGGTATATGCATAGAAGTGTTCATGGATGATTTTACTGTGCACGGAGGTACCTTTGACGCATGCTTAACTCATCTTGATAAGGTCTTAGCGCGCTGCATTTCGAAAAACCTAGTGCTCAATTATGAAAAATGTCATTTCATGATTTCGCATGGTGTAGTACTAGGGCATATTATCTCGCAGGAGGGGATCAAGGTAGATAAGGCCAAAATAGATCTTATTGCTAATCTGCCTTATTCCACTAGCGTGCGCGATGTGAAATCATTCCTTGGGCATGCTGGGTTTTACAGGCGGCTCATAAAAGATTTTTCTAAGATTTGTATACCCCTGTCTAACCTCTTGCAAAAGGATGTGCATTTTGATCGCGCGTCGTCGTGCGCGTCAAATATAATCCTTCCTCTCCCACTAGTACAGCGGTTAAGTAAGGGTCGATCTCCACAGGGAGCAAGCAGTGAGTCTTAGCCAGTAACCTACACTTAAGAAAACGGGGGTTGCGTGAGTGATTGGGGGTTCTGCGCGATGCGCGAGTAGCAGTGAATATCGTAACGCGGGGAATTGCACTAGACGTGCGCAAGCAGTAGAGATGAGATACTATGTTTATGAGAAGTGCTGGGCAGACAATCCTCTATGAATGCATTCCTTATCATCGACTCTAAATGTCTATAGTTTGTGTCCTACTTGGGTTAGTGTCCGGTAAAGGCTTCCTAACACACGCGCATGTTCCGTTCAAAGTTCATGTGCTATTAATCCTAGAACTAGACTAAACAGCTGCGAATCCTGTCACGGTAGCAACTGCCTACCCTAACTCGTTACTCCTAATTGTCACGGTGAGTTTGCGGTTCAAGGCTTCCCCTACGCATGCAACTAGTTTAACAGGTGACAAGCAAGCAACACAAGTAAGATTGCGGTTCAAGGCTTCCCCTACTCATGCAACTAACTGTCTCAGTACGCACAGAATTAATACAAGTAAATAAACTATGCATTAAGCTCAAGTCTCAAAGGTAATACATCATAGGTTCATGCCCGACCAACACTAAGTGTTTAGCTAGACATGCTAGTGGTAAACATCATAATATAGTAAATAACAACTACTGTATCAGAGAAAACGGTAGCAAATAGTGCGTGCAGTGTCTTCTCTTGGCTGGCGCAGTCGGCTGGCGCAACTCTCCTTGACAGGTCCGTGTGTTTTCCAGTTCTGCCGCGCAGTGCCTCTGGAATGCCGCTGAGTGATGATGTTCCGATCTCTTGAAACCCTAGACTTTCTTTGTTTAAATAGTGCCCCAGTAAGTTTCATCTTTTGGCAACTTCCAAATCTGGTCACTGGGACTTTGCGCCTGGCGCACAGCATTGATTGGCGCAATCGGGTAGCGCACCTCTGCTGTCTTTCGCCATTTCTTCTTCTGTTTGCGCCGCTAGCTCCGCAGGCTGATCTTTCACTCCTAGAACGCTGCCTGTTAGCGCGTATCCGACTCAAGGACTCGTTCTGACCTGATATACAAAAACATTGGAAACGAGTAATCTTGCTCATGAAATATTGCAAACAAGCATAGGGTTATGACCTAAATAATGTGTATAACTAGGCTCTATCAAACCCCCCACACTTGCCCCTTGTTCGTCCCGAACAAGTACTGAAACGCGGATACAATTACCTTTTCTGGAGACTAGCGCACAGCCTTGCATTCTAGCGCAAAATGCACAGTTGCTCAACTTGTGCTGCTCTTTCACCTGCGCACAACTGCACTCAATAGTTCTAATATAATAATCCCGAAATTTCATTACCTCTCAGCCGGGATGAAGATCTTTGGATGACTGGGAGATAGCTCTTCTTAGGCTCCTGGTTGTCAGCTCCCGCTCCGAAGATAGGTATATGGTTTCTTGAGCGAGCTTCTTCCAGTGCGTGATTCGTTCGCACACTTCCTGGGAACCTGAGCCTTTGATGATATCCTTTTGGTCTTGCGCACGCAGGTACTAAGTAGTGCGCATGCTGATTCTTTGTAACGCAAATCATCTGCTTCTGCTGGTATTTTTCTTTTGTACAGCTTCCTTTCCAATTTGTTTCATTCCCAGAACAGTTCCAATCTCAGCCTTCGGATAGCAGCTATGGAACTCGTTCCGCTCTCCCTCCTTGGTCCGTCTGCGCCGGTCGGCGCACGCGTTTACATCCGCGCCCGCTTTCCTTAGCTCGGCTTCCAGAGGGAAGGTGGTCTGTTTTCCCACCTCGCCACGCTTTGGGTATTTCGCCTTTGGCATCTGCGTGACTGAGCGCGCTCTTTTGTTCCGAAGGTTGCGAAGCACCGGCCTCCACTAGCGCACTCGACCATATACCTCGCCTTCGAAGCACAAGCGACTAACCGCCTCTCTGGAGCATTTCTATCAACTCCACATCCCCTGTATATCCCAACTGACAGGAGCAGAAAAAAACGAAAAAATTATGCTAAAACAGTAGAGAACGGCGCACGCAATACGGATAGCGCAACACAAGCTGGAGCGCATGCGCATCCTGCACCTTAGCGCACTACTGCTACTAATTCTCTTCAACTTAAACTAAGCTATACTAAAAATGCTCAAAACATGAAATGTAAGAGTAACGCCCCCCCCCCCCCCACACACTTGAACAGAGACGTGTCCCCACGACTCAAGCTCAAGCGCACGGAGGCTGCGCACATGCATGCAATGCAACGAAAATAAAGAACAGAAAAGGGAACACAAATAGTCACACAAAATATAGCAAGGGAGTCACAGAATGTAGGGCACAAATATTCAGCACACAAAATAGTCAACTAGACGCAGCAAAATAAAAGACACCACCCTAAAGAAAATCACTGCGCCTGCCCAAGGCCTTAGAAGTCCTCCGAGCTAGAATCAGCCTCTGAATCATGCGCCTCCTCCTCTGAAGAATCTGTCAAGGAGTCGGTGCTGGAGGCTGGTGGTACTATGGTGAGGGGAGGAAGCTGTGCTGCGAGGTCATCCTCGGAAAGTGACTCCCATATGGAATCGGAGTCTACGCTGGGAAAGTTAATGGGGGACTCCGGAACAGAATGCCGGGCAGGGGAAACTGCTGGTGGTTGTACTGGTTCGGGTTCAGGGGTGGGATCTGCTGCTGGCGCTGGGGCTGATGCAGGTGCTGACTCTGCTGGGGGTGCTGGGGCTGGTGCTGGAGAGGGTGCTGCTGAGGGCTGAGCAGGAGGGCTGGCTGGCTGGGCTGGGGTTCTGGTAGGAGGAGGATGGTGGAGGCTGAGGAGAGGGGGAATCGCGTCTCCAAATTTCCACCCGGATGGTGGACTCATACTTAAATCCGCCCCCTCTGGCGCTAAGTATTCGAGCACGCGCATGACGTTGAACAACATGCGCTGCTCGGCAGTGGCTTCCTCGGGCGCCTCCTCAGTCTCAGTCCTTGGGCGCTTGGCACATGCACGAGGGGGAGAATCCTCGATGGAAATGGTCACTGGCTCCCCCTGTGGTGCACGGGCCCTCTGGTGCGCTCCAGTCTGCGCCCGGGTCCTTGGGCGCCTGACTAGAGGCACCTCTGGTTCTAGGGCCTCCTCCATCTCTTCATCTGCTGCGGCGGCTGCTGCGGCTGCTGCTGCGCCTTGCGCACTGCTCTCTGCTCTGGCCCGCGGTGGTCTGGCTGGCTGCAGACGGTAGCACCACTCTAGTGTGCCATCGTCCCGAACAGCTACCGCCCTGATTTGCAGCATGTAGGCGCGGTCCAGAGGTATAGTCTGCACCAAGGTGTGTTCTGGGACCTCGGGCTCTCCATGTAAGGCCCGCAGCAAGTGCGTGATAAGGCCCCCACACGTCAGCGGCCCCCTCATGCTGACTCGGCTCCAATGATGCACCATGTTCAGGATGAACAGCACCTTCTGCCCATAATAAAGCCCCTTCAAAATCTCCATATCCAGGAGGCTGATCTTTGGTGCGCCGTTGAAACGGCCAATGACTGTGTAGGCCATGATGCGCCATAAGTAGAACAGCCATGGGTCGCGCAGCTCTCGGCCCCTGCTGCGCCCCGCGGCGAATGCTGGCCCTGTTGCCATGTCCCGCCAAGCCTCCTGGTTATTGTGCGTGTCTAACTCCTCCTCACGCACCTTGGCGCACCCGAATGCGCGCCTCAGCCTCCTTTCCGAGGCTATGAACCAGACACCCCTGTGTCTATATCTGATCTCCCTGTCCCCTGCCTTCAGAGACACCAGGAACTCACACGTATCTTCCTGGTCTGAGGCGCTGCGGAGGTCCATTAGCGCCTCCCAGCCGGCAATCGCTAGCCTCTGCGCCACGAGGGCCTCTAATCCTACCTCACGCAGGAAATCTCGGCAGATGTACGGTGTCCCGTACATGTCCAGGCTGATGAACGCTGCATACTTGTTAGCGAAAGCCGCTGGGGTCTCCTAGTCTGTGGCGGGTCTCATCTTGCGCTGGGCTCCGGTCAATCGCGGTCAATGCTCCCCAAAACCCTAAAAATCGAAACTGCCCAGAATCCTCTGAAACTTGCACCGAACGAGCGCCTACTGGTCGCCTACTCAACGCACAAAACAGCACTCCAAGCCGCGCACTCTAGCCTGGTGCGATTTCAAAACCCTAAAAACTGTCTCCTCCGCGCAAACCCTAACAGAAGCGGCTCAAAGCGGAATCGGGGGGTTACCTGGGTGCTGTGCGGTCGTGTTATCCTTGAATCCCTCTAGTCGGACGGTGGGTTGGGCGCTGATCGACGGCAGAGGTCTGAAGGCGGGAGCTCGTGTGCAACGGTCGAGTGAAAAGTGCTGGGAATTTTTCTAAGTCTGGCCTTATATACCCCCCTCTGGCTAGCGCAACTGACCTGCGCATTGATAGGCGCACGGTCCTGCGCACTTGTGTGACTAAAAAAACTACCAAACCCTAAACTAGCTAAAAACACTCAAAAAAAAAGCAAAACAAGCAGAATAAAATGTGCCAAAATAAAATGTGTCGGGTTACCTCCCGACAAGTGCCTTTGTTTAACGTCGTTGGCTCGACGGTACCTCGTTAC
This sequence comes from Umbilicus rupestris, assembly GCA_963678935.1. Taxonomy (NCBI): domain Eukaryota; kingdom Viridiplantae; phylum Streptophyta; class Magnoliopsida; order Saxifragales; family Crassulaceae; genus Umbilicus; species Umbilicus rupestris. The sequence continues at coordinate 7,839,923 of OY787610.1, read as the reverse complement.
GTGCCAAGAAGTGCGTCTGCAGCCTCCCCCACTCTTGCTCCTGAGTGTCCTTGCGCCAGTGCTTGTGTTACGATCTCATTGGTCCTGCGCAAAGGATAAAAGGGAAGGTCAGCATGTGATACATTATTCGTAATGAGGGTAGATGCAGAGGAAGAGGAGATATAGGCGATGGGTGCTAGTTCTCCCTCTGAAGCATCTGGTGGTGCGTCTGGCGCAGCAGCTTGCGCGTCCATTATCTCTGGCTCGGCCAAGTCAATGTTGCGTCCTGCGCCATCCCAAGGTTCGCCCACGTACCGTTTGACTCTCTGCCCGTTAACCTGAAAACGATGCTGGTGCCCGTCTTCTAATTCAATTGTGCCGTAGGGGAAAACCTTGGTGACGGTGTATGGTCCCGTCCACTTGCTGCGCAACTTCCCAGGCATGAGCTTCAGGCGGGATGAAAACAATAATACCTGATCTCCTGGTTCAAACGTGCGCCGGAGGATATGCTTGTCGTGAAATGCTTTGGTGCGCTCCTTGTAATCGCGCAGTCCCTCATAGGCGTCCAGGCGCAACTCTTCTAGTTCGCTCAGCTCAAATGCGCGCTCTTTTCCTGCCTCCTCCAAGTTCAAGTTGCAAATACGTAAGGCCCAATATGCCTTGTGCTCGAGCTCTACTGGCAGGTGGCATGCCTTCCCATAGACCAGCCGGAATGGTGAGGTTCCAATGGGCGTCTTGTGTGCAGTGCGGTATGCCCATAGCGCATCATCCAGGCGCTGGCTCCAATCCTTGCGCGACGGCCTCACAGTCTTTTCCAAGATGCGCTTGATCTCTCTGTTAGAAACTTCGGCCTGTCCATTTGTCTGCGGATGGTAAGCGGTGGACGTCTTGTGGCGCACCCCACAGTGCTTGAAAACTTGCGCCACAACCCTGTTGCAGAAGTGCGTCCCCTGGTCGCTGATAACTACCTTAGGCACTCCGTACCTGCAAAATATGTTAGTTCTGAGAAAATCAACGACAGTCTTACCATCATCCTTGCGCGTGGCCTTAGCTTCGACCCATTTGGATACGTAATCCACGGCCACCAGTATGTACTCGTAGCCGGCAGATGGGGGAAATGGACCCATGAAGTCGATTCCCCAAATATCGAACACTTCATCCACCAAAATCGGGGTCTGCGGCATCTCGTTGCGCGCGGAGATCCCTCCAGTGCGCTGGCACCTGTCACACTTCCTGCATTGGTCATAGGCATCTCTGAATAGGTGCGGCCAGTAGAATCCGCAGTCCAAGATCTTCCTGCTCGTGCGCTTGGGACCGAAATGTCCTCCACAGGCGTGCGCATGACAAAACATCAACACAGAGTTAATCTCATGGTCAGGCACGCAACGTCTTAATATCCGATCTGGACCTATTCTAAGCATGTAAGGATCATCCCAAAGGTAATGCTTGGACTCATGTTTCAATCGCATGCACTGAGTTTTATTGAAATGAGGAGGGAACGCACCTGTGACCAGGTAATTTGCGATATGCGCATACCATGGTACCTTACCTGTTAGCGCCATCAGATGCTCGTCAGGGAATGTCTCCTTGATCTGCCCTGGCTCCTCATCCTTTACGATCCTGCTCAGGTGATCAGCGACGGTATTTTCCGTGCCCTTCTTATCTTTGATCTCTAAGTCGAATTCCTGAAGCAGAAGGACCCAGCGCATCAGGCGCGGCTTGGTCTCTTTTTTGGACATGAGGTAGCGGATAGCTGCGTGGTCCGTGTAGATGATGACTCTGGCGCCTAGAACATATGCTCGGAACTTCTCCAGCGCAAATACAATTGCCAGAAGCTCCTTCTCCATGGTGGTGTAGTTCTTCTGCGCGGAGTCCAGTGTGCGCGATGCATAGTAGATGGCATGCGGCTTCTTGTCCTCGCGCTGCCCCAAGACTGCTCCTACAGCGTAGTCACTTGCGTCACACATCAGCTCGAATGGCAGGTTCCAGTCTGGTGCGCGCATCACTGGCGCACTGGTCAGCGCTTCTTTCAGCTTATCGAACGCCGCCCTGCACTCATCAGTAAAATCGAAGCACACGTCTTTTTGCAACAGGTTAGACAGGGGTATGCAAATTTTAGAGAAATCCTTAATAAAACGCCTGTAAAACCCAGCATGCCCTAAGAACGATTTCACGTCGCGCACGTTGGTGGCATAAGGCAGATTGGAAATAATATCTATCTTAGCTTTGTCTACCTTAATACCCTCCTCTGAAATGATATGACCTAGTACTACTCCGTGCGTTACCATGAAATGACATTTTTCGTAATTTAGCACTAAGTTCTTAGAGATGCAGCGCGCTAAGATTTTATCTAGATGTGCTAAGCATGCATCAAAGGTACTCCCATATACAGTGAAATCATCCATGAACACTTCTATGCATATACCAATCATATCAGAGAAAATGCTCATGACGAGGCGTTGGAACGTACCTGGCGCGTTGCACAGCCCAAAAGACATACGCCGAAACGCAAATGTTCCGAAGGGGCATGTGAACGTGGTCTTCTCTTGATCCTCCGCAGCTATGGGTATCTGATTGTAACCTGAATATCCGTCCAAAAAACAAAAGTAAGGCTTACCTGCCAAGCGATCCAGCATCTGGTCCATGAAGGGTAGCGGGAAGTGGTCCTTGCGCGTTACAGCGTTCAGCTTCCTGTAGTCGATGCACATGCGCCAGCCAATTTGTATGCGCTTGGGAACTAGCTCGCCCTGCGCATTCTCCTCCACCGTGATTCCTCCTTTCTTTGGCACAACGTGCACCGGGCTGACCCATTTGCTGTCTGAGATTGGGTATATGACCCCTGCGTCAAGCAACTTCAAGACTTCCTTTTGCACTACCTCCATCATATTTGGGTTTAACCTGCGCTGAGCCTCCCTGGATGGTTTGGCACCATCTTCCAACAGAATTCGGTGCATGCACACGTCTGGGCTCACTCCGCGCAGATCAGCAAGAGTCCATCCAATAGTGCGCTGGTTCCTGCGCAGCACCTGTTGTAAGCGCGCCTCCTGCTCTTTTTCCAATCCCTTCTTGATGATCACTGGCAGGGTGTCCTCATCTCCCAAGAAAATGTACTTGAGGTGCTCCGGGAGTTGCTTCAGTTCGATCTTGGGTGCCTGTTCAATAGAGGGCAAGATTTTGTTAGCGGTGCAAATATGAACTATATCAAGTACCTGTGTGGGTGTTGGTTCAGCACTGCTTAGCTCCTCCTCTTGCTCCTCCAGCTCTGCCTGTGTCAGTAGCTCTGGTCCTATGGTTGCGCTCGCACACTGCGCTTCTGTGACTAAATCGTCAAAGCTGTCCATTGCGTGCACAGTAGCGTCCTCATGTGGGTGCTGCATCCCTTCGAAGATGTTGAAATGGATTTCTTCGCCATCTACCTCCATGGAGAGCGTGCCCCTCCACACGTCTATCTTCGTGCGCGCAGTCATCAGAAACGGTCTGCCTAGGAGGATCTGCGCACCGCTGGCGCTTGATTCACCCTCCATTTCGAGCACATAAAAGTCTGCTGGGAACACCAGCTCTCCCACTCGAACTAGGACATCTTCTATCATGCCTGCAGGTTGTTTGCACGATCTATCTGCTAGCTGAATTGTGAGACCTGCAGGTTTTAGTGGTCCAAGGCGCAAAGTCGCATAGAGAGAATATGGTAATAAATTGATTGATGCGCCTAAATCGATCATGCAATTGCTTACCGTGGTTTTACCTAAGGTGCAAGGGATAGTGAATGTACCTGGATCTCGGCACTTAGGTGGTACCTTTTGTTGCACGATTGCTGAGGCCTGCGCATTTAGCATTACCTGTGCGCATTCGCCTGCCCTCCTTTTATTTGTGCACAGCTCTTTTAAAAACTTTGCATACCTGGGAATCGTTCGAATAGCTTCTATGAGAGGTATGTTGATTTCCACCTTGCTGAACAGCTCATATAGTTCCTTGTCCAGTGCTTCTTTTCTCGCCAGTGGTGCCTGCACAGGGAAAGGAGCAGGTATGTTAGTACAATTTTTGTCCTTGTTTGTCGAGTGAGACATACCTGGCGCTTTGCCCTGCTGGTTCGTGGTTGGCGCTTCTGATTGCGCCTCTGGCTCTGGTTGCGCACTCTGAGCTGCTGGATCTGGGACTTGCGCAACTGGTTGCGCGGGCGCCTGCGCGGTCTGCTCTGTTCCCACTGTGCGCCCAGTCCTCAGTGTTACTGCATTAACTCCTCCCTTAGGGTTCTGAATCACTTGCGAAGGCAGGTTGCCATCGCTCTTTTTCAGCTCATACACCGTGGTTGCAATTTGTGATAGATGCTTTTCTATGGATTCGAACCTCTTGTCATACTTTTCGTCATTCTTGCGCACTGTGTCTGCTAGCTGCCCCATGATATCTTCCAAGGATCGCTTTGGTTGCTGATTGTTCTGCGCTGGTGCGTCTGTGCGACGATGCGGTGGATTGTAGGGTGCAGCTTGTTGCGTCTGCTGTGGCGCGCGCTGATCAGTGGGCTGCCTTTGGAAATTGTTCTCTTCTCTCCATCTGAATCCATTTGCAGCAAGCCCAAAGCGCGGCTGATTCTGCCTCTGCGGTCCTCTGTTGTCCCACCCTCCAAGGGCATTTACATCTCCAGTTTCTTCAAAAAGTGTTGGGCATTCGTCTGTCTTGTGCTCAGTGGACCTGCAGAATTCACATACCTTTGGCGCAACTGGTTGTGCGCTCTGCGCACTCATCAGCTTCTGTAGCATGGCCTTCATTTCTTGGATCTCAGCGCTTGCCTCTACCTGATGCACAGAACGATTACGACTACTTTCAAGTGTCAATTGATGTCTTACCTGCCCAGCAGAATCTTCTATCAGCTGCCATGCATCCTCCGGGTACATGTTGCAAATGTCCCCTCCTGCGCATGCATTCAGTAGTCGCAGCTCCATGGGCAGCAGTCCATTCAGAAAGTTCTCTATCAGCACATTCTGAGGAAGCCCGTGATTGTAGCAGTTGGCTTCTAGCTCCCTGAAACGCTCGTAGTATTCTGACAGAGACTCCCCTGCGCTCTGCCTTGGCGCGGCCAATTCCCTTCTGAGCAGCGCAATCTTCGCTGCTGGATAAAATTTGTCTAAGAATTTCTTCTGCAGCTGCTCCCATGTGTGGATTGATCCTGCGGGTAGGCTCATCAGCCAGTGTTTGGCTGCATCGCTCAATGAAAATGGGAACGCCTTCATCTTCAGCGCTTCTTCGTTCTCCCCCAAGGTCTTCATGTTCTCGCAAATGATTAGGAACTCCCGCACATGCTTGACTGGATTTTCGTTGTTCATTCCGTGAAACTTGGGCATGTGATGGATGAGTGAGCTCCTCAGTTCGAACTGTCCGTTGGGCGGAAGCACTATGCACCATGGCTGGTTAACAGTGAGTGGGGCTGACATTTCGCGCACTGTCCTGCGCCTTGCGACTGGACGAACGGGTGGCGCAATGTATGGTTCAGCGGCCATCCGTGCGTCGACCTCACGCTGCACTTCCTCTCTGAATAGGGCTGCGCGGTTATGTGCCCTTGCTTCCTCCGGGGTTCTGTCTCCCAGGTTATCTCCAACCACACTGTTATCCTCCATGTCCTGATCCAAACTCAAGAAACGAAATTAAATGGCAACGAAGTTGTTGCGTCTGTCAGTGCGCAACTAGAATCTGCGCAGCGCAACTGTTTCAAGGTTGCGCAGGCTGATGTGATTGTGCGCTGTCAGAAACAACAACGAGAAAACAAAACAAAATGAAATAACTAGTTACTAAAATGAGAAATGTAAGCTAGCTAAAACTTAGCTGTGTTGCTCCCCGGCAACGGCGCCAAAATTTGATCGCGCGTCGTCGTGCGCGTCAAATATAATCCTTCCTCTCCCACTAGTACAGCGGTTAAGTAAGGGTCGATCTCCACAGGGAGCAAGCAGTGAGTCTTAGCCAGTAACCTACACTTAAGAAAACGGGGGTTGCGTGAGTGATTGGGGGTTCTGCGCGATGCGCGAGTAGCAGTGAATATCGTAACGCGGGGAATTGCACTAGACGTGCGCAAGCAGTAGAGATGAGATACTATGTTTATGAGAAGTGCTGGGCAGACAATCCTCTATGAATGCATTCCTTATCATCGACTCTAAATGTCTATAGTTTGTGTCCTACTTGGGTTAGTGTCCGGTAAAGGCTTCCTAACACACGCGCATGTTCCGTTCAAAGTTCATGTGCTATTAATCCTAGAACTAGACTAAACAGCTGCGAATCCTGTCACAGTAGCAACTGCCTACCCTAACTCGTTACTCCTAATTGTCACGGTGAGTTTGCGGTTCAAGGCTTCCCCTACGCATGCAACTAGTTTAACAGGTGACAAGCAAGCAACACAAGTAAGATTGCGGTTCAAGGCTTCCCCTACTCATGCAACTAACTGTCTCAGTACGCACAGAATTAATACAAGTAAATAAACTATGCATTAAGCTCAAGTCTCAAAGGTAATACATCATAGGTTCATGCCCGACCAACACTAAGTGTTTAGCTAGACATGCTAGTGGTAAACATCATAATATAGTAAATAACAACTACTGTATCAGAGAAAACAGTAGCAAATAGTGCGTGCAGTGTCTTCTCTTGGCTGGCGCAGTCGGCTGGCGCAACTCTCCTTGACAGGTCCGTGTGTTTTCCAGTTCTGCCGCGCAGTGCCTCTGGAATGCCGCTGAGTGATGATGTTCCGATCTCTTGAAACCCTAGACTTTCTTTGTTTAAATAGTGCTCCAGGAAGTTTCATCTTTTGGCAACTTCCAAATCTGGTCACTGGGACTTTGCGCCTGGCGCACAGCATTGATTGGCGCAATCGGGTAGCGCACCTCTGCTGTCTTTCGCCATTTCTTCTTCTGTTTGTGCCGCTAGCTCCGCAGGCTGATCTTTCACTCCTAGAACGCTGCCTGTTAGCGCGTATCCGACTCAAGGACTCGTTCTGACCTGATATACAAAAACATTGGAAACGAGTAATCTTGCTCATGAAATATTGCAAACAAGCATAGGGTTATGACCTAAATAATGTGTATAACTAGGCTCTATCACATTTCGAATTTACGGTTGAGAGCAGGTGAGCGCAGGTGGTAGAGCAGCGCAAGGTGAATAGTAGTGCAGATCGCGCCAGAGTGCAAGACTGTGCGCTAGACTCTAGAGAGGTAATTGTATCCGTGCTTGAGTGCTTGTTCGGGACGAACAAGGGGCAAGTGTGGGGGGTTTGATAGAGCCTATTTATACACACTATTTAGATCCTAACCCTATGCTTGTTTGCATTATTTTGTGTACAAGATTACTGGTTTCCAGTGTTTTTGTATTTCAGGGCAAAACGAGGGTCTAAGCCGGATACGCGCTAACAGGCTGCTTTTAAGGAGCGCATCACACAGCCTGCGGAGCTAGCAGCGCAAACAGAGGAATTGGCAGAGTCAGCTACGGTGCGCAGACCAATTGCGCTAACCAGTGTGCCGTGCGCCATGCGCAGAAGAGTGGTGTTTCCAAATCTTGACACCACCAGATTTGGAAGTTGCCAAGGTTGGGCCTCATGAGCAGTATATAAAGAAACGAAGGCTAGGGTTTGAAGAGAGGATCCAGAACATCAATAGCACCAAGAGAGGACCATAGCACACGGGAGAGCGGCAGAAAAGAAAAACACACGAGCTTACTCAGAGGACCTGTGCTAGCCGACTGCGCTAGCCGAGACTCTGCAACCTGCATGCACCTGCTCGTTGCTATTTTCTTGGATACTTTAGATATTATTTACTGTTTCTATGATGTTTAGTACTAGCATGTCTAGCTAAACGCATGGTATCGGTTGTGCATGATTCTATGAGTATTTCCTTTGAGACTTGTGCTTAGTGCATAGTTTGTTTTGCTTATATTAATTCTGTGCACAATGTTGACAGCGAGTTGCATGAGTAGGGGAAGCCTTGAACCGCAATCTTACTCTTGTTGCTGGTTTGTTATATGTTAAACTAGTTGAATAGCCTGACGGTGACGACTAGGAGTAACGCGCTAGGATAATCAGTTGCTACTGTGACAGGATTCGTAGCTGCTTAGACTAGTCTTAAGAATTAATAGCCCATGAACTTTGATCGGAACATGCGCACAAGTTAGGAAGCCTTGACCGGACACTAACTTTAATAAATCAAACTATAGACGTTTAAAGTCGATGATAAGGAATACACTCATAGAGGATTGTCTGCGCCGATACTTTTCATAGTCATAGTACTCAATCTCTACTTCCTGCGCACGTCTAGTGCAATTCCTGCGTTTACTACTGTTTACTGGCGCATTGCGCAACCCAATCACTCACACCCCCAGTTTTCGTAAGTGCAGGATACTAGTTAAAGCTAATCTCCTTGCTCCCTGTGGATTCGACCCTGACTTAACCGCTGTACTAAGTGGAAGAGGAAGGAATTAATTTGATACACGCACAACAACGCGTGCACATCAGCAGCCAGCTAGGCGCATGAAGACGCGTGCACAGACTGGAGCGCGTGCGCGGGCGAGTGGGCCGCCAGGGGAAGTTGTGACCATTGACATCAAAGATTCTCCCCCGCGCGCGCAGGCGAAGCGGCGCAGACAGGATTCTGAGGAGGCGCCAGCAGAGCAGCGCATGATGTTTAACGTCATGCGCGTGCTGGAGTACTTGGCGCCCGAGGGGGGCGATTTAAGCATTAGTCCACCAGCTGGGTGGAAATTTGGAGATCCCATTCCCCCTCTTCTCAGTCTGCGCAGGCCACCTCCAGGGTCACCCTTAGAGCAGCGCGAGCCAGCCAGTTCTCCCGTGCAGTCACCGGCCCAATCCTCAGTGCGCACCCCAGTCATAGACCCACTGCACATGGCGTCAGAGCCCCCTCCGCAATCCTCTGCCCAGATGATCAGATCGCCCTCTGAGGTCACCCCCATCAAAGAGTTAAGTTCAGATTCGATATGGGAGACTGACTTAGAGGAGGAGTCTGGAAACCAGCCCGCAGTAGTTTCAGTTGCGCAACCATCCTCCAGCTCTGAGTATGACACAGAGTCCATGGACGAGGAGGCACAAGAGTCTGCGCAGGACTCCAGCTCAGAGGATCTCTAGGGCTGCTGACGTAAGTATGTAGCATACAACCATGTGTTAAGCAAATAAAAGCGCAAGCGCAAACAAACACCCCACACTTAAAAATTTGCTTAGTCTCTAAGCAATATAAAGTAATAGAATAAAAGAGAAAGCTTCGAAGGAACTTCTCTCGTGTGAAGGTATCAAAATGCACATCACAAATTCCACAACGATTCTATACTACAATCAAGTAAAAATAAAAGCATAAATACTCACAAGCCTAGTTTAACGTCTTGGCTAAGACGTAGCCGATTCCCTTTTTCATAAGAAACACACTTGAGAAGTCCTGTGCGAGGATCCCTTCTCAAGTGACATGCGTCGATAGCGTGGGAATTCAACCGGTCTCTCGTCTTCCTCTTGCGGAAGAGTGGCATTTCCTTCCCTCCTCGAGTTTGGTTGATCCATAGTTTCTGTTGGTGGTTGATCAACGCAAATTTGAGGTGAAGGAGTATCAAAATCTGGCAATTTCTGCTCCGTTGATGTGGAGGCTTGTTCTTATGCCTTTTTCGCGCGTGCTTTGATTTTCATTCAAACACCTACCAAGCAATCAGAGAAAGCATCAATAAGTGTGAACTTAAATTAAAGTAAGCAAGAAAAGCACGCAAACACGCAATCACGATCAACAAAAAAAAAAAAGAAGAAAAAAAAAAGAAAAGGTAGTAGACTAACTAAAATAATATTAACTAGCAAACTAGTCTAATGGCTATTCCCCGGCAACGGCGCCATTTTGGCGTTGGCGTTTTAGGCAAGCAAAATGAAGTGCTATTTTAGTCACGCAAATATCAAACAATATTTATAACCGAGTGACCTCGGGTCGAACCCAAGAGAAAAGCTTAGACTAATTTACAACTAATTAATGCTATTATTGAAAGTCTACGGATTTGGGGGGGATTTGTCCTCCTTTAGAGGTACCTCTAGTAAGTACTAAAGATAAATGATATTTTTGGTTTTTGGTTGATGAAACAAAAGAGTGACTAGGGATTCAACTTCTCTCCTAAGATATGAGGAAAATGAAATAACTCACTAACACATGCATGAACTACATTTGGTTGATAAAAGCAAGGCTAATGCATCGTCCACTCTAGGTTCAACTCTCGCTCCTTCCCTAGAGTGGAGAGGATACACAAAGGACATGGTTCTCAAACTCTCGCTCTATTGAACCGTGTAGAACTTGAGTCCCATAACCGCACCCTCTCGGTCTATTGGCCGGTTACTCAAATCCGCTCAAAACTTAGCCTAATGTCAAGAATGCATGTCGCTCTCACGCACAAACACTCCATTTATGATCATACAATAGCTATGAAACATCCTAAGTTCAACTCTCGCTCCTTCCTTAGGGGTTCTAACCAAGCATACTCACTTAAGCATTTCGTCAAACACTTGGTGTGCATACAATGAATACATAGCTAGGGCATAATATAATCAAACCAACCTTCATTCAATGCAATAACAATAGTGTTCTACATCATATCCAATCCTAGGGGATCCATTTAATCCCCAACCACAAGTACAACTACTCACTCATAATGAGTGTGCACAAATACATGAAAACTAAATGAGACATGAATGTAAATACAAAGGGTAAAGGGTTTAAGAGAAGTTGATGTAGAATCTTCGACTCAAGCTTGGTTCTTCACCCAAGCTTAGTCTTCTCCGAGCTCCAGTCGCCTAGGGTTGAGAAAATGTGGAAGCTCTCTTTTCTTCACTTCTATCTCCTTCTATTTATACTCTGTGAAGATTTCCAATAAGTGCCCGAAGTGACCGAATCACTTGATTCGGTCAATGCCCATGTGATTCGCTCGAATCTTTTTCTCGGTGCTGTTTTGAGTTTGGGCGAATCACTTATCCTGGCCGAATCACTTTTGATTCGGTCAAACGCCTTGTGGAGCTAAACTGATTCGGGCACCTCTGGGCGAATCACCTATGATTCGGCCGAATCATTTGTTCAGTTGACTCGGGCGAGTCAAATAGTTGACTCGGGCGAGTCAACTTTCCAGAGAGTTCGAATTTGGCCGAGTCACTTCTTGACTCGGTCTTGCGCTTCGTGACTCGGGCAGAACTGACTCGGGCGAGTCAACTTTCCAGAGAGTTCCAATTTGCCCGAGTGCTTTGATCCGGGCGAGTCAACTAGTCCAGGCCGAGTCACATTGACTCGGGCGAGTCACAATGTGACTCGGGCGAATCTTCATTATCATGATTCTTTTGCGCTTTCGCCCGCAATCGACTGGATTTTGTCCGAAACTCTTCTAAGCTGCTGCGTGACTCCAACTACTCGATATAAACCTGAAACGCACGCGAAAAGCATCAAAAGACTTATATAACATCACGGAATGAACAAGAACTAAAAGGGGAATGCACATAAATACTATGCACTTTGCGCGCACATCAAAATACCCCACACTTAATTCTTGTTCGTCCCGAACAAATATGTGCATAAGTCAAGCGGAGAGTAAGGTGCTAGATCATATATGGCAATATCAAAGCACGTAGCAAATCTTACGCACATGAAACACATCAACCTCCTACTCATGTAACCTAACTAAAGAAAACTTAAACAAAGAAAATTAATCTACTCCTAACTCACTCTCGTAGGAATCACAAATGCATTTAGCGTATGCATCAAGCCTTTAAACCTCTAGGTTACCCTAGCGGACGAGTTGAAGTCTCGTGAGAGTTTTCAGAAAAGGAATACTCACAAATCCCATTTGCAATCATCCATGAGAGTTCAAAATCCAAATATAGCTAGCTAAGCAAGTAGTTCACTATCACCTCAAATAATAATAGAGTTGTGCAAATTATTCACTTCACGCAAACTCTAAGGATCATTCACTTCAATGTGACAATAAATACTCATAGAATCGATATCAACCTAGCATTCGTCAAATTCAAATTTCCGCTCAATTTCCTATGCAAGTAGTATGAAGAAAAGCGTCGCTAGCACAAAAAATTTTGTCAAATCAATCACATATGCTTGCTAAGGGCAAGTCCATAAGCTCAAGACAATAAACTCGTTCTCAAGTTTTAGACTATACGTGATAAACCGTAAGAGAAGAGGAGTTTTGACAATGAACAATTTAGAATTCCCTCGTACAAATCTGGATGCTTAAGTAATAAATTACGAGGGTCATACCTTAGACGCTTCCTAAAAACCGAATGCAAAAGCCTTACTCACACACATGCGAAAGAATTTGCGGAAAAGGCACAAAGTCAAGAATTAAGTGTGTTTATTTTTTTTTTTTTTTGCGTTTATACAAATGCTTTCGAGGGGGAAATTACCTTCCTAACCCTCGGCAATTGTAAAACTTTTCCTTGACCCAAAAAACAAACAAATAATATTTTTGTGTTTATACAAATGCTTTCAAGGGGGAACTTACCTTCCTAACCTTCGGCAATTGTAAAACCTTAAAAATATAATTTGTCCTTTCCTGCGCCTCTTTTGTTTTTCTTATCGCAAACACTTTATTTGACCCCACACTTAATACTTGACAATGTGCCTAAGTGATATATAATGAAGCATGAAGTGTGAGCTCAACAAATGCAAAGGCTAAATAGGGATGCTAAAGTCACCTAAAAGCAAACAAGAACAAGTATGAGGTTTTTATATGAAACTATTTTTATTTTATTTTTTTGCTCGCTAGACTTAACTTCATTCTTCATGCACGGAAAGAGCTCAAAAATAAATCGAACTAAGCTAGTCAAAAACACCAAATCATGTGAATAAAATCATCACAAAGAATGTCAATCGACTTAAAGATACGATTCATGAATTCAAAGCACAACTCATTCCAAATTTTTTTTTTAAATGATACTACTTAATTGCTTAGGAAACATTACTTCATGTGATCAATACTTAAAGCTAGGATGACAACAATCATGTGAGTATAATGTGCTCAAAGTAAGTATGTAGCATAGAACCATGGTGTTAAGCAAATAAAAGCGCAAGCGCAAACAAACACCCCACACTTAAAAATTTGCTTAGTCTCTAAGCAATATAAAGTAATAGAATAAAAGAGAAAGCTTCGAAGGAACTTCTTTCGTGTGAAGGTATCAAAATGCACATCACAAATTCCACAACGATTCTATACTACAATCAAGTAAAAATAAAAGCATAAATACTCACAAGCCTAGTTTAACGTCTTGGCTAAGACGTAGCCGATTCCCTTTTTCATAAGAAACACACTTGAGAAGTCCTTTGCGAGGATCCCTTCTCAAGTGACATGCGTCGATAGCGTGGGAATTCAACCGGTCTCTCGTCTTCCTCTTGCGGAAGAGTGGCATTTCCTTCCCTCCTCGAGTTTGGTTGATCCATAGTTTCTGTTGGTGGTTGATCAACGCAAATTTGAGGTGAAGGAGTATCAAAATCTGGCAATTTCTGCTCCGTTGATGTGGAGGCTTGTTCTTATGCCTTTTTCGTCAAACACTTGGTGTGCATACAATGAATACATAGCTAGGGCATAATATAATCAAACCAACCTTCATTCAATGCAATAACAATAGTGTTCTACATCATATCCAATCCTAGGGGATCCATTTAATCCCCAACCACAAGTACAACTACTCACTCATAATGAGTGTGCACAAATACATGAAAACTAAATGAGACATGAATGTAAATACAAAGGGTAAAGGGTTTAAGAGAAGTTGATGTAGAATCTTCGACTCAAGCTTGGTTCTTCACCCAAGCTTGGTCTTCTCCGAGCTCCAGTCGCCTAGGGTTGAGAAAATGTGGAAGCTCTCTTTTCTTCACTTCTATCTCCTTCTATTTATACTCTGTGAAGATTTCCAATAAGTGCCCGAAGTGACCGAATCACTTGATTCGGTCAATGCCCATGTGATTCGCTCGAATCTTTTTCTCGGTGCTGTTTTGAGTTTGGACGAATCACTTATCCTGGCCGAATCACTTTTGATTCGGTCAAACGCCTTGTGGAGCTAAACTGATTCGGGCACCTCTGGGCGAATCACCTATGATTCGGCCGAATCATTTGTTCAATTGACTCGGGCGAGTCAAATAGTTGACTCGGGCGAGTCAACTTTCCAGAGAGTTCGAATTTGGCCGAGTCACTTCTTGACTCGGTCTTGCGCATCGTGACTCGGGCAGAACTGACTCGGGCGAGTCAACTTTCCAGAGAGTTCCAATTTGCCCGAGTGCTTTGATCCGGGCGAGTCAACTAGTCCAGGCCGAGTCACAATGTGACTCGGGCGAATCTTCATTATCATGATTCTTTTGCGCTTTCGCCCGCAATCGAATGGATTTTGTCCGAAACTCTTCTAAGCTGCTGCGTGACTCCAACTACTCGATATAAACCTGAAACGCACGCGAAAAGCATCAAAAGACTTATATAACATCACGGAATGAACAAGAACTAAAAGGGGAATGCACATAAATACTATGCACTTTGCGCGCACATCAGCTGCACAGAGGGCTAGGCGCGAATCATTTCGGGTTGTCTTTTGTTGCTTTAGAAAACTATCACTGGATATTTGTTCCTATTTTGTGTTGGATATTTTGTGAACTCCTGACCTTGTTTCTTTTGCTGCATTGACTTTGTTTTTCATTTTCATAATGCATTTTACGTTTAGATTTTAGTTGTCCTAGTAGCTTGCATGTGTGCGCTCTCCGTTGCGCTTGAGCTTGAGTCGTGGGGACACGTCTCTGTTTAAGTGTGTGTGGGGGGGGGGGGGGGGCGTTACATTTACATTTCACATTTATCATTGTAGCTTAGCGTAGCTAATTTAGTTAAAGGAAATAGTAGCGGTTGTGCGCTTGTGTACGGATTGCGCACACCTTTCGACTTGTTTTGTCTTATTCATCCTACATGTGCTTCTATAAACCGTTTTAGTATAATTTTTTTTCGATTTTTGTCTTTTTAGTTAGGATATACAGGGGATGTGGAGTTGACAGAAAAAGCTCTAGAGAGGCGGTTAGTCGTTTCTTCTTCGAGATTACGGTACATGGCTAAAAGCGCTAGTGGAGGCCGGTGCTTCGCAACCTTCGGAACAATAGAGCGCGCTCAGCCACGCAGATGCCAAAGGCGAATACCCAAAGCAAGGCGAGGTGGGAAAACAGACCACCTTTCCTCTGGAAGTCGAGTGTAGGAAAGTGGGCGCGGGTGTAAACGCGTGCGCTGACCTGCGCAAGTAGACCAAGGAGGGAGAGCGGGGCGTTGTTCCATAGCTGCTATCCGAAGGCCGAGACTGGGACCGTTCTGGGAATATAAGAATAGTTGATGAGCGGACAAATAACCTTTTATTTGTCCACTTTTTCCCTTACTTCTTGTTTGTTCCGCAATTCTATAAAGCCATTTGATGATTTCTTCGTCCATTTCAGGTTAAAATTATGTATCTCACAATACGAAGTGGACCGAAGAAAATCTAGGTGAATTCCGGTCGATGGAGATCAAAAGAAGAAAAGCTGAGCAAACTGCAGAAGTGATTCGGCCGAATCACTAGTGATTCGCCCACCAGCCTGGCCGAATCACTCTCAGCTGCGCGAATTGACCTGATCCGGGGAAGTCCTGAAGAGTTGACCGAATCACATAAAAGGTGTGACCGAATCAAAGGTGATTCAGCCAAGAAAAGTGATTCGCCCAGTCCGAGACCGCCACTGAACAGATGATTCGGCCGAATCAGAGGTGATTCGCCCAGAGGTGCCCGAATCAGTTTAGCTCCACAAGACGTTTGACCGTATCAAAACAAGGGCGTTTGACCGAATCAAAAGTGATTCGGCCAGGATAAGTGATTCGCCCAAACTCAAAACAGCACTGAGAAAAAGATTCGAGCGAATCACATGGGCATTGACCGAATCAAGTGATTCGGTCACTTCGGGCACTTATTGGAAATCTTCACAGAGTATAAATAGAAGGAGATAGAAGTGAAGAAAGAGGAGCTTCCACATTTTCTCAACCCTAGGCGACTGGAGCTCGGAGAAGACCAAGCTTGGGTGAAGAACCAAGCTTGAGTCGAAGATTCTACATCAACTTCTCTTAAACCCTTTACCCTTTGTATTTACATTCATGTCTCATTTAGTTTTCATGTATTTGTGCACACTCATTATGAGTGAGTAGTTGTACTTGTGGTTGGGGATTAAATGGATCCCCTAGGATTGGATATGATGTAGAACACTATTGTTATTGCATTGAATGAAGGTTGGTTTGATTATATTATGCCCTAGCTATGTACTCATTGTATGCACACCAAGTGTTTGACGAAATGCTTAAGTGAGTATGCTTGGTTAGAACCCCTAAGGAAGGAGCGAGAGTTGAACTTAGGATGTTTCATAGCTATTGTATGATCATAGATGGAGTGTTTGTGCGTGAGAGCGACATGCATTCTTGACATTAGGCTAAGTTTTAAGCGGATTTGAGTAACCGGCCAATAGACCGAGAGGGTGCGGTTATGAGACTCAAGTTCTACACGGTTCAATAGAGCGAGAGTTTGAGAACCATGTTCTTTGTGTATCCTCTCCACTCTAGGGAAGGAGCGAGAGTTGAACCTAGAGTGGACGATGCATTAGCCTTGCTTTTATCAACCAAATGTAGTTCATGCATGTGTTAGTGAGTTATTTCATTTTCCTCATATCTTAGGAGAGAAGTTGAATCCCTAGTCACTCTTTTGTTTCATCAACCAAAAACCAAAAATATCATTTATCTTTAGTACTTACTAGAGGTACCTCTAAAGGAGGACAAATCCCCTCCAAATCCGTAGACTTTCAATAATAGCATTAATTAGTTGTAAATTAGTCTAAGCTTTTCTCTTGGGTTCGACCCGAGGTCACTCGGTTATAAATATTGTTTGATATTTGCGTGACTAGAATAGCACTTCATTTTGCTTGCCTAAAACGCCAACGTCAAAATGGCGCCGTTGCCGGGGAATAGCCATTAGACTAGTTTGCTAGTTAATATTATTTTAGTTAGTCTACTGCCTTTTCTTTTTTTTTTTCTTTTTTTTTTGTTGATCGTGATTGCGTGTTTGCGTGCTTTTCTTGCTTACTTTAATTTAAGTTCACACTTATTGATGCTTTCTCTGATTGCTTGGTAGGTGTTTGAATGAAAATCAAAGCACGCGCGAAAAAGGCATAAGAACAAGCCTCCACATCAACGGAGCAGAAATTGCCAGATTTTGATACTCCTTCACCTCAAATTTGCGTTGATCAACCACCAACAGAAACTATGGATCAACCAAACTCGAGGAGGGAAGGAAATGCCACTCTTCCGCAAGAGGAAGACGAGAGACCGGTTGAATTCCCACGCTATCGACGCATGTCACTTGAGAAGGGATCCTCGCAAAGGACTTCTCAAGTGTGTTTCTTATGAAAAAGGGAATCGGCTACGTCTTAGCCAAGACGTTAAACTAGGCTTGTGAGTATTTATGCTTTTATTTTTACTTGATTGTAGTATAGAATCGTTGTGGAATTTGTGATGTGCATTTTGATACCTTCACACGAGAGAAGTTCCTTTGATGCTTTCTCTTTTATTCTATTACTTTATATTGCTTAGAGACTAAGCAAATTTTTAAGTGTGGGGTGTTTGTTTGCGCTTGCGCTTTTATTTGCTTAACACCATGGTTCTATGCTACATACTTACTTTGAGCACATTATACTCACATGATTGTTGTCATCCTAGCTTTAAGTATTGATCACATGAAGTAATGTTTCCTAAGCAATTAAGTAGTATCATAAAAAAAAAAATTTTTGGAATGAGTTGTGCTTTGAATTCAAGAATCGTATCTTTAAGTCGATTGACATTCTTTGTGATGATTTTATTCACATGATTTGGTGTTTTTGACTAGCTTAGTTCGATTTATTTTTGAGCTCTTTCCGTGCATGAAGAATGAAGTTAAGTCTAGCGAGCAAAAAAATAAAATAAAAATAGTTTTCATATAAAAACCTCATACTTGTTCTTGTTTGCTTTTAGGTGACTTTAGCATTCCTATTTAGCCTTTGCATTTGTTGAGCTCACACTTCATGCTTCATTATATATCACTTAGGCACATTGTCAAGTATTAAGTGTGGGGTCAAATAAAGTGTTTGCGATAAGAAAAACAAAAGAGGCGCAAGAAAGGACAAATTATATTTTTAAGGTTTTACAATTGCCGAGGGTTAGGAAGGTAAGTTCCCCCTTGAAAGCATTTGTATAAACACAAAAATATTGTTTATTTGTTTTTTGGGTCAAGGAAAAGTTTTGCAATTGCCGAGGGTTAGGAAGGTAATTTCCCCCTCGAAAGCATTTGTATAAACGCAAAAAAAATAAATAAACACACTTAATTCTTGACTCTGTGCCTTTTCCGCAAATTCTTTCGCGTGTGTGTGAGTAAGGCTTTTGCATTCGGTTTTTAGGAAGCGTCTAAGGTATGACCCTCGTAATTTATTACTTAAGCATCCAGATTTGTACGAGGGAATTCTAAATTGTTCATTGTCAAAACTCCTCTTCTCTTACGGTTTATCACGTATAGTCTAAAACTTGAGAACGAGTTTATTGTCTTGAGCTTATGGACTTGCCCTTAGCAAGCATATGTGATTGATTTGACAAAATTTTTGTGCTAGCGACGCTTTTCTTCATACTACTTGCATAGGAAATTGAGCGGAAATTTGAATTTGACGAATGCTAGGTTGATATCGATTCTATGAGTATTTATTGTCACATTGAAGTGAATGATCCTTAGAGTTTGCGTGAAGTGAATAATTTGCACAACTCTATTATTATTTGAGGTGATAGTGAACTACTTGCTTAGCTAGCTATATTTGGACTTTAAACTCTCATGGATGATTGCAATTGGGATTTGTGAGTATTCCTTTTCTGAAAACTCTCGCTTGACTTGTGCAAATATTTGTTCGGGACGAACAAGTCTTAAGTGTGGGGTATTTTGATGAGCGGACAAATAACCTTTTATTTGTCCACTTTTTCCCTTACTTCTTGTTTGTTCCGCAATTCTATAAAGCCATTTGATGATTTCTTCGTCCATTTCAGGTTAAAATTATGTATCTCGCAATACGAAGTGGATCGAAGAAAATCTAGGCGAATTCCGGTCGATGGAGATCAAAAGAAGAAAAGCTGAGCAAACTGCAGAAGTGATTCGGCCGAATCACTAGTGATTCGCCCACCAGCCTGACCGAATCACTCTCAGCTGCGCGAATTGACCTGATCCGGGGAAGTCCTGAAGAGTTGACCGAATCACATAAAAGGTGTGACCGAATCAAAGGTGATTCGGCCAAGAAAAGTGATTCGCCCAGTCCGAGACCGCCACTGAACAGATGATTCGGCCGAATCAGAGGTGATTCGCCCAGAGGTGCCCGAATCAGTTTAGCTCCACAAGACGTTTGACCGTATCAAAACAAGGGCGTTTGACCGAATCAAAAGTGATTCGGCCAGGATAAGTGATTCGCCCAAACTCAAAACAGCACTGAGAAAAAGATTCGAGCGAATCACATGGGCATTGACTGAATCAAGTGATTCGGTCACTTCGGGCACTTATTGGAAATCTTCACAGAGTATAAATAGAAGGAGATAGAAGTGAAGAAAGAGGAGCTTCCACATTTTCTCAACCCTAGGCGACTAGAGCTCGGAGAAGACCAAGCTTGGGTGAAGAACCAAGCTTGAGTCGAAGATTCTACATCAACTTCTCTTAAACCCTTTACCCTTTGTATTTACATTCATGTCTCATTTAGTTTTCATGTATTTGTGCACACTCGTTATGAGTGAGTAGTTGTACTTGTGGTTGGGGATTAAATGGATCCCCTAGGATTGGATATGATGTAGAACACTATTGTTATTGCATTGAATGAAGGTTGGTTTGATTATATTATGCCCTAGCTATGTATTCATTGTATGCACACCAAGTGTTTGACGAAATGCTTAAGTGAGTATGCTTGGTTAGAACCCTTAAGGAAGGAGCGAGAGTTGAACTTAGGATGTTTCATAGCTATTGTATGATCATAGATGGAGTGTTTGTGCGTGAGAGCGACATGCATTCTTGACATTAGGCTAAGTTATAAGCGGATTTGAGTAACCGGCCAATAGACCGAGAGGGTGCGGTTATGGGACTCAAGTTCTACACGGTTCAATAGAGCGAGAGTTTGAGAACCATGTCCTTTGTGTATCCTCTCCACTCTAGGGAAGGAGCGAGAGTTGAACCTAGAGTGGACGATGCATTAGCCTTGCTTTTATCAACCAAATGTAGTTCATGCATGTGTTAGTGAGTTATTTCATTTTCCTCATATCTTAGGAGAGAAGTTGAATCCCTAGTCACTCTTTTGTTTCATCAACCAAAAACCAAAAATATCATTTATCTTTAGTACTTACTAGAGGTACCTCTAAAGGAGGACAAATCCCCCCCAAATCCGTAGACTTTCAATAATAGCATTAATTAGTTGTAAATTAGTCTAAGCTTTTCTCTTGGGTTCGACCCGAGGTCACTCGGTTATAAATATTGTTTGATATTTGCGTGACTAGAATAGCACTTCATTTTGCTTGCCTAAAACGCCAACGTCAATAGTGGACAAAGCCGTATAAAAGGAAAAACCAGTTGACGATATACACAAGGAAAAGAAACCAGCGTGCGCACACAACTCCATATCAGCGCATGCGCAAGTCCAAAAGTAAAAAAAATCGTCAAGGAAGAAAGGCTTGAGTTCCCAAGAAGCGCGCGAATGAATCACGCACCTGAAGAAACCTGCGCGATTATCCATGTACCAGAAATCGGAGTAGGGACCCACAACCAGGAGCCTATGAAGAGCTAGCTCCGAATCATCCGAATTAAATTACATCTGGCTGAGAGGTAACAAATTTCGAAATTATTATATTAGAATTGTTAAGGGTTTGTGCGCGTAGGTGATAGAGCAACACAGGGTGAACAGCTGTGCAAATCGCGCATGAGTGTAAGGCTGTGCGCTAGACTTCAGTGTGGGGGATTTGATAGAGCCTAGTTATATGTGCTATTTAGATCTTAACACTGTGCTTGTTTGCATTATTTTGTGTACAAGATTACTGGTTTTCGGTATTTTTGTATTTCACGATAAAACAAGAGCATAAGTCAGATGTGCGCTAACGGGCGTATTTAGAGCGCAATGCACGACCTGCGGAGCTAGCAGCGCAAAAGGAGATAGCTGATTCGGACTACAGTGCACAAATCGACTGCGCAAAGCAAGTAGCGCAATCCGCGTGCACAGGATAGCAGAGTTTTTAAATATTGATCATCATTATCTCCTGCATTTGGGAAGTACCTAAGATTCTCTCGGGCCAAATCTAGGCATTCCTTGGGCTTCAAGACCAGTATATAAGAGGAGGGAAGCTAGGGTTTGGGAGAGAGAGAGAGAACATATAGAGGGAGAGAGGGCATATAGAGAGAAGGACACACAGCAGCAAAAACACACGAGCTACTGCAGCCCAGATTCTGCGCGAACCACCTGCGCCAGCCGAAAATAGCAATCTGCAATTGCGCTGACCTGCTACTTTTCATTGGCTGCCTTAGTTTTATTTATTATTTCTATGATGTTTGTTTCTAGCATGTCAAGCTAAACACTTTGTATCGGTTGGGCATGATTCTATGAAGTATTTCCTTTGAGACTTGTGCTTAATGCTTAGTTCGTCTACTTATATTAATTCTATGCATATGGGTCATAATTAGTTGTGCGAATAAGAGAAGCCTTGAACCGCAATCTTATTCTAACTGCTCGTTATTGTATGTTAAACTAGTTGACAACTTGACGGTGACAACTAGGAGTAACGCACTAGGATAATCAGCTGCTACTGTGATTGGATTCGTAGCTGCTTAAACTAGTTTCAGGAATTAATAGCTCATGGACTTTGATCGGAACTTGCGCGCACGTTAGGAAGCCTTGATCGGACACTAACTTGAGTAGAACTGCACTATAGATGCTTAGAGTCGATGATAAGGGATACATTCATAGAGGATTGTCTGTACCGATACTCTTCATAGTCATAGTACTTAAAATCTACTGCCTGCGCACGTATCGTGCAATTCTGCTTTCACTACTGTTCATTCGCGCAACTGCGCAACCCAATCACTGACAACCCGCAATTTTCGTAAGTTGTAGGTTGCTAGCTAAGACGAGTCTGCACACTCCTTGTGGGATCGACCCTAACTTAGCCGCTGTACTAAGTGGAGAAGGAAGGATTAATTTGACGCATACAACGACGCGCGATCAATATTCCACGAGTATCTCCTCTCTCATATTCAAATTACAACAGCTGTGTTCCAATGCTCTAAATCTTTCCAAATATTCATACATTGACTCACTTGGGCCTTGTTTTATATTGGACAGCTCTCTCCTTACTTGGGCAGCCTTGGCAGGGGGATAATACTTGTCGAGTAACTTCCTTTGCATTTGCTCCCATGATCTGATACTTCCTGAAGGCAAAAAGAGAAACCAAGTTTTTGCAAGGTCAGTCAAACTTAATGGAAACACTTTTAAATTGAACTTCTCTTCGGTGGCAGCATACGGCCTTAAAGTCCGACATATCCCATTGAATTCTTGTAAGTGCCTTGATGCAACTTCTCCTGGGAGTCCTCCAAATTTGGGAAGATGATGGATCACTGCGGTTTTCACTTCAAAGTCATCTTCATCTTGATCATTGTTTATACACCACGGTTGGTTGTTGAAGGTTGGAGCTGATAGCTCTCTAAGTGTAGGTGGTCTGTGAAATTTCAAGTGTCTCTACTTATGCAGATTTGTGAACTAGCAGTTGCTGCAGCACACTCTTGTTCACTTAAATGTAGGCACAACAGACAATGAATAGGACACAGATTTGTTCACCCAGTTCGGCCAATCTGCCTACGTCTGGGGAGGACTATTCTCCAGTCCTCAATCCACTCAACCAAAGGTTCAAAGCACACTCGGTTACAACGCACGCAACCTATGCTACTTTAACCCCGTGTGGACCACTCAACACAATCAGAACAAGCTCTGATTTGTGTCAGCACACCCTCTACAATATGTCAGTCTAGAATAGCTACAATCCTCTCAAAGAACTCAGCCTATTCTATACTACACTACTCAGCAGGGTTGCTGCAGCAACAGCTGTAACACCAGCTGAAGCACTCTGTCCGCGTCGCTCCAAGGCCTCCTGCCGAGCCGATCGAACCACTCCAAGAGCGCTGCACACTCTGAGTAACTCCCCCTCACTCAGTGACCACCTGTCACTAGTGAGTTCTTCCGCACGAACCTCGACCGAGCCTTCCACCCGTCAATTCTCCCGCGGCTGCCTTTGATCAACCAACAAGCTCCACAGCTCTAAATTGGCTTCCAGATCAAAGCACGAATCAGTCTCTGCAAGACCTGATTCTCTTCTGCAATACGCACCACAGCTCTGCGCTCAACGCTCTGCCCGTGTGTGTTGATCGAAGAACAACTCTCGTAGCACACCCAGAAAAATCCTCACTCTGAATTCTGTGTCTACTCTCGTGTATCACTCAGCTTCGATCACCCTCTACAGCCCTCAAACCTTCTGCTTAAATACCCTCACCACTTTAAGCAATTTCCAGGTTTAGGCCATAGTCCCACAAGATCAATTATCTCCTAAAATCTAGGAGATTAGATTTGATTAATATCTTCAATGCAAATCTCCTTCTCTGACTAGCAAACCTTGCTGGAATATGCTCAACGGTATTTTAGAAATTCTTCTAAGCACTTTCACAAAGCTGCCAAACCTTCAAAACTCACCCAGCACAAAAACTGCTACTCGGACAGTTGAACTAGCTCTTGAACCAGCACCTGCTGCAGCATCCCCTGCTGCATCTGTTGCTGGTTTACTTCTGCTGGCCTCCTTGATTGATGGAGTTGCAGCAGCTCCTTGTTCACTCATGCTGGTTTTGTCAAACACTGCCATACTTGCATTATCAATCTCCCCCTTGGCATTTTGACAAAACCTTAAGGCCAATGCACTCTTCCGAAAACCAGAAACGAAATACTCTAAATAAAAATAATAGAGCGTAATAGGAAGATGAGGCCACACTCGGCCATAGCATAATGACCACGCAGGGTCAGAAAAACAATGTCAAACAATTTTCATCAGCAGTAGCAGTTTAGCAACAAAACAACTTCTTCTCCCCCTTTTTGTCAAGATGCTCAAGGGGCCTGCTCCTCATCCTCCAGGAACTCCAAGTCTCTGATGAGGCTCCGAATCTGGCCACGCCTGGCATCCCTCCGTTTGGCCTCAGTATCAAGAAAGAGCAGTTCAGACCTGAGATGGCTCACAATTCTGGCACGAAGAGCTGGCTGAATGGATGCAGCAGGGGGAAGAGAGTCCTCCAGGGGAGCTGGAGCTGAAGAACCAACCATTAGAAGATCCTCATACGCAACATCCACTACATGTTTTCCCTTGAATAGCTTGTGATCTACTGTGAAGACCTGCAGCTCCTCAGATAAGCCTTCAGTAATTGCTCCAAACTCTGGATGCTGAGAGACCATGATCCCATGGATGAGGGAGGGCAGCACAATAGGCTTGCTGGAGGAAGCACTCCCGGCATGAGCAGCAAGCTGGGGAAACATAACACTTCCCAGGCTAATCTTCCTCCTCTTTCCAATAGAATAGAGAAGGTTAGCAAAATCTTTGTTGACCTTCCCTCTGTGAGAACTAGGAATCCAGTTCCTGACACCAAGATGATACAGCAGAGCATACTTGGAGGTTAGCTCAGCCGCACTGAGGGTAGGGCCACCCCAAGACAGGCACACTCCCCCTGTGAGGATCTTCGCCACAAATTCTGGCTTAACATCAGTGGGAGCTCTTGCATTCTCAGAAATTCCAAGAAAAGCATCAATAATTTCACGAGTAATCACCACTGACTTACCCCGTACCCAGCTTCTCCCATACTCATCAGCTCCTTCTTCTCCAAATTTTTCTTCCATATTCACTATAAATTCTCTAACCAGAATAATATTGAAACGGTGAGGAAAGGTTAGGGACTTGAGCAGATTTACCTCAGTCAGAAGCTCAATCATAGCATCTGATCTATACTTATCTTGCACCAGTCGCTTCTCATGCACAATGTGTTTCCGCTCAACAGTACTCCAGGTTTGAGAGACGCTTTTGTTCCTGAACCATGTGCCTCCGACTGTGAGAGCAGAGAAATCTTCAGCTGCAGGTCCTTTCTCAGAGGGTCCACCAAGAGAACCTGCTTCTTCTTCTTCACTGAATGAGCTTTCACTACTGGAGCCTGGGATCAGGATAGGAGCTTTTCCCTTGTCTGAAGAAGGAGGATGTGCTGCAGCAGGTTCTTGTTCAGGGGCCTCAGCAGCTGTTTCAACCCCTTCACCAATAATACCTAGGGACATGATCAATGATCTGCACTCTTCTACTGCAGGGACTGCTGCAGCAGTCACTGCTGCTAGTTCTTCTTCAGAAGCAACTTCAGCCATATCCGCTTCTGGCAGCGCAGCAGAACTGGAGACAGGTTCTCCCTCACGTACCAGCCGCCTCCTCTTCTGCGAAGCTCCTTCAGAGGGAGAGGGCTCACTGTGCGACACAGGAAGAGGATTTGGTTCCCACACAACCACATCCAGCGGCTGAGCAGGGTCTTCATTTCGTGCCTTGGTCCTTCTTTCAGACCTCCCTTGCCTGTCTGCTGCCAGATTCTTCTTCAACCCGCGTGTCTTCACCATTGCTGCAGAGATGTGGAAGGAAAGAGGAGCGCACAGAGGATGATCGGCAGAGATTTCTGAGAAGCCCTTTTGCTCTTGATCTGTGCCCTAGAAAATATTTACCCGTTATTTTCTTTTTCCTTTTTGAAGTTGTAAGTCACGTGCCTCCCATGTGCAAATATTTTCCTTTCCATCCTCAGCAACCAACACATGTGAACAAGCTAATTCGGACAAGGTTGCTGCAGCACATGTGAGCTTGTTCACCTATTCAATTCAGGCTGCAGTTGCTCAGAGGATCCTTGGGAGAATCTGGTGGAGTCTTCTTCACCCATACTTGGAATACACCAGAGCTTTTCTTCTTCTGATCTTCCAGCCTCCTAACTCTTGGTTTGGGTTTCCATATTTGTACCATCTGTGCTTTACCCTTGTTTTTAGCAATCCAGTGCTCTTGTGCAGCAACATGAAATGGAGTCTTTGTGCAACATGTGCTGATTCTGGACTTTGCTCCCCCTTTTTCAGCTGAGCAAGTTCTGTGTTGCTGCTTCAGATTGGAGTTGATCTTCTGCTTTCCAACACTTGTACCAGTACTCCACTTGTTCTGAGATTTTTGTTTTGTTTGAGAAAAAGGTTGTCCATGATGCTGCAGCATCCTCTTGTTCACATGTCTAGATCCAATTTTCTCTGCCATTTTTGAGGAGGCATCTGAATTCTTCTTCTCGTCTGTCTCACCATCTGAGGCTTTAATGAACACTGTCCCTTTAGAGCTTTCTTCACCAGTATATCCAAGCCCTGTTTTCCCTTTTCCAAGTCTTTGGTAAGATAATATTTCGTCCAGAATATTGCTCTGCGGGTCAGCTGTCTTGGCTGCTGCTGGAGTGGATTCAACAGAGGTCTGTCTTTCTGAATCTTCCCTTTTCAGAATAGTAACTTGATTATCAACTGTGGGTAGACATTTTCCTCGTTCTTCTTCCAAGAGATTTACTCTGTCAGTCAAGGTCTGATTGGTCTGAAGAACTGCCTCACATTGTTTGAGTATCTTCCTCAGAAGATCAGCAAAACTGTCAGATGAGTCTTCTTCATCTTCACTCTCAGAGACTTCAATCCCATAGTGAATTTCTACCTTCTTTAGCTCATTGAGGTGGACATCTGAAACACTTGTCAGCACAACACAGTTTTCTTCATCACTTTCATCCGAATCACTCCATTTTGCTATCATGGATTTGCTGTTCTTTTTCTCAGAATTCTTGAGGGGTTTGCTTGGACAATCAGCCTCAATGTGTCCATATCCTTCACAGTTCCAGCATTGAACTCCCTTTTTCATCTTTTTCTTGTCATCTTCGTCCAGAGCTGGTTCTTTCCCTTTCTTCTTTCTTTCACTGCCCCTTCTGAATTGTCTTCGCGAGGAAGAGCTTCTCTCAGTTCTGGATTCCATGTTTTTCAGAAACTTCCCTAGATTTTTAACAAGCATGCTCAACTGATCGTCTGGAACTGTCTGCTTGGTTTCTGCTTCAGCCTTCAAACCAACATTCTTGTCCTTGGAAGTGGTGTCTTCTTTGACCAGTTTCATCTCAAATTGTTTGAGAGACCCCATCAGCTCTTCCAACCTCATGAATCTGACATTCTGAGCCTCTTCAATGGCTGTCACCTTCATGTCAAACTTTGTGGGCAGCGATCTGAGAACCTTTCTGATAAGCTTTTCTTCTGGGATGGGCTCACCAAGGGAATGAGCTTCATTTGCAAGATCACAGAGTTTAGCATTAAACTCAGTGACTGTTTCCTCATCCAGCATCCTCAGATTTTCAAATTGTGTGGCAATGATCTGGAGCCTTGATAGCTTCACTCTATCAGTTCCTTCATGAGCAGTTTGCAGAATCTCCCATGCTTGCTTGGCCAAATCACAGTTTGATATCAACCTGAAATTGTTAGCATCAACTGCAGCAAAAATTGCATTCAAAGCCTTTGAATTACCAGTTGCTGCAGCACCTTCTTCAGCAGTCCACTACTCTTCAGGTTTTATTCTTGTCACTCCTTGCTCATCTATGGTGATTGGGGGAGACCACTGAATCACGACAGCTCTCCATGTCTTCTCATCAATAGCCTTGAGAAAGGCTTTCATTCTAGCTTTCCAATAACCATAATTGCTCTCTTCCAAAAGTGGAGGTCTACTTGTGCTCTGTCCTTCCTTCATTGTCTTGGCTACTTCGGAGACACTGTAGGACCTTTTTAACTCTGTGTGTCGAGTTCCCGCTCTGATACCAATTGAAATTTCAAGTGTCTCTACTTATGCAGATTTGTGAACTAGCAGTTGCTGCAGCACACTCTTGTTCACTTAAATGTAGGCACAGCAGACAATGAATAGGACACAGATTTGTTCACCCAGTTCGGCCAATCTGCCTACGTCTGGGGAGGACTATTCTCCAGTCCTCAATCCACTCAACCAAAGGTTCAAAGCACACTCGGTTACAACGCACGCAACCTATGCTACTTTAACCCCGTGTGGACCACTCAACACAATCAGAACAAGCTCTGATTTGTGTCAGCACACCCTCTACAATATGTCAGTCTAGAATAGCTACAATCCTCTCAAAGAACTCAGCCTATTCTATACTACACTACTCAGCAGGGTTGCTGCAGCAACAGCTGTAACACCAGCTGAAGCACTCTGTCCGCGTCGCTCCAAGGCCTCCTGCCGAGCCGATCGAACCACTCCAAGAGCGCTGCACACTCTGAGTAACTCCCCCTCACTCAGTGACCACCTGTCACTAGTGAGTTCTTCCGCACGAACCTCGACCGAGCCTTCCACCCGTCAGTTCTCCCGCGGCTGCCTTTGATCAACCAACAAGCTCCACAGCTCTAAATTGGCTTCCAGATCAAAGCACGAATCAGTCTCTGCAAGACCTGATTCTCTTCTGCAATACGCACCACAGCTCTGCGCTCAACGCTCTGCCCGTGTGTGTTGATCGAAGAACAACTCTCGTAGCACACCCAGAAAAATCCTCACTCTGAATTCTGTGTCTACTCTCGTGTATCACTCAGCTTCGATCACCCTCTACAGCCCTCAAACCTTCTGCTTAAATACCCTCACCACTTTAAGCAATTTCCAGGTTTAGGCCATTGTCCCACAATATCAATTATCTCCTAAAATCTAGGAGATTAGATTTGATTAATATCTTCAATGCAAATCTCCTTCTCTGACTAGCAAACCTTGCTGGAATATGCTCAACGGTATTTTAGAAATTCTTCTAAGCACTTTCACAAAGCTGCCAAACCTTCAAAACTCACCCAGCACAAAAACTGCTACTCAGACAGTTGAACTAGCTCTTGAACCAGCACCTGCTGCAGCATCCCCTGCTGCATCTGTTGCTGGTTTACTTCTGCTGGCCTCCTTGATTGATGGAGCTGCAGTAGCTCCTTGTTCACTCATGCTGGTTTTGTCAAACACTGCCATACTTGCATTATCAGTCTGTTCCTTCTTTGTTGAGGATGAGATGGTGCATATTGTTGTTGTTGCTGTTGAGGAGGAGGTGCGTAGGCATAATCATCTTGTTCCTCCCTCGTATCTCCTCTATTGTAACGAGCTGCTCTCTGTCTTTGATTAAAGACTCTCTCCGGCTCATCATAAAAGGGGGGTATTGCAGGGTTGTTGATGGGATCAGGTTCGTTGTTGGCATGGACACTTCCATGGGAACCTTCTGCATGAGACATACTAGAAAACCAAGTGAAATGCAAAGACAAACTACCAAACGATGCAAAAGCACAAAATGCAAAATTTTAAAAAACTAAACAATTCAAAAAGAAAATGTAAACGATCTCAGATGGCTAAAAAACCTGACAGCTCACAATAGAGAGTCTTGACCGGGTGCCCGTTTCGCTCAAAAAAAGGTCTTCGGATCTTCAATCGGACTCCGGTGACACTATTCACACCCTAGGCCGGAAGCACTATTCATCAGGGTTTAGAACTTTTTTTTCTTTAAATCTACACCACACCAAGAAAAACAATAAAGACAAAGTTTAGAACTCTAAACTGAATGTTGCTCTCCTCGGCAACGGCGCCAAAATTTGACAGCGCGTCGTCGTGCGCCTCAAATTTGTATTTATAACTCCTGTGAACACACTAGCAAGCGGTAAGCACGGTCGAACCCAAAGAGAGCAAGTAAGATAGAGTTCTAATGAAAGTCACAGAAAAAGAAACAAACTGAGGATATCAATTCAGAGAAAATCAGTTCGGGGAATACAATGCAACTAGTTACCATTGATCGAATACACCCATAAACTAATGAATTCTTTCTCAGTCCAACATTCCCGCTAAAGATATGTCGACAAATTCTACCTATTCTTAACCGCTAGGCTTTTGAACAAGTTCAATAGTTACCCGATTGATACCACAAATAAGTTCCACAGCTAAGCTTAACTAATTATGCATTCCAGTCAAGTATAACACAATTGACATCAAATTAGCTCACCGCTAAGCTGCACTAAATTGATAATCAACGCATTCAGTTCATACATACGAGGGTAATAAAATCACTAGCTCAAACATTCATTCATTGATCTCAAACCATTGTCGCATTATAAATCCCCAAACTGAAATATTGATTTAGCTACTCATAATATCCATGAATACAATAGAAACTAGGTTAAGTAGCTACAAACTGAAGTAGAACGAAACTGAGCTAAAATGAAAATTCGGTGAATAGTGTTTTCCGGCTAATTCCGGCCGTGAACAATAACAGTAACAGTAGCGATGAACAGTAATTGTGAATAGTAAAAATGAACAGTAACCGGCCGTGAACAGTAAATTCCGGGCACTTTCCAGCAGCTTCTCTCTAGCTTCAGTCTTCTCCTCACTCCGTCACTGTAGCTCGTGAATAGTAGCTATCAATAGTGAGAGGATTCTTTTCCTCTTTTGTCCATCTTTTAGGTTTTGGGTTTTTGGGATTGAACCAGAATGAACCAAATTGAACCACCTCTGCTCGAACCGGATCTGATTTCTAATTGAACCAGCAGAGTTGACTGCTGTTGACTTTGACTGCTGTTGACTTCTTGATCTTGGATGAATGCTTCAAATATGCGATAAAATCCAATGCCATCTTGAACACACCTGCGATACGAAAACACTCCAAAAGAATAATCGATTCACGCAAAATGTAATAAAACTATGGGAATAAATAACTCAATGGAGCGTATAAATACGCTCCATCAGTGACTAGTTTGAACTTCATCTATTAGCCATTGATGACAACAACGTTTTCCCGGATCACACTCTATATGCTGAGCGTACGGCTTTGAAGCGAAGTTATAGCATATGCTTAAGTACTCTCTGTATTTTTTTTGCAGAATTACTTTACTATCAAAATAAGAAAGACACAATGTTTGTTCACCCTGTTCGAAAACTTGGCTACGTGTAGGGAGGATGCTCAGATCCTGAAGATTCCACCATCTCAGTTCGAAGTACAAGGACTCACACCTCTACTTCTCACCTAGCTCAAATCTAACGCTCAGTCTAATCTCCTAGACTAGCGAGCAGTCTGATACCACCTACACACTCTCAGTAATAAATAGCTACAACCCTTACTCTCAAACTTAGACTATTCTATTACAATATGTAGCTCAAAAAATGTTTCAGCACACTCTTCATTAGAGTTGTTGTACCTTCAGTCAACGACACTCCAAGCACTCCCGCCAAAAAGTCGGACACTCTCCTTCAATCAATGACTCACTCCGTCACTATTGGATAGCTTCATTAGGGTCGGTCCCAGAAGGAGCGTGCAGAATCGTCTTAGCTAGCAACCTACAACTTACGAAATTGGGGTTGTGAGTGATTGGGTTGCGCAGGTGCGCGAATGAACAGTAGTGAAAGCAGAGTTGCACGATACGTGCGCAGGCAGTAGATTTTAAGTACGATGACTATGAAGAGTATCGGTACAGACAATCCTCTATGAATGTATCCCTTATATCGACTCTAAACTTCTATAGTGCAGTTCTACTTAAGTTAGTGTCCGATCAAGGCTTCCTAATGTGCGCGCATGTTCCGATCAAAGTCCATGAGCTATTAATTCCCGAAACTAGTCTAAGCAGCCACGAATCCTATCACAGTAGCAGCTGATTGTCCTAGTGTGTTACTCCTAGTTGTCACCGTCAAGCTATCAACTAGTTTAACATACAATAACTAGAATAAGATTGCGGTTCAAGGCTTCCCTTATTCACACAACTAATTATCACCCATATGCATAGAATTAATATAAGTAGATGTACCAAGCATTAAGCACAAGTCTCAAAGGAAATACTTCATAGA
Organism: Umbilicus rupestris; assembly: GCA_963678935.1. NCBI lineage: Eukaryota > Viridiplantae > Streptophyta > Magnoliopsida > Saxifragales > Crassulaceae > Umbilicus > Umbilicus rupestris. The sequence goes on along the minus strand of OY787610.1, from coordinate 7,807,931 downwards.
ATCATGCCCAACCGATACGAAGTGTTTAGCTAGACATGCTAAAAACAAACATCATAGCAATAATAAATAAAACTAAGGCAGCAAGAGAAAACGTAGCAGGTTGGCGCAATTGCGCGTTGCTGTTCTCGGCTGGCGCAGGTGGTTCGCGCAGATTCTGGCTGAAGTAGCTCGTGTGTTTTGCTGCTGAGCGTCCTTCTCTCTATCTGTTCTCTCTCCCTTTCTAACCCTAGCTTCCCTCCTCTTATATAGTGGTCTTGAAGCCCAAGGAATGCTTAGATTTGGCCCGAGAGACTTTTAGCAACTTCCCAAATCTAGGAGATCAATATTTAGAAACTCTGCCATTCTGCGCACGCGGATTGCGCTACTTGCTTCGCGCAGTCGGTTTGCGCACTGTAGTCCGAAACAGCTATCTCCTTTTGCGCTGCTAGCTCCGCAGGTCATGCATTGCGCTCTAAAAAACGTCCGTTAGCGTACATCTGACTTATGCTCGTGTTTTATCCTGTAATACAAAAATACCGAAAACCAGTAATCTTTTACACAAAATAATGCAAACAAGCACAGTGTTGAGATCTAAATAGCGCATATAACTAGGCTCTATCAGTCACTCATATCATATGATGAATGGGAATAAACCATGTGTGATATGGCCAAACACTCTTGAATTATTACTTGTTTTGACACATTTTGTACTTCAAGTCCCTTTAGCGAGGCATACAATAGATTGTTTCTAACCAGTAATATTAAATCAACATTGGTAATTATTAATTACGTTAGGAACACATTAAAAACATGTTTTTTCAAACAAATGATGTTAACTCTTAACAAATGTATTTTTAACCCTTTATAGTTGTCAAATGTATGTTTTAGGAGTCGAGTTGCAGTCAAAAACAATTTATAAACCTTGGTAAACCAAGGGTCGATCCTAGGAACAGGCATGTGTATATACTAACTAGCAAATAACGTGTTTAGCTACCTGATAGAGCCTATTTATACACATTATTTAGATTCTAACCCTATGCTTGTTTGCATTATTTTGTGTACAAGATTACTGGTTTCCAGTGTTTTTGTATTTCAGGGCGAAACGAGGGCCTAAGTCGGATACGCGCTAACAAGCAGCGTTTAGGACGCGCATCACACAGCCTGCAGAGCTAGCTGCTCAAACAGAGAAGTTGGCAGAGTCGTCTACGGTGCGCTAACCAAGGTGCCGTGCGCCAAGCGCAGATAGTGGTGTTTCCAAATCTTGACACGACCAGATTTAGAAGTTGCCAAGGATGAGCCTCTTGAGCAGTATATAAAGAGAAGAAGGCTAGGGTTTGAGTGACACATAGATCAGCATCCATCATCATCACAGCACACGAGAGAGCAGCCAGATTCAAAAACACACGAGCTTGCTGCGAGGACCTGCGCTAGCCGACTACGCCAGCCGAGACACTGCAACCTGCACGCACCTGCTAGTTGCTGTTTCTTTGACACTTTAAATATTATTTACTATTTCTATGATGTTTACTACTAGCATGTCTAGCTAAACGCTTAGTATCGGTTGGGCATGAATCTATGAGTATTTCCTTTGAGACTTGCGCTTAATGCATAGCTTGTTTGCTTATATTAATTCTGTGCACACTGTTGACAGCTAGTTGCATGAGTAGGGGAAGCCTTGAACCGCAATCTTACTCTTGTTGCTTGATTGTTATATGTTAAACTAGTTGAATAGCCTGACGGTGACGACTAGGAGTAACGCGCTAGGATAATCAGTTGCTACTGTGACAGGATTCGTAGCTGCTTAGACTAGTATTAAGAATTAATAGCTCATGAACTTTGATCGGAACATGCGCACAGGTTAGGAAGCCTTGATCGGACACTAACATTAGCAAACCAAACTGTAGACATTTAGAGTTGATGATAAGGAATACACTCAAAGAGGATTGTCTGCGCCAATACTTCTCATAGTCATAGTGTTTAATCCCTACTGCCTGCGCACGTCTAGTGCAATTCCTGCGTTTACTACTGTTTACTCGCGCACTGCGCAACCCAATCACTCACACCCCCAGTTTTCGTAAGTGCAGGTCACTAGTTAAAGCTAATCTACTTGCTCCCTGTGGATTCGACCCCGGCTTAACCGCTGTACTAAGTGGAAGAGGAAGGAATTAATTTGAACCCACACAACGACGCGCGCATCACTACCCCTAATAGAAATTGGCAAGAAGTTATACTAATCCTCCATTAATATAATCAGCCATTAGTTCAACTGGAGCAGAGTCTCGTTGAAGATCAAGTATATATGCCCTTTGAAGAATGGTCACCGATAATTAAAGAGCAGAAAAAGTCCCCGATAGCAGAGAGGAAGTCACTAATCAAGGGGGAGCATCGCTGAAGTCGTGTGACCTCGCGAAAGTCGGATTGAAGCAGCTGAGGGAGCTCGGAGAATCTGAGGTAGAATCTAAAGTTACAGCAACTTGGTACTAAAAGTTGCTACAGCATCCTGTAGAGCACAATGAGAGATAAACGCACGGGCGAAGAACAAAGTCTACGAGGTAGTTCTACAAAGTTGTGTTGAGCATAGAGGAGATCACAGCTCGCTGAGTTTGATCTAGTATTGATCCACAGACCTCAACTGGAGCACGGCTCGTTGAAGGATCAATCAGTTGCTTTGGAGAACGATTGCGAATTGGTGGTGTTGTAGGTTGTTGAAGAGCTAATCCCCGATATTGATAGGTGGTCACTGATTGAGAAAGAGCAAGGTCTGAGTTTGAAGAATTCAGGTTGTGTCCGACTATTTGGAAAAGTGTGCTAGAATATTTGTTGACTACAATAACTCTGGTACAGAGTATTGTATAGCATTATGTCTACCACACATTATGATATTTGCAGCGCCTCTAAGTTACTGATTGTGTACAAGCAGTTGCTATAGCAACCGCTTATACAGCCAGATCTTCTGCAGCAAGGTAAAACCAATGAACAGTGATTTGTTCACCCAGTTCGGCCAACTGCCTACGTCTAGGGAGGATTCTATTCCAGTTCTCAATCCATTAATCTTCAAAGTGCTCCATATAACACAGATTTGACACACGGTCAACCTATGCTAACCAACCTCTGCTAGTAGTTCACACACAATTAGAGCACCCTCTGATTTGTCTGTCACACACTTACACACTCGAATTAATTCAGAATAGCTACTCCTCTGATCCCACAGACTCAGCCTATTCTAATTTAAACAATATCTCCATAGGTTGCTATAACACACCCTTGTGCAACTTGCTTGTGCAGGTTCTGTCCTCGTTGCTCCAAAGCCTTCCGCTGAGCTGTTCAAAATTTTGTCAGTGATCCTCACACTGGGATGCTCCCCCTCACTTAGTGACCGCCTCTCACTACCTAGAATAGGCCTTCTGCAGATTTTCCGAGTTCCTCCACTCGACAACTCTCCTACCACCTTCCTTGATCAACCAACAAGCACGACCTGCTCAGAATTGGCCTTCTCCCATCAAGCTCTGATGAGACTCTTCAAGTCTTCGATCAGCCTCTGCTTTAAGCACTGAGCTCTGCCCTCACGCTCTATTCTCGGTGGTGATTCAATCTCTCCGCTCGGCACTCTAAATCTTTCTCAGTGTTTTCTCGATATCTTGATGCTTGACTTCTGTATTGGATGGATCTCTCTGCTACTCTGCCCAGCCTACTTTTAAATAGGAACTCCGTGCTCCATCAATATCAACTTTAGGAAGTTCCTAAAAAATCTCAACAAGATCCTATCTCCTGCTTTGTAGGAGATTTGATTTCCCAATCAAATCTTCAAGCTGTAGCACAGAATCTTCACTTGGGATATTCTGAGAATATTTAGAAGCCTCCCGTTGCACAGCTACTTTATATCTGGACAAGTCGGGTCAAAACTGCTGCTCTGGTGCTACAGCTTCCTGCTATAGAGCCTCCTATAGCAACTGCTTGGTCACTGAGCTTGAACACTCCGGCAGGTTTTATCAATTGAATGCCATTTGCATTTTCACATTGTAATAGAATAGGCTAAGTCGGAGCATCAGGTCTATAGCTGTTCTTCAAACCACGGGTGCAAACCATTTTCTGTTTTGTACTATGATCAAAGATGGCTGGAGTTCTTCAAGAAGAAGTTGTCGGACGTTGCTCACCAATTGTGCCCCAGAAAAATTGATTTACCCGTTTCCCCCCTTTTTTTTCAATAGCTGCACGTGTCCCAGCTATTCTTGTACAAGCTTCTTTGCAGCATCAGGTTGCTATAGCAACTTAAACTTGAACCATCCTTGGTTCTGAGTTCTGCCCATCTTTAGGAGGTTTTCCTTGAATCCTCGATAACTCTTTCTTCACCCATACTTGAACTGATTTGCATCTCCACTGCTTCTAACACTGTTGTGTTCCAACAACCTTTCTTGTTTTCGGATAAATTCAGGTTGCCTGATAGAGCCTAGTTATACACGTTATTTAGATCATAACCCCTTGCTTATTTGCAATATTTTATGGGCAAGATTACTCGTTTCCAATGTTTTTTGTATATCAGGTCAGAACGAGCCCCTGAGTCGGATACGCGCTAACAGGCAGCGTTCTAGGAGTGAAAGATCAGCCTGTGGAGCTAGCGGCGCAAACAAAAGAAGAGATGGCGAAAGACAGCAGAGGTGCGCTACCCGATTGCGCCGACCAATGCTGTGCGCCAGGCGCAAAGTCCCAGTGACCAGATTTGGAAGCTGCCAAAAGATGAACCTCCTGAGCAGTATAAGAAGAAAGAGAGTCTAGGGTTTCAAGGAGTTGGAAAGACTGCTGTTCCAGAGGCACCAGAGGACGCAAGGAGGCACTGTGCAGCAGGACTGGAAAACACACGGACCTGTTGAGAGGATTTGCGCCAGCCGACTGCGCCAGCCGAGAAGACAAACTGCACGCTCTGTTTGCTACCGTTTTCTCCGATACATTAGATGTTATCTTACTATTTTATGATGTTTACCACTAGCATGTCTAGCTAAACACTTAGTGTTGGTCGGGCATGAATCTGTGATGTATTCCTTTGAGACTTGAGCTTAATGCATAGTTTATTTACTTGTATTAATTCTGTGCGTATTGAGACAGTTAGTTGCATAAGTAGGGGAAGCCTTGAACCGCAAACTTGCCTGTGTAGCTCGCTTGTCACATGTTAAACTAGTTGCATGCGTAGGGGAAGCCTTGAACCGCAAACTTACCGTGACAATTAGGAGTAACGAGTTAGGGTAGGCAGCTGCTACTGTGACAGGATTCGCAGCTATTTAACCTAGTTCTAAGGATTAATAGCACATGAACTTTGAACGGAACATGCGCATGTGTTAGGAAGCCTTTACCGGACACTAACCCAAGTAAAACACAAGCTATAGACGTTTAGAGTCGATGATAAGGAATGCATTCATAGAGGATTGTCTGCCCAATACTTCTCATAAATATAGTACTTCATCTCTACTGCTTGCGCACGTCTAGTGCAATTTCCCGCGTTACGATATTTGCTGTTACTCGCGCATCGCACAAAACCCCCAATCGCTCACGCAACCCCCGTTTTCTTAAGTGTAGGTTACTGGCTAAGACTCACTGCTTGCTCCCTGTGGAGATCGACCCTTACTTAACCGCTGTACTAGTGGGAGAGGAAGGAATTATATTTGACGCGCGATCAAATTTTGGCGCCGTTGCCGGGGAGCAACACAGCTAAGTGTTAGCTAGCTTACATTTCTCATTTTAGTAACTAGCTATTTCATTTTGTTTTGTTTTCTCGTTGTTGTTTCTGACAGCGCACAATTACATCAGCCTGCGCAACCTTGAAACAGTTGCGCTGCGCAGATTCTAGTTGCGCACTGACAGACGCAACAACTTCGTTGCCATTTAATTTCGTTTCTTGAGTTTGGATCAGGACATGGAGGATAACAGTGTGGTTGGAGATAACCTGGGAGACAGAACCCCAGAGGAAGCAAGGGCGCATAACCGCGCAGCCCTATTCAGAGAGGAAGTGCAGCGCGAGGTTGAGGCAAGGAGGGCCGCTGAAGTGTATCATGCGCCGCCCGTGCCACAAGTCGCGCGACGCAGAACAGTGCGCGAGATGTCGGCCCCTATCACTGTTAACCAGCCATGGTGCATCGTGCTTCCACCTGGCGGTCACTTCGAGCTAAGGAGCTCACTCATCCATCACATGCCCAAGTTCCACGGAATGAACAATGAAAATCCAGTCAAGCATGTGCGGGAGTTCCTGGTCATTTGCGAAAACATGAAGACCGAAGGGGAAAGCGATGAAGCGCTAAAAATGAAGGCATTTCCATTCTCACTAAATGATACAGCTAGACACTGGCTAATGAATTTACCTGCAGGATCTATTCACACATGGGAGCAGCTGCAGAAGAAATTCTTAGACAAATTTTATCCAGCAGCAAAGATTGCGCTGCTCAGAAGGGAATTGGCCGCGCCAAGGCAAGGCGCAGGGGAGTCTCTGTCAGAATACTACGAGCGTTTCAGGGAGCTAGAAGCCAACTGCTACAATCACGGGCTTCCCCAGAATGTGCTGATAGAGAACTTTCTGAATGGACTGCTGCCCATGGAGCTGCGACTACTGAATGCGTGCGCAGGAGGGGACATTTGCAACATGTACCCGGAGGATGCATGGCAGCTGATAGAAGATTCTGCTGGGCAGGTAAGACATCAATTAACACTTGAAAGTAGTCGTAATCGTTCTGTGCATCAGGTAGAGGCAAGCGCTGAGATCAAAGAAATGAAGGCCATGCTACAGAAGCTGATGAGTGCGCAGAGCGCACAACCAGTTGCGCCAAAGGTATGTGAATTCTGCAGGTCCACTGAGCACAAGACAGACGAGTGCCCGACACTTTTTGAAGAAACTGGAGATGTGAATGCCCTAGGAGGATGGGACAACAGAGGACCGCAGAGGCAGAATCAGCCGCGCTTTGGGCTTGCTGCAAATGGTTTCAGATGGAGAGAAGAGAACAATTTCCAGAGGCAGCCCATTGATCAGCGCGCACCACAGCAGACGCAACAAGCTGCACCCTACAATCCACCGCATCGCCGTACAGACGCACCAGCGCAGAACCATCAGCAACCAAAGCGATCCTTGGAAGATATCATGGGGCAGCTAGCAGACACAGTGCGCAAGAATGACGAAAAGTATGACAAGAGGTTCGAATCCATAGAAAAGCATCTATCACAAATTGCAACCACGGTGTATGAGCTGAAAAAGAGCGATGGCAACCTGCCTTCGCAAGTGATTCAGAACCCTAAGGGAGGAGTTAATGCAGTAACACTGAGGACTGGGCGCACAGTGGGAACAGAGCAGACCGCGCAGGCGCCCGCGCAACCAGTTGCGCAAGTCCCAGATCCAGCAGCTCAGAGTGCGCAACCAGAGCCAGAGGCGCAATCAGAAGCGCCAACCACGAACCAGCAGGGCAATGCGCCAGGTATGTCTCACTCGAAAAACAAGGACAAAAATTGTACTAACATACCTGCTCCTTTCCCTGTGCAGGCACCACTGGCGAGAAAAGAAGCACTGGACAAGGAACTGTATGAGCTGTTCAGCAAGGTGGAAATCAACATACCTCTCATAGAAGCTATTCGACAGATTCCCAGGTATGCGAAGTTTTTAAAAGAGCTGTGCACGAATAAAAGAAGGACAGGCGAATGCGCACAAGTAATGCTAAATGCGCAAGCCTCAGCAATCGTGCAGCAAAAGGTACCACCTAAGTGCCGAGATCCAGGTCTCACAATTCAGCTAGCGGATAGATCGTGCAAACAACCTGCAGGCATGATAGAAGATGTCCTAGTTTGAGTAGGAGAGCTGGTGTTCCCAGCAGACTTTTATGTGCTCGAAATGGAGGGTGAATCAAGCGCCAGCGGTGCGCAGATCCTCCTAGGCAGACCGTTTCTGATGACTGCGCGCACGAAGATAGACGTGTGGAGGGGCACGCTCTCCATGGAGGTAGATGGCGAAGAAATCCATTTCAACATCTTCGAAGGGATGCAGCACCCACATGAGGACGCTACCGTGCACGCAATGGACAGCTTTGACGATTTAGTCACGGAAGCGCAGTGTGCGAGCGCAACCATAGGACCAGAGCTACTGACACAGGCAGAACTGGAGGAGCAAGAGAAGGAGCTAAGCAGTGCTGAACCAGCATCCACAGAGGTACGTGATATAGTTCATATTTGCACCGCTAACAAAATCTTGCCCTCTGTTGAGCAGGCACCCAAGATCGAACTGAAGCAACTCCCGGAGCATCTCAAGTACATTTTCTTGGGAGATGAGGACACCCTGCCAGTGATCATCAAGAGGGGATTGGAAGAAGGGCAGGAGGCGCGCTTACAACAGGTGCTGCGCAGGAACCAGCGCGCCATTGGATGGACTCTTGCTGATCTGCGCGGAGTGAGCCCAGACGTGTGCATGCACCGAATTCTGTTGGAAGATGGCGCCAAACCATCCAGGGAGGCTCAGCGCAGGTTAAACCCAAATATGATGGAGGTCGTGCAAAAGGAAGTTCTGAAGTTGCTTGACGCAGGGGTCATTTACCCAATCTCAGACAGCAGATGGGTCAGCCCGGTGCACGTTGTGCCAAAGAAAGGAGGAATCACGGTGGAGGAGAATGCGCAGGGCGAGCTAGTTCCCAAGCGCATACAGACTGGCTGGCGCATGTGCATCGACTACAGGAAGCTGAACGCTGTAACGCGCAAGGACCACTTCCCGCTACCCTTCATGGACCAAATGCTGGATCGCTTGGCAGGTAAGCCTTACTTTTGTTTTTTGGACGGATATTCAGGTTACAATCAGATACCCATAGCTGCGGAGGATCAAGAGAAGACCACGTTCACATGCCCCTTCGGAACTTTTGCGTTTCGGCGTATGTCTTTTGGGCTGTGCAACGCGCCAGGTACGTTCCAACGCCTCGTCATGAGCATTTTCTCTGATATGATTGGTATATGTATAGAAGTGTTCATGGATGATTTCACTGTATATGGGAGTACCTTTGATGCATGCTTAATACATCTAGATAAAGTCTTAGCGCGCTGCATCTCTAAGAACTTAGTGCTAAACTACGAGAAGTGTCATTTCATGGTAACGCACGGAGTAGTACTAGGTCATATCATTTCAGAGGAGGGTATTAAGGTAGACAAAGCTAAGATAGATATTATTTCTAATCTGCCTTATGCCACCAACGTGCGCGACGTGAAATCGTTCTTAGGGCATGCTGGGTTTTACAGGCGTTTTATTAAGGATTTCTCTAAGATTTGCATACCCCTGTCTAACCTGTTGCAAAAAGACGTGCGCTTCGATTTTACTGATGAGTGCAGGGCGGCGTTCGATAAGTTGAAAGAAGCGCTGACCAGTGCGCCAGTGATGCGCGCACCAGACTGGAACCTGCCATTTGAGCTGATGTGTGACGCAAGTGACTACGCAGTGGGAGCAGTCTTGGGGCAGCGCGAGGACAAGAAGCCGCATGCCATCTACTATGCATCGCGCACACTAGACTCCGCGCAGAAGAACTACACCACCACGGAGAAGGAGCTTCTGGCAATTGTATTTGCGCTGGAGAAGTTCCGAGCATACGTTCTAGGCGCCAGAGTCATCATCTACACGGACCACGCAGCTATCCGCTACCTCATATCCAAGAAAGAGACCAAGCCGCGCCTGATGCGCTGGGTACTTTTGCTTCAGGAATTCGATCTGGAGATCAAAGATAAGAAGGGCACGGAAAATACCGTCGCTGATCACCTGAGCAGGATCGTAAAGGATGAGGAGCCGGGGCAGATCAAGGAGACGTTCCCTGACGAGCACCTAATGGCGCTAACAGGTAAGGTACCATGGTATGCGCATATCGCAAATTACCTGGTCACAGGTGCGTTCCCTCCTCATTTCAATAAAACTCAGTGCATGCGATTGAAACATGAGTCCAAGCATTACCTTTGGGATGATCCTTACATGCTTAGAATAGGTCCAGATCGGATATTAAGACGTTGCGTGCCTGACCATGAGATTAACTCTGTATTGATGTTTTGTCATGCGCACGCCTGTGGAGGACATTTCGGTCCCAAGCGCACGAGCAGGAAGATCTTGGACTGTGGATTCTACTGGCCGCACCTATTCAGAGATGCCTATAACCACTGCAGGAAGTGTGACAGGTGCCAGCGCACTGGAGGAATCTCCGCGCGCAACGAGATGCCGCAGACCCCGATTCTGGTGGATGAAGTGTTCGATGTTTGGGGAATCGACTTCATGGGTCCATTTCCCCCATCTGCCGGGTACGAGTACATACTGGTGGCCGTGGATTACGTATCCAAATGGGTCGAAGCTAAGGCCACGCGCAAGGATGATGGTAAGACTGTCGCTGATTTTCTCAGAACTAACATATTTTGCAGGTACGGAGTGCCTAAGGCAGTTATCAGCGACCAGGGGACGCACTTCTGCAACAGAGTTGTGGCGCAAGTCTTCAAGCACTATGGGGTGCGCCACAAGACGTCCACCGCTTACCATCCGCAGACGAATGGACAGGCCGAAGTTTCTAACAGAGAGATCAAGCGCATCTTGGAAAAGACTGTGAGGCCGTCGCGCAAGGATTGGAGCCAGCGCCTGGATGATGCGCTATGGGCATACCGCACGGCACACAAGACACCCATTGGAACCTCACCATTCCGGCTGGTCTATGGGAAGGCATGCCACCTGCCAGTGGAGCTCGAGCACAAGGCATATTGGGCCTTACGTATTTGCAACCTGAACTTGGAAGAGGCAGGCCAAGCACGCGCATTTGAGCTGAGCGAACTAGAAGAGCTGCGCCTGGACGCCTATGAGGGACTGCGCGATTACAAAGCGCGCACCAAGGCGTTTCATGACAAGCACATCCTCCGGCGCACATTTGAACCAGGCGATCAGGTATTATTATTTTCATCACGCCTGAAGCTCATGCCTGGGAAGCTGCGCAGCAAGTGGACGGGACCATACACCGTCACCAAGGTTTTCCCCTACGGCACAATTGAATTAGAAGACGGGCACCAACATCGTTTTCAGGTTAACGGGCAGAGAGTCAAACGGTACTTGGGCGAACCTTGGGATGGCGCAGCACGCAACATTGACTTGGCCGAGCCAGAGATAGTAGACGAGCAAGCTGCTGCGCCAGACGCACCACCAGATGTTTCAGAGGGAGAACTAGCACCCATCGCCTATATCTCCTCTTCCTCTGCATCTGCCCTCCTTACGAATAATGTATCACATGCTGACCTCCCCTTTTATCCTTTGCGCAGGACCACTGAGATCGTAACACGAGCACTGGCGCAGGGACACTCAGGAGCAAGAGTGGGGGAGGCTGCAGACGCACTACTTGGCACGTAACGAGGTACCGTCGAGCCAACGACGTTAAACAAAGGCACTTGTCGGGAGGTAACCCGACACATTTTATTTTGGCACATTTTATTCTGCTTGTTTTGTTTTGTTTTTTTTTTTTTTTTGAGTGTTTTTAGCTTAGTTTAGGGTTTGGTAGTTTTTAGTCACACAAGTGCGCAGGACCGTGCGCCTCTCAATGCGCAGGTCAGTTGCGCCAGCCATAGGGGGTATATAAGGCCAGACTTAGAAAAATTCCCAGCACTTTTTCACTCGACCGTTACACACAAGCTCCCGCCCTCAGACCTCTGCCGTCGATCAGCGCCCATCCCACCGTCCGTCTAGAGAGATTCAAGGACAACACGACCGCACAGCACCCAGGTAACCCCCGATCCCGCTTTGAGCCGCTTCTGTTAGGGTTTGCGCGGAGAAGACAGTTTTTAGGGTTTTGAAATCGCACCAGGCTAGAGTGCGCGGCTTGGAGTGCTGTTTTGTGCGTTGTGTAGGCGACCAGTAGGCGCTCGTTCGGTGCAAATTTCGGAGGATTCTGAGCAGTTTCGATTTTTAGGGTTTTGGGGAGCATTGACCACGATTGACCGGAGCCAGCGCACGATGAGACCCGCCGCAGACCAGGTAACCCCAGCGGCTTTCGCTAACAAGTACGCAGCATTCATTAGCTTGGACATGTACGGGACGCCGTACATCTGTCGAGATTTCCTGCGCGAGGTAGGGTTAGAGGACCTCGTGGCGCAGAGGCTAGCGATTGCCGGCTGGGAGGCGCTAATGGACCTCCGCAGCGCATCAGACCAGGAGGACACGTGTGAGTTCCTGGCATCTATGGAGGCGGGGGACAGGGAGATTAGATATAGACACAGGGGTGTCTGGTTCATAGCCTCGGAAAGGAGGCTGAGGCGCGCATTTGGGTGCGCCAAGGTGCGTGAGGAAGAGTTAGACACGCACACTAACCAGGAGGCTTGGAGGGACATGGCAACAGGGCCAGCGTTCGCCGCGGGGCGCAGCAGGGGCCGAGAGCTGCGCGACCCGTGGCTGTTCTACTTATGGCGCATCGTGGCCTACGCAATCATTGGCCGTTTCAATGGCGCACCAAAGATCAGCCTCCTGGATATGGAGATTTTGACGGGGCTTTATTATGAGCGGAAGGTGCTGTTCATCCTGAACATGGTGCACCATTGGAGCCGAGTCAGCATGAGAGGGCCGCTGACGTGTGGAGGGCTTATCACGCACTTGCTGCGGAGCTTACATGGAGAGCCCGAGGTGCCCGAGCACACCTTGGTGCAGCCTATACCTCTGGACCGCGCTCACATGCTGCAAATCAGGGCGGTAGCCGTTCGGGACGATGGCACACTAGAGTGGTGCTACCATCTGCCGCCAGCCAGACCACCGCGGGCCAGAGTAGAGAGCAGTGCGCGGGCCAGGGCGGAGAGCAGTGCGCAGGGCGCAGCTGCAGGCGCAGCAGCAGCTGCAGCAGCCGCAGCAGCAGACGAAGAGATGGAGGAGGCCCTAGAACCAGAGGTGCCTCTAGTCAGGCGCCCAAGGACTCGGGCGCAGACTGGAGCACAACAGAGGGCCCGTGCACCACAAGGGGAGCCAGTAACCATTGCCATAGACGACTCTCCCCCGCGTGCACCTGCCAAGCGCCCAAGGACTGAGACTGAGGCGGCGCCTGAGGAGGCCACTGCCGAGCAGCGCATGTTGTTCAACGTCATGCGCGTGCTCGAATACTTAGCGCCAGAGGGGGCGGATTTAAGTATGAGTCCACCATCCGGGTGGAAATTTGGAGACGCAATTCCCCCTCTCCTCAGCCTGCACCATCCACCTCCTACCCGTACCCCAGAAACTTCAGCAGCTCCAGCTCCAGCACCCTCTCCAGCTCCAGCACCCTCTCCAGCTCCAGCACCAGCTCCAACCCCAGCCCCAGCAGAGCCCACCCCTGCACCTGCACCGGCACCGATACCTTCACCAGTAGTTTCCCCTGCCCGGCCTTCTGTTCCGGAGTCCCCAATTAACTTTCCCAGCGTCAACTCCGATTCCTTATGGGAGTCACTCTCCGAGGACGAGCAGCCTGACCCCCTCACCATTGTACCCCCATCCTCCAGCACCGCCTCCACGACTGATTCTTCAGAGGCTGTAGCGCAGGATTCAGAGGCTGCATCTAGCTCGGAGGACTTCTAAGGCCAAGGGCAGGCGCAGTGATTTTACTTTAGGGTGGTGTCTTTTATTAATTGCTGCGTCTAGTGACTATTTTGTGCGCTGAATATTTGAGCCCTACATTCTGTGAACCCCTTGCTATATTTTGTGTGACTGTTCGTGTTTACTCTTATGTTCTTTATTGTCGTTGCATTGCATGCATGTGCGCCGCCTCCGTGCGCTTGAGCTTGAGTCATGGGGACACGTCTCTGTTCAAGTGTGGGGGGGGGCGTTACTCTTACATTTTATGTTTCTGAGCATTTTTTTAGTATAGCTTAGTTTAGTTGAAGAGAATTAGTAGCAGTAGTGCGCTAAGGTGCAGGATGCGCATGCGCTCTAGCTTGTTTTGCGCTATCCGTATTGTGTGCACTGCTATCTACTGTTTTAGCATAATTTTTTCGTTTTTTCTGCTCCTGTTAGTTGGGATATACAGGGGATGTGGAGTTGATAGAAATGCTCCAGAGAGGCGGTTAGTCGCTTCTGCTTCGAAGGCGAGGTATATGGTTGAGTGCGCTAGTGGAGGCCGGTGCTTCGCAACCTTCGGAACAACAGAGCGCGCTCAGTCACGCAGATGCAAAAAGGCAAAATACCCAAGCGTGGCGAGGTGGGAAAACAGACCACCTTCTCTCTGGAAATCAAGCTAAGGAAAGCGGGCGCGGATGTAAACGCGTGCGCCGACCGGCGCAGACAGACCAAGGAGGGAGAGCGGAACGAGTTCCATAGCTGCTATCCGAAGGCTGAGATTGGAACTGTTCTGGGAATGAAAAAAAAAAAAATTGGAAAGGAAGCTGTACAAAAGAAAAATACCAGCAGAAGCAGATGATTTGCGTTACAAAGAATCAGCATGCGCACTACTTAGTACCTGCTTGCGCAAGACCACAAGGATATCATCAAAGGCTCAGGTTCCCAGGAAGTGTGCGAACGAATCACGCACTGGAAGAAGCTCGCGCAAGAAACCATATACCTATCTTCGGAGCGGGAGCTGACGACCAGGAGCCTAAGAAGAGCTATCTCCCAGTCATCCAAAGATCTTCATCCTGGCTGAGAGGTAATGAATTTTCGGAATTATTATACTAGAACTATTGAGTGCAGTTGTGCGCAGGTGATAGAGCAGCACAAGTTGAGCAACTGTGCATCTTGCGCCAGAATGCAAGGCTGTGCGCTAGTCTCCAGAAAAGGTAATTGTATCCGCGTTTCAGTACTTGTTCGGGACGAACAAGGGGCAAGTGTGGGGGGTTTGATAGAGCCTAGTTATACACGTTATTTAGATCATAACCCCTTGCTTATTTGCAATATTTTATGGGCAAGATTACTCGTTTCCAATGTTTTTTGTATATCAGGTCAGAACGAGCCCCTGAGTCGGATACGCGCTAACAGGCAGCGTTCTAGGAGTGAAAGATCAGCCTGTGGAGCTAGCGGCGCAAACAAAAGAAGAGATGGCGAAAGACAGCAGAGGTGCGCTACCCGATTGCGCCGACCAATGCTGTGCGCCAGGCGCAAAGTCCCAGTGACCAGATTTGGAAGCTGCCAAAAGATGAACCTCCTGAGCAGTATAAGAAGAAAGAGAGTCTAGGGTTTCAAGGAGTTGGAAAGACTGCTGTTCCAGAGGCACCAGAGGACGCAAGGAGGCACTGTGCAGCAGGACTGGAAAACACACGGACCTGTTGAGAGGATTTGCGCCAGCCGACTGCGCCAGCCGAGAAGACAAACTGCACGCTCTGTTTGCTACCGTTTTCTCCGATACATTAGATGTTATCTTACTATTTTATGATGTTTACCACTAGCATGTCTAGCTAAACACTTAGTGTTGGTCGGGCATGAATCTGTGATGTATTCCTTTGAGACTTGAGCTTAATGCATAGTTTATTTACTTGTATTAATTCTGTGCGTATTGAGACAGTTAGTTGCATAAGTAGGGGAAGCCTTGAACCGCAAACTTGCCTGTGTAGCTCGCTTGTCACATGTTAAACTAGTTGCATGCGTAGGGGAAGCCTTGAACCGCAAACTTACCGTGACAATTAGGAGTAACGAGTTAGGGTAGGCAGCTGCTACTGTGACAGGATTCGCAGCTATTTAACCTAGTTCTAAGGATTAATAGCACATGAACTTTGAACGGAACATGCGCATGTGTTAGGAAGCCTTTACCGGACACTAACCCAAGTAAAACACAAGCTATAGACGTTTAGAGTCGATGATAAGGAATGCATTCATAGAGGATTGTCTGCCCAATACTTCTCATAAATATAGTACTTCATCTCTACTGCTTGCGCACGTCTAGTGCAATTTCCCGCGTTACGATATTTGCTGTTACTCGCGCATCGCACAAAACCCCCAATCGCTCACGCAACCCCCGTTTTCTTAAGTGTAGGTTACTGGCTAAGACTCACTGCTTGCTCCCTGTGGAGATCGACCCTTACTTAACCGCTGTACTAGTGGGAGAGGAAGGAATTATATTTGACGCGCACAACGACGCGCGATCATTGCCTCACCTGATTTTCCCAAGAGCCTTCTGTGATAATCCTTCTCCGGTTGGTTGAACTATCAGTGTTTCTGACTATCCTTGGATCATTTGAATATCAGTAGTCCTAACTGGTCTTGCAGAGCTGAAGGACATACAACTGGATGGTTTGGTCTTTGATTTCTCTCTCCGATTTCCGATTCTTGTTGACTTTTGAGATTTCCAATACTTCTTCAAAATTGGGCATTTACTCCGAACATGACCCTCTTGATCACAGAAATAGCATTTGCACCTTCTCCTGCCGTGTTTTCTTTCTGCTACAAAAAATTGATACAGTAGTTACAACAACCCCTTGTTCAGGTTTCTAAATTTCCCTTTCACAGTTGGTTTCCTGCTGATAACTCTTTCTGTTTCCAGATCCCCGATGTTCTCTGCTTCAGTAGCTTTGAAAAAGACAGTTTTCCAGTGCTTCCTTCACCAGTGTATCCAAGACCCATTCTTCCTCCTCCATATCTCTGATAGGAAAGAATTTCGTCCAGTATATTGTTCTCAGCTTCAGGCATCTTTTCTGTTTGTTGAAGGATGCTAGGATCACTCTTCTCGGCGGTGGCTTCTTCTTCCTTTGGCTGAGAGACTAGCTCAATGAGTGATGAAATTTTGTCAAGTAGCTCTTCACGCTCTTCTTCTGGACTGGACACTCTGTCAGTCAATCCTCTGTTTATTTGTAAGCTTCTTCACACTTCTGAAAGATGATTCCTAGATTCTTTACCAGGTTTGCTTATATGACCTCCTCATCTTCACTATCTGACACTTCAATCCCATAATTGAACTCTTTCTTTATTGAATCTTTAGAATCAGAATTGAAAATTGTAGATAACACAATATAATTCTCCTCCTCAGTTTCCTCAGAAACTCCATCAGTCCACTTGGCTGTCAGAGAGTTGCTGCTCTTTTTCTCAGAATCCTTCATCTGTTTGCTAGGGCAGTTAGCTTCTCGATGCTCCATAACCTTCACAGTTCCAGCATTGGATACATTTCTTTTTCTCTTTCTTCTCATCCTCATCCTGGGCTTGTTCCTTCCCTTTTCTTGGATTTTCACCACCCTTTCTTGTTTGTCTTCGAGGATTTGAGTTCTGGCCAAATCTTGATTCCATGTTCTTCAAGAGTCTCCCAAAGTTCTTTACCAGCAGACCTAGTTGATCATCAATTGAAGGCTTCTTCTTTTCTATTTCAGCTATTAGACCAACACTCTTGATTTTGACTGGGGTATCATCATCCTTGATCAGCTTCATCTGAAGCTATTTGAGGAATCCTATCAGTTCCTCCAGCCTCATATGTTTGACATTCTGAGCTTTTTCGATGGCTATCACCTTCATGTCAAATTTGGTGGACAATGATCTGAGAACTTTCCTTATTACCTTCTCTTCTGGAATTGGTTCTCCGAGGGCATGAGCTTCATTCGATAGATCACACAGCTTAGCATTGAACTCAGTGATGGACTCCTCTTCTTCCATCTTTAAGCTCTCAAACAGGGAAGTAATAATCTGCATCTTTGATGTCTTTACTTTATCAGTTCCTTCATGAGCTGTTTGGAGAATCTCCCAGGCTCTTTTAGCAATGTCGCAGTTGGAAATCAACCTAAAGTTGTTAGCATCTACATCAGCAAAAATAGCATTTAGAGCTTTTGAGTTACCAGTTATTGTAGCTTCCTCTTCATTAGTCCATTCCTCCTCTGGTTTCTTCCTAGTGACTCCCCTCTGATCAATTGTCAAGGGAGAGGACCATTCAGCCACAACAGCTCTCCAATTCTTCTCATCAATAGCTTTGAGGAATGCTTTCATTCTAGCCTTCCAATACCCATAGTTGCTTTCTTCCAACAGTGGTGGAGGGCTTGTACTCTGATCTTCCTTCATTATTTCTTGCTCTTCTCAGCTAGGCACTCAGAATCTTTACTCTGTTTGTCGAGTTCCCACTCTGATACCAATTAAAATTTGCAGTGCCTCTGAGTTACTGATTGTGTACATCTAGTTGCTGTAGCAACCTCTTGTCCACCCAGATCTTATGCAGCAAGGTAAAAACAATGAATAGTGATCTATTCACCCAGTTCGGCCAACTGCCTACGTCTGGGGAGGACAATACTCCAGTCCTTAATCTACTAGTCTCCAAAGTGTTCCGTACAACAAAGATTTGACACACGGTCAACCTATGCTACCCAACCTCAGCTTGTAGTTCACACACAATTAGAACACCCTCTGGTTTGTGTCTCACACACCTACACACTCGAATTAATTCAAAATAGCTACTCCTCTGATCCCACAGACTCAACCTATTCTAATTAAAATAATGTCTCCGTAGGTTGCTATAGCACACCCTTGTGTAACTAGCTTGTGCAGGTTTTGTCCACGTTGCTCCAAAGCCTTCCGCTGAGCTGTTCAAACTTTGTGAGTGATCCTCACACTGGGATGCTCCCCCTCACTCAGTGACTGCCTCTCACTACCGAGAATAGGCCTTCTGCAGATTGTCCGAGTTCCTCCACTCGACAACTCTCTTGTCGCCTTCCTTGATCAACCAACAAGCACGACCTGCTCAGAATTGGCCTTCTCCCATCAAGCTCTGATCAGAATCTTCAAGTCTTCGATCAGCCTCTGCTTTAACCACTGAGCTCTGCCCTCACGCTCTACTCTCGGTGGTGATACAATCTCTCCGCTCGGCACTCTGAATCTCTCTTAGTGTTTTCTCGATATCTTGATGCTTGGATTCTGTATTGGATGGATCTCTCTAGTGCTCTGCGCAGCCTACTTTTAAATAGGAACTCCGTGCTCCATCAATATCAACTTTAGGAAGTTCCTAAAAAATCTCAACAAGATCCTATCTTCTACTTTGTAGGAGATTTGATTTCCCAATCAAAACTTCAAGCTCTAGCACAGAATCTTCACTGGGGATATTCTGAGAATATTTGGAAGCCTCCTGTTGCACTGCTACTTCATATATGGACAAGTTTCTCTTCGGGCCAAAATTGCTGCTCTGGTGCTACAGCTCCTCTTGTAGCAATTGCTTGTTCACTGAGCTTGAACACTATGGCAGGTTTTGTCAATTGAATGTCATTTGCATTATCACATTGTAATAGGATAGGCTAAGTCTGAGCGTCAGGTCTGTAGCTGTTCTTTACTTGAAGTGTGTAGGTAGTACGAAGCGAGTATGTGGGAACAGACTGCGAGCTAATCTGTGTGATCAGATTGAGCTGAAATGGAGCTAGGTTAGAAGTAGTGGTTAAATTGTAGCATGGCTTAGTTTTGGAATCCGTTGTACTCTAACAGACATATTGAAACCTTGAGGACTAGGAGTGTCCTCCCTAGATGTAGGCATTAACCGAACTGGGTAACCAAAGTTTTTGAGTGCTTTCAGGTTTTTCCAGAGAAAGAAATTCTGCAGAAAGATACAGCGAGTGCTACAGCAGAAGCTGGAACTTGCAATCAGCAGCGTAGCCAATATTCAATCAACATTAGTAACTATTAATTACGTTAGGAACACATTAAAAACATGTTTTTCAAACAAGTGATGTTAACTCCTAACAAACGTATTTTTAACCCTTTGTAGTTGTCAAATGTTTGTTTTAGGAGTCAAGTTGCAGTCAAAAATAATTTATAAACCTTGATAAACCAAGGGGTCGATCCTAAGAACAGGAGTGTGTATATACTAGCTAGCAAATAACGTGCTTAGCTACCCTTAGTAGAAATTGGGAAGAAGTTATACTAGTTATCCTAATGACGCTAAAAGTAAGAGATTGATTTAATCAGAGAAACATTTCCAAGACCAAACTTCACCCATGCCTGACACCAAATCATGCAATAGTTCAACAATTTAATTATATTATGGAGTTGTGGAAATAATTGCATAATATAATTGAATTTGGTCTCAATGTGAAGTGTTGTAGAGCCTTGAATTAGCTTTGCAACGAAATATAGCTTGTTCTAATCAGACATTCTATATGCTGTCGACGGGCTTTTGAATGCAAGAAGGTTATTTTGCTCTAATTTCTGGCATGTTTTCGTCCAAATCCTCGCATATTGCCTTCTTTTGTTCCAATCTAAATCCAAAGCCTTTATTTTATGATAGTTGACCTGAAACAAGATTAACGTGGTAAATAGATAGTAAAAAGCCCTGGAAAGGAATAAAAATACGTTGTAAATGAGTGAATATTCAGTCGATAAAACGACCCATTACGACCTGCAACGTCTTTCTTGCCCATGGTTACTACAAATTCTGTTAGTCGGTTCTGCACAGCAGCTTCATCTTTGTTAAGGTAATAATATTCAATTGGCAAAACCCTCTAGATTGAACAAGCTGAAGTGCCCAAGGGGTTGCGACAGCAGCCTACGTAGCAGAAGAGCTGGAGCATCCTGACAGTACAATTACCGCGTGATCTACAGTTGCCCAGAATTGAAGAACAGAGCAAGGGATGTATCCTAATGCAGATTAAAATACTCCCTTGATCAAGATCGTCGTCATAAAACCAGCTTGAAGATAATGATGCTTTGGAAGATGATTGTCTTCAACAAACCAACTTGAAGATAATGATGTTTTTTGGAAGGTAAGTGTCCTTATCAAGTATCCGACAAAGTAGGAGGGGAACCAACTTGAAGATAATGATTTTTTTGGAAGTGCGGAGCTCGGCATATATAAGTAAACCTCGGAAGAGTGCAGAGGCATCCAATCCAGAATCGATCCAAGTGCTGAGTGGAGAATTGAGCAAAGCAGAGAGCTTGGATCCATGACTCATTAGGTAGAGTGTTCGCGCAGAGCAGGAGTGATTGTGAAGCCGAGTTTGATCAAGACTTACAGTGTCTGATCAGTGCTTGATCGGAGAAGATCAGTTGGAGCAACAGACTAGTTGATTAATCAAGGAGAGTCGAGGAGCATCGTGAGTGTCTGAGGAACTCAGTCGATGGCAGAAGACACGTTCCCATCAGTGACAGGTGGTCACAGAGCAAGGGGGAGTATTCTAGAGTGTGCAGCGCTCACGGAATAGTTCGATCGGCGCATTAGAAGGTTTGGAGCGATGCGGACAGAATCGATACACGCTGTACGACACAAGAGTGTGTTGTAGCAACCTATGGTAACTGCTATCTTAATTTGAATAGGCTAGGTTTGTGAGCAGATTAGCTATTGTATTAAGTCGAGTGAGTAGTAGATAATGCAGGCTGGTCTAAGATGTTTACATCGGGCCATGATTCATTATAGCTTGGTTAGAAGTAGAGACTGTTTGAGCATAGGCTGAACTGAATTGTTGTACTAGAAACTGAGGCTAGTGAATCGTTGAGGACTCCTGAGAAGTCCTCCCTAGACGTAAGCAGTTGGCCGAACTGGGTGACAAAATTCGTGTGTGCTCTCTTTCATTCACTGTACAAGCTTATTTCCGCATAGTGGTACAAGAGGTTTCTATACCAACCTGCTCAGCAAACGAAGGCGCTCCGATTCCAATCTTCGTCTCTCATTTCCATCTTTTTACTATCAAAATATCCTCTTGCGGTTACTAAAGAGTTATAAAGCATCTAGTTGGCTTTGCAACATGTATGGCTCATCTTCGTGGGGGCATCCTTGAATGAGCACTGAGCTGCCAAAGCGCCAAAGTTCATTCTGCCTTGCTATGAAATATTCTCAAAATATGACCATTTTAGCTTGTGTCCTCTCCTAGCATCCCAAATACACCCTGTTAAATCCATGTGTCCCATGGATGTGTGTAGCATGTTTTTGGCAAATGGAGTCTGTATCAGTCAGAGTCTGTAATATGTATCAGGGGTGTCGATGCATACCAATAAGGTTCACAAGGCCAAAGAAGTTCAAGTGTGAATTTGAGGGTCAGCTAGAATTAGCTTGAATAGAAGCGCGTGCAATCAGATCATCCACATAGGTGCGAATATTGCGTTGCTGAAATCAAGAGAAGAATACGCTGATGATATTCATGAGATCTCGGACGGAAGAATGAGGTGCTCAAATAAGGAAATTGTGATCATAGGATATTCATAAGATTGGGATGGATCCGATAGTATATTTGATGAATATACTATACACAAGAATCCGGTGTATAGTTGATGGATCCCGAGAATCAATATGTCGCTGCATACAAGATTATAAAAGTGGGGGAACCAGTAGTGCAAGAAGCATCGAGAATCCCTTAAGCAAAGATAAATTTTGAGGGGAAGAATATAGCGAGAGTGAGCTCAATCATCGTTGGAGATCATGAACAAGTAGAGCTCACTCGAAGTAACTATAGGCTGTTTCACTGCTGTATGAATAGTCTGTAATAGCAAACACTCGGTGAAGTGCTTGAGTTCTCAGGAGGAGAACTTCCGATATGTGGGAGGCAGATCGAGGTGGATAAGAGAGGGATCTCAGTCTAAAAGAGTCAGACGCACTCACGGTGATCTAATTACATAGCGGTAACAGAGGGAGCCATGTTAAGTAAAATCTATTATATTTGATTAGAGAAGTGCTTTCTACTTGGGGTTGAGAGAAACCCCCTGAGTATGCTCGGTGAGCTCAACGGGGTAAACACATCCTGTGTCACTTGCATTTTATCGTATCATCTATGTTGTGACTAACAACTATCGAAACTCCCTGCTTAAGCATTGTGAAACAATTAACAAAATGATCTGGAACAGTCCCTGTGGGATAGACGTATAACTTTCAATTGGTATCATAGCATAACACTTGTTGTACAGAGTGTGATTCAGGGCTATAAAAAACTTTTCCAAATGAGTACGAAAGAAGGACAAAACATCTCCCGGCCTCCGCTCCTAGACGATTCAAACTATCCCTATTGGAAGACTCACATGAGGGCGTTCATCAAGTCTATCGATGATAGAGCATGGAAATCGGTGATGTCCAAATATGATGCACCATTGATCATGAATACAGATGGTGTGGCCTACCCTAAGCCTGAATATCAATGGACGGCGGATGAAAAACCAAACTACTGCAACAAACGCCAAGGCAATCAATGCAATCTTCAGTGTTGTTGAGCCATATATTTTCTGATTGATCTCAACCTGTGAAGCAAAAAAAGATGCATGGGACATTCTTGAAACAGCCTTTGAAGGAACAAGGTAAAACAGTCTCGGATGTAGATGATCACTACCAGATTTGAAAATTTGAAGATGAAGGATGAAGAATCAGTAACTGAATTCAATGCCAAATTGATGGACATTGCCAATGATTGGAGAGCAGTTCAGTAATGAAAAACTTGTCAGAAAAGTCTTGCGAGCACTTCCACAGAAAGATGCAATGAAAGTAACAACCATTGAGAAAGCTTAGAATATAAAGGCAATGAGACTTGACACTCTAATGGGATCTCTTCGGATATTTGAAATGAAGTTTAAATCTGAAGCATCAGAAAAGAAATCTCGAGGAATAGCACTCAAAGGAGAAGCATCAGAATCAACCGAAGATGAGGAAGAAGTGTCTGAGTAGATGGTCGTACTAGCAAGAAACTTTGGAAGATTTATGAGGAAACTAAACCAACGTTAGTCAGAACAGAAAAAGAAATCTGGAACAGACAACAAAATTCGTCAAGATGGAAAATTTAGAAGAATAAGAACTACTAAAAGTCAAAATGAGATAAAGGGAGAGAAACGTAAAGGAATTCAATGCAGTGAATGTGAGGGCTTTAGACACATCCAAGCAGAATGCGCCAATACCCTCAAAAAACAGAAAAGGGCTGTTGTGGTGACAGTGCGTCGTTGTGCGCCTCAAATTTGTATTTGTAGTTACCTATTAACACTTAGTAAGCGGTAAGCCGGGTCAAACCCAAAGAGAGCAAGTGAGCTAGAGTCCTAATGGCAGTCACAGGGAATGTTCAATACTGAGTATATTAATTCAAGGAATATCAGTGGGGGGAAATACACTACAACTAGTTATCATCGATCAAACAACATACATCAGCTGATAATCACTGTTCTAGTCTAACAATCCGGCTAAGGCAATGTCGACTCCAAGGTTCTACCTATTCTTAACCACTAAGTTCTCGAATAAGTTCAACAGTTACTCGATTGATACTACCAATTCAGTTCCACCGCTAGGTTTAGCTAACAAGGCAGTTCAGTCTAGTATCACACGATTAATATCAAACCAGCTCACTGCTAAACTATACTAGATTGATAATCAAGGTCATGCGATTTCAATAACAGAACAGTCAATCACCAACTCAGAACACCAATTCATTGATCTCAAACCAAGCATTGCGATGTAAATCCCCAACTTAGTTTGGGTTTAGCTACCCATAACATCCATCGAATATAATAAAAACTTACTTTAGTCTACTACAATAAGTTAAGAACATGAAACTGAACTATTAAGAAAAATAGCGTGAATAGTATTTTCGGCAGTAAACAATAACGGATGAACAATAGTGCGATGAATAGTAATAGGTGAACAGTAACTCCGACAACCGCCACGAACATCAGCAGCTTCTTCTCCTTTCTCTCTCTAAGCCGCTGCCGCTACAGTACCCCGAGATGTTTGATGTCTAATGTCTAATGTGTTTGTCCAATGTGTCTTCATTTTAGGGTTAGGGACTTGAATGAACCGGTTCTGATTGAACCAGCAGATCTTCGATTCAACTTCTATTGACTGCTATTCACCTTGCACTTCTTGATCTTGAATGAATGAGTGACAATGATCCAAATATGAAATAAAATCCAATGCAATCTTGGACACACATGCGATACAAAAACACTACAAAAGAGTAATCGATCTCACTCAAAATGTAATAAAACTATGGGAATAAACAACTCAATGAAGCGTATAAATACGCTCCATCAAACTACCCCACACTTATTCTTGTTAGTCCCCGAACAATGACAAGATACGCAAGCACTCAAATCATTCCTATCATGCCAAAGAAGAAACATTGAATTCATTAAGAAGTGATCCCTAATCAATTCATCAACACATGCTCACATTCATTCTCTTATAATGATCAACAAGAACTAGAATGATACATGTTACCTTTACAGCCGAGATGGGATTTAATGGATGACTAGGAGCTAGTTCTCCTTAGATTCATGACTCCACTCTTTGGTTCAACTTCATAGCCATGCCTTTACACTGAATTTGCTTTCTCTGGCACGTGATGAATTCGAGTTATGAGAAGCTGAATTCTTTCTTCTTCTTTTTTACAGGATAGCTCTTCATTGCTCTTTCTCGATTGCTTTTGGTAAATCTGAATTTTTTCTCTTGAATCCAACCTCTTGTAAATCTGAATTTTTTTTCCTTTTCCGAGCTTCCAATGTAAAATGCTTGTCCTTTCGAGGTTTGCTCTCCAATTTGAACCATTCCAATTATAGTCTTCGAATGGCAGCATAAGGAATGCGTCCCGCTCTTTCTCATCATTGCCCTTTCAGCGCGAGGCAGGATAGGGGTTACTCACCCATTCCCGGTTACTCGGACTAGAGATAGGACGGATTGTTTTCCCATCCCACCACTGCATAACACTGCAACGAGGAGTGAAACCACTCATAACTCAAAGTGCCGACCTCCACAAATTCAGCGCGCTACGCGACTAATCCTTTGAACCTCCGAATGAATGTCAAGTCTCTCTAGGACATTTCTATCCACTCCACATCCTGAAATATCTCAGCTCAAAAGAACATATAACTTTGAAGCGCGAGCATCACAATATTTCAGAACCAATGCAAAGCATACATGTCAAAACTTCATAGAATAGACATCATCTCATAAAATCAGCATTTACATCGCAACATAATGTATTGTCTCATGAATTCAGCAGTAATTCAGTAGCAATTCAGTAGTATATATCATCATAAACATGGCAGCAACTCAGCAGCTACATCAAAAAAAACTAAGGTGCTCTAACTACTAATTAATGCAAGCTAACTTCCCACCCCACACTTGAATCAAACCGTGTCCTCATGGTCAAATCTAAGAGAAGGATGTTCATGCTCATGCAAGATTCAAATACAAGAAAAAAACAACTAACATGAGCAAATGACCAACACAAACCACAAAAATCAGATTACAGCTACAGGCGCGCTCCAAGCATACATTAGCAGTGCGCCCCATGCACACATTAGGTCGCTTAAACTCATTGGAAGATGCCAACTAAAAATGAAAATAAATATCGGGTTGTCTCCCGCAAAGCGCTTTTGTTTTACGTCTTTGACTCGATGATACCTGATCGCGCGTCGTTGTACGCGTCAAATATAATCCTTCCTCTTCCACTAGTACAGCGGTTAAGTAAGGGTCGATCTCCACAGGGAGCAAGTAGTTCAGTTTTAGCCAGTAACCTACACTTACGAAGATTGGGGGTGAGTGATTGGTTTGCGCGATGCGCAAGTAAACAGTGGTATCGTAACGCAGGAAATTGCACTAGACGTGCGCAGGCAATAGAGATTAAGTACTATGACTTATGAGAAGTATCGGCGCAGACAATCCTCTATGAATGTATTCCTTATCATCGACTCTAAATGTCTATAGCTCGATTTGCTAATGTTAGTGTCCGATCAAGGCTTCCTAACATGTGCGCATGTTCCGATCAAAGTTCATGTGCTATTAATTCTTACACTAGACTAAACAACTACGAATCCGATCAAGGTAGTAATTGCCTATCCTAGCGCGTTACTCCTAGTTGGCACCGTCAGGCTATTCAACTAGTTTAACAAACAACAACAAGCAACAAGAGTAAGATTGCGGTTCAAGGCTTCCCCTACTCATGTAACAAGCTGCCAGTAATGTGCACAGAATTAATATAAGCAAGCAAGCTATGCATTAAGCGCAAGTCTCAAAAGGAAATACTCATAGATTCATGTCCAACCGATACTAAGCGTTTAGCTAGACATGCTAGTGATAAACATCATAGAAACAGTAAATAATAACTAAAGTGTCCAAGAGAACAATAGCAAACAGTGCGTGCAGGTTGCAGTCTTGGCTGGCGCAGTCGGCTGGCGCAGATCCTCTCAACAAGCTCGTGTGTTTTCCAGTCCTGCTGCGCAGTGCCTCCTTGGTGTACGAATTGTGAATCCTCCGAATCGTCTGTGTGTCTCCTAACCCTAGCCTCCTTCTCTTCTTTATATACTGCTCAGAGGCTCACTCTTGGCAACTTCCAAATCTGGTCGTGTCAGGATTTGGAAACACCAACATCTGCGCCTGGCGCATGGCATCTGCTTAGCGCAATCGGTTAGCGCACCGAGGTCGATTCTGCCAATTTCTTCTGTTTGCGCCGCTAGCTCCGCAGGCTGTGTGATGCGCGTCCTGAACGCTGCCTGTTAGCGCGTATCCGACTTAGGCCCTCGTTTTGCCCTGAAATACAAAAACACTAGAAACCAGTAATCTTGTACACAAAATAATGCAAACAAGCACAGGGTTATGATCTAAATAATGCGTATAAATAGGCTCTATCAAACCCCCCACACTTGCCCCTTGTTCGTCCTCGAACAAGCACTCAAGCACGGATACCATTACCTCTCTGGAGTCTAGCGCACAGTCTTGCACTCTGGCGCGATCTGCACGCCTGAACACCTTGCGCTGCTCTACCACCTGCGCACACTTGCTGTCAACAGTTTAAGTATAGGGATTTCGCAATTCATTACCTCTCAGCTGGGACGAAAATCATTTCGGATGGCTGGGAGATAGCTCTTTATAGGCGCCAGGCTGTCAGCTCTTACTCCGAGGATGGGTATATGGTTAACAGCGCCAGCTTCTTCCCGTGCGTGATTCTTCCGTGCACTTCCTGGGAACTCAAGCCTTTTGATGATTTTCTGTGGATTTTGCGCTCGCTGGTACTTGTGCGCATGCTGATTCTTTTGTAGTGCATATCATCTGCTGGTATTTTTTTCTTTTGTACAGCTTTGTCTATGATTTCTCATATTCCCAGAACGGTTCCAGTCTCGGCCTCCGGATAACAGCTATGGAACACCGCCCCGCGCCCGCCTTCCTTGGTCTATCTGCGCAGGTCGGCGCACGCGTTTACACCTGCACAGGTCTGTTTTCCCACCTCGCCACGCTTTTGGGTATTTGCCTTCCGCATCTGCGTGACTGAGCTCGCTCTCTTGTTCCGAAGGTCGTGAAGCACAGGCCTCCACTCGCGCTCTCGACCATATACCTCTCCTCTGAAGCGCGAGCGACTAACCGCCTCTCTAGAGCGTTTCTGTCAACTCCACATCCCCTGTATATCCCAACTAAACGGAGCAGAAAAACGAAAAAAATATACTAAAAATAGTTGATAGCGCATGGCGCAATATGGGTAGCGCAAACAAGCTGAACAGTGCGCGCAGCCCGCACTCAAGCGCACTACTGCTACTGTTTCCTTCAATTAAACTAAGCTACACTAAAAATGCTAAAAAAAACGTGAAATGTACATGTAACGCTCCCCCCCCCACACTTAAACCGAGACGTGTCCCCACGACTCAAGCTCAAGCGCACAGGAAACGCGAACATTCAGAACATATGCATGCCAGCAAAATAAAGAATATAAAAATGAAGAACATATAGTCAAAGCAGCGCAAATATAGCATAGGGGCACAAAATATGTAGCACAAGAGTTTAGCACACAAATATAGCAACAGAATATCAAATAAAGTTCAGCATATAAAGGAAAATAGACACCACCCGAAAGAAATAATGCGCTCCCCCCCCCCCCCGCAGCTCTAGAGGTCATCTGAGCTGGACGCAGCCGCTGAACTATGCGCCTCCTCCTCTGAAGAATCTGTCATATATTCGGAACTGGAGGAAGGCGGTACAACTGATAGGGCGACAGGCTGCGCCTCGTCGTCATCCTCTGGAACGGGTTCCCATAGCGAGTCTGAGCTGGTGCTAATGATGGGTTCGGCTATAGGGGACCTTGGAATGGACGGCTGGGCAGGGGAAGGTGCAGGTGCGGGTACTTGTTCTGGTTCAGGGGTGGGTTATGCTGGTGTTGGTGCTGCTGGTGCTGGGAAGGGCTCTGCTGGATGCACTGGGGGCTGAGTAAGAGGGCTGGCTGGCTGATGCGGCTCACTGGGAGACCCTGGAGGTGGTCGGTGCAGGCTGAGGAGAGGGGGAATTGCGTCTCCAAATCTCAACCCTGATGGTGGGCTCATGCTTAAGTCCACCCCCTCTGGCGCTAAATATTCGAGCACGCGCATGACGTTGAACATCATGCGCTGCTCTGCTGATGCTTCCTCAGGCGCCTCCTCAGCCTCGGTCCTTGGGCGCTTTCCGCGGGCACGAGGGGGAGAATCCTCGATGGAAATGGTGACTAGCTCCCCCTGTGGTGCGTGGGCCCTCTGATGCGCTCCAGTCTGCGCGCGGGTCCTTCCGCGCCTGACTGGAGGCACAACCGGCTCTGGGGCCTCGTCCTCCTCCATCTCCTGCGCGGCCTCTGCTGCCTGCGCACTGCTCTCTGCCCTTGGCCTTGGCACTCTTGCCGGCTGTAGGCGGTAGCACCATTCCAATGTGCCATCGTCCCTCACAGCCACCGCCCTGATCTGCAGCATGTGGGCGCGGTCCAGAGGGACAGTCGGCACCAGAGTGTGCTCTGGCACCTCGGGCTCTCCATGCAACGCCCGCAGCAGGTGCGTAATAATACCTCCGCAAGTCAGCGGTCCCCTTGTGCTGACCCGGCTCCAGTGGACCACCATGTCCGAAACAAATAGCACCTTCCTTCCGTAATACAGCCCCTTTAAGATGTCCAAGTCCAGGAGGTTGATCTTGGGCGCACCATTAAATCACCCGATGACTGCATAAGCGACCAGGCGCCATAGGTAGAACATCCACGGGTCACACAGCTCTTGTCCCCTGCTGCGCCCCACGGCAAAGACTGGCCCGGTCGCCATCTCGCGCCAAGCCTCCTGGTTGGTGTGCGTGTCCATGTCTTCCTCGCGCACCTCAGTGTGCGCTTCAGCCTCTTAGCTGAGGCAATGTACCAGACGCCCCTATGTCGGTACCTGATCTCCTGGTTGCCCGCCTCCAGCGACGCTAAAAATTCGCACGTATCCTCCTTGTCTGATGCGCTGCTGAGTTCCAACAGCGCCTCCCAGCCTGCTAACGCCAGCCTCTCCACAACGAGGTCCTCCAGTCCGACCTCGCGCAGGAAGTCCCTGCTAATGTACGGAGTCCCGTACATGTCCTGCCTCAGAAATGCGGTGTACTTGCTGGCGAAAACAGCTGGGGTCTCCTGGTCCGCGGCAGGCTGCATTGTGGCTGGGGTGCTCGGGTCAACGCTGGTCAACACTCCTCAAACACTTCCAAAAATCCAAACTCCTCCGAATGCACTGAAACTTTCACCAAAGGAGCGCCTACTGCCCGCCTACAAAACCCTCTAAACACCACTCCAATCGGCGCACTTTAACCTGGTGCGATTTCAAAACCCTAGAACACTCCTCCGTACAAAACCCTACTGGAATCGTGCTCAGATCTGGGGGAAAGG
Source organism: Umbilicus rupestris (assembly GCA_963678935.1). Taxonomy (NCBI): domain Eukaryota; kingdom Viridiplantae; phylum Streptophyta; class Magnoliopsida; order Saxifragales; family Crassulaceae; genus Umbilicus; species Umbilicus rupestris. The sequence continues at coordinate 7,777,511 of OY787610.1, read as the reverse complement.
TTACCTGGGGGTAGTGCGGCCGTGTGATCCTTGAATCTCTCTAGACTGGAGCTGGGTTGGGCGCCGGACAGCGGGTGGAGGTGTGAAGGCTGGAGCTGCTTGCAACGGTCGAGTGTGAAAAGTGCTAAAATTTTCTAAGTCCTGCCCTTATATACCCCTCTGACTGGCGCAGCGGTCCTGCGCACGGACCTGCGCACTGCTGCTCGACTAAAAAAAACTACGAGACCTAGACTAACTAAAAGACACTAGAAAGACTAAAAGAAAGACATAAAAAAGTAAAACGAGTCGGGTTACCTCCCGACAAGTGCCTTTGTTTAACGTCGTTGGCTCGACTGTACCTCGTTACGTGCCCAAATGGGTGCCAGCGACCTCCCCCACTCTTGCTCCAGAGTGACCCTGCGCTTGTGCATGTGCTGTGTTCTGCTTGGTCCTGCGCAAAGGGTGAGAAGGGTAGTCAACATGGATAATATGTGAGAAGTCTGCAGTAACGAGGGTAGATGAAGAGGAAGAAGAAATGTGAGCAATAGTTTCCAGTTCTCCCTCTGGTGCATCTGGTGGTGCCTCTGGCGCAGCAGCTGGCGCATCTGCTATCTCAGGTTCTACCAAGTCAATGTCGCGCACTGTGTCGTCCCAAGGTTCTCCTTGATACCGTTTGACTCTCTGCCCATTGACCTGAAAACGATGCCGGTGCTCGTTTTCTAACTCGATTGTTCCATAGGGGAAAACCTTGGTGACTGTGTACGGTCCAGTCCATTTGCTGCGCAGCTTTCCAGGCATGAGCTTCAGGCGTGATGAGAATAATAATACCTGGTCTCCTGGCTCAAAAGTGCATCTGAGGATATGCTTGTCATGAAACGCCTTTGTCCGCTCCTTGTAATCGCGCAGTCCCTCATAGGCATCCAGGCGCAGCTCTTCTAATTCACTCAGCTCAAACGCGCGCTCTTTGCCAGCCTCATCTAGGTTCAAGTTGCAAATGCGTAGGGCCCAATATGCTTTGTGTTCTAGCTCTACTGGCAGGTGGCATGCTTTTCCGTAGACCAACCGAAACGGTGAAGTCCCGATTGGTGTCTTATGTGCAGTGCGGTATGCCCACAGCGCATCGTCCAGGCGCTGGCTCCAATCCTTGCGCGATGGTCTCCCAGTCTTCTCCAGGATGCGCTTGATTTCTCTGTTGGAGACCTCGGCCTGTCCATTTGTCTGAGGATGATAAGCAGTGGACGTCTTGTGGCGCACCCCATAATGCTTGAAAACTTGCGCCACGATCCTGTTGCAAAAGTGCGTCCACTGGTCGCTGATGATTGCCTTAGGCACCCCGTATCTGCAAAAGATGTTAGTTTTCAGAAATTCAGCGACCGTCTTACCATCATCCTTCCGTGTGGCCTTAGCTTCGACCCATTTGGAGACATAGTCCACCGCGACCAATATGTATTCATATCCTGCAGACGGGGGAAAAGGCCCCATGAAGTCAATTCCCCATATGTCAAACACTTCATCTACTAGAATTGGCGTCTGCGGCATCTCGTTGCGCGCTGATATGCCTCCCGTGCGCTGGCACCTGTCACAATTCCTGCAATAGTCATATGCGTCTCTAAACAGGTGCGGCCAATAAAATCCGCAGTCCAGGACCTTCCTGCTAGTGCGCTTGGGACCAAAGTGTCCTCCACATGTGTGCGCATGACAAAACATCAAAACAGAGTTAAATTCATGGGCAGGCACGCAGCGCCTCAATATCTGATCTGGTCCTATTCTAAGCATATAAGGATCATCCCAAATATAATGCTTGGACTCATGTTTCAATCTCATGCACTGGGTTTTATTGAAATGCGGAGGAAACGTACCTGTGACCAGGTAATTCGCAATGTGCGCATACCATGGTACCTTACCTGTCAGCGCCATCAGATGCTCGTCAGGAAATGTCTCAGTGATCTGCCCTGGCTCCTCCTCCTTCACGATTCTGCTCAGGTGATCCGCAACTGTGTTCTCTGTGCCCTTCTTATCCTTGATCTCCAAGTCGAATTCCTGCAGTAGGAGCACCCAGCGCATCAGGCGCGGCTTAGTTTCTTTCTTGGACATTAGGTAGCGGATGGCTGCGTGGTCTGTGTATATGATGACCCTAGCGCCTAGAACATATGCACGGAACTTCTCTAGCGCAAACACAATTGCCAGAAGCTCCTTCTCCGTGGTGGTGTAGTTCTTCTGCGCAGCGTCCAGTGTGCGCGATGCATAATAGATGGCGTGCGGCTTCTTGTCCACTCGCTGCCCTAGGACTGCACCTACTGCATAATCGCTGGCGTCGCACATCAGTTCAAATGGCAGGTTCCAGTCTGGTGCGCGCATCATTGGCGCACTGGTCAGCGCTTCCTTCAGCTTATCGAACGCGGTCCTGCACTCATCAGAAAAATCGAAGCACACATCCTTTTGCAAGAGGTTAGATAGGGGAATACAAATTTTAGAGAAGTCTTTTATAAAACGCCTATAAAATCCGGCGTGCCCTAAGAATGACTTCACAACGCGCACGTTTGTGGCGTAAGGTAGATTAGAAATAAGGTCTATCTTAGCTTTGTCTACCTTGATCCCTTCCTCTGAGATAATGTGTCCTAGCACTACACCATGCGTTACCATGAAATGGCATTTTTCATAATTAAGCACCAGGTTCTTAGAAATGCAGCGCTCTAAGACCTTATCTAGATGAGTTAAGCACGCATCAAAGGTACCTCCATATACAGTAAAATCATCCATGAACACTTCTATGCATATACCAATCATATCAGAGAAAATGCTCATGACAAGTCGTTGGAACGTACCTTGCGCGTTGCACAGCCCAAATGACATGCGCCGAAACGCAAATGTACCGAACGGGCAGGTGAACGTGGTCTTCTCCTGATCCTCCGCAGCTATGGGTATCTGATTGTACCCTGAATATCCGTCCAAGAAACAAAAATAGGGTCCAACATCTGATCCATAAAGGGTAGCGGGAAATGGTCCTTGCGCGTTACTGCGTTAAGCTTCCTGTAGTCGATGCACATGCGCCATCCAATCTGGATGCGCTTGGGAACTAGCTCGCCCTGCGCATTCTCTTCCACTGTGATTCCTCCCTTCTTAGGCACAACGTGCACTGGACTGACCCATTTACTGTCCGAGATGGGGTAGATGACTCCTGCGTCAAGCAACTTTAGAATTTCCTTCTGCACTACCTCCATCATATTTGGGTTCAATCTGCGCTGAGCCTCTCTCGATGGTTTGGCACCATCTTCCAACAGAATTCTATGCATGCATACGTCTGGGCTCACTCCAAGCAAATCTGCCAATGTCCATCCTATAGCGAGCTGGTTCCTGCGCAGCACCTGCTGTAAACGCACTTCCTGCTCCTCTTCTAATCCTTTCTTTATGATCACTGGCAGGGTGTCCTCATTTCCCAGGAAAATGTATTTGAGGTGCTCGGGAAGTTGCTTCAGCTCTACCTTGGGTGCCTGTTCAATAGAGGGCAAGATTTTATTGGCATAGGAAATATGAACTATATCGTGTACTTGTTTGAATTCTGGTTCAGCACTGCTCAGTTCCTTGTCCTGCTCCTCCAACTCTGTCTGTGCCAGTGGCTCTGGTCCTATTGTTGCGCTTGCGCATTGCGCATCTGCGACTAAATCATCTAAGCTGTCCATTGCGTGCACTGTGGCGTCCTCATGAGGATGCTGCATCCCCTTGAATATATTGAAATGGATCTCTTCGCCATCTACCTCCATGGAAAGCGTGCCCCTCCACACGTCTATCTTTGTGCGTGCGGTCATCAGAAAAGGTCTACCCAGTAGGATCTGCGCACTGCTGGTGCTTGATTCACCCTCCATTTCCAGCACATAAAAATCTGCTGGGAACACCAGCTCTCCTACTCGCACAAGAACATCCTCGATCATGCCTGCAGGTTGTTTGCAAGACCGATCTGCTAGCTGAATAGTGAGACCTGCAGGCTTTAGTGGTCCAAGGCGCAATGTCGTATATAGGGAATAAGGCAACAAATTGATGGATGCGCCTAAATCAATCATGCAGTTGCTCACTGTGGTCTTACCTAAAGTGCAAGGGATAGTGAACGTACCTGGGTCTCGGCACTTAGGTGGTACCTTATGTTGCACGATCGCTGAGGCCTGCACATTGAGCATTACCTGTGCGCATTCGCCTTTCCTCCTCTTGTTTGTGCACAGCTCCTTTAAAAACTTGGCGTACCTGGGAATCTGCCGAACTGCTTCGATAAGGGGAATGTTGATTTCCACCTTGCTGAATAACTCGTATAGCTCTTTGTCCAGCGCTTCTTTTCTAGCCGATGGTGCCTGCACAGGAAAAGGTGTAGGTATATTAGTACGATTCGTGCCCTTGTCATTTATTTGTGTTATACCTGGCGCTTCGCCCTGCTGGCTTGTGACTGGTACTTCTGGTTGCGCATTCTGTTCTGCTGGATCCGGGACTTGCGCAGCTGGTTGCGCGGGCGCCTTCGTGGTCTGCTCTGCTCCTATTGTGCGCCCAGTCCTCAGTGTCACTGCATTGACTCCTCCTTTGGGGTTCTGAATCACTTGCGAAGGCAGGTTGCCATCGCTCTTCTTTAGCTCATATACCGTGGTAGCGATCTATGATAGCTGCTTTTCAATGGACTCGAACCTCTTGTCATACTTCTCGTCATTCTTGCGCACTGTGTCTGCTAGCTGCCCCACGATATCTTCCAAAAATCGCCTTGGTTGCTGGTTGTTATGTGCTGGTGCGTCAGTGCGGCGATGCGGTGGATTGTAGGGCGCAGCTTGTTGCGTCTGCTGTGGCGCGCGCTGATCTGTGGACTGCCTATGGAAATTGTTTTCCTCCTTCCATCTGAATCCATTTGCTGCCAGTCCAAAGCGCGGCTGATTCTGCCTCTGTGGTCCTCTGTTATCCCATCCTCCAAGAGCATTGACATCTCCAGATTCCTCGAAAAGTGTGGGACACTCATCAGTTTTGTGCTCGGTGGACCTGCAGAATTCACATACCTTTGGCGCAACTGGTTGTGCGCTTTGCGCACTCATCAACTTCTGCAGCATGGCCTTCATTTCCTTGATCTCAGCGCTTGTTTCTACCTGATGCACAGAACGCGTACGACTATTCTCAAGTGTTAGCTGATGTCTTACCTGACCAGCAGAGTCTTCTATCAGCTGCCACGCGTCTTCTGGATACATGTTGCAAATGTCGCCTCCTGCGCATGCGTTCAATAACCTCAGCTCCATGGGTAGCAGTCCATTCAGGAAGTTCTCTATCAGCACATTCTGGGGCAGGCCATGATTGTAGCAGTTGGCCTCTAGCTCCCTGAAATGCTCGTAATACTCTGACAGTGACTCTCCTGCGCTCTGCCTCGGCGCGGCCAGTTCCCTCCTGAGTAGCGCGATCTTTGCTGCTGGATAGAATTTGTCCAGGAACTTCTTCTGCAGCTGCTCCCATGTGTGAATTGATCCTGCGGGTAAGTTCATCAACCAATGTCTGGCTGTATCACACAGTGAAAATGGAGATGCCTTTATCTTTAGCGCCTCATCGTTCTCCCCTTCGGTCTTCATGTTCTCGCATATGACTAGGAATTCTCGCACATGCTTGACTGGATTTTCATTGTTCATCCCGTGGAACTTGGGCATGTGATGAATGAGCGAGCTTCTTAGTTCAAAATGACCGCCTGGCGGAAGCACGATGCACCATGGCTGGTTAACTGTGAGTGGGGCTGACATCTCGCGCACTGTTCTGCGTCGCGCGGCCTGTTGCACGGGTGGCGCATGATACACTTCAGCGGCCCTCCTTGCTTCAACCTCGCGCTGCACTTCCTCTCTGAACAGGGCTGCGCGGTTGTGTGCTCTTTCTTCCTCTGGGGTTCTGTCCCCTAAGTTGTCCCCAACGACACTGTTATCCTCCATGACCTGTTCTAAATCTCAAAGAAAACGAAATTAAAAGATAACTAACGCTGCTGCGTCTGTCAGTGCGCAACTAGAATCTGCGCAGCGCAACTGTTTCAAGGTTGCGCAGGCTGATGGTGATTGCGCGCTGTCAGAAACAACAACGAGAAAACAAAACAAACTGAAAATAACTAGTTACTAAAAAGGAAAAAAGAAAAAAATGTAAACTAGCTAGAACTTAGCTGTGTTGCACCCCGGCAACGGCGCCAAAATTTGATCGCGCGTCGTTGTACGTGTCAAATATAATCCTTCCTCTTCCACTAGTACAGCGGTTAAGTAAGGGTCCATCTCCACAGGGAGCAAGTAGTTCAGTTTTAGCCAGTAACCTACACTTACGAAGATTGGGGGTGAGTGATTGGTTTGCGCGATGCGCAAGTAAACAGTGGTATCGTAACGCAGGAAATTGCACTAGATGTGCGCAGGCAATAGAGATTAAGTACTATGACTTATGAGAAGTATCGGCGCAGACAATCCTCTATGAGTGTATTCCTTATCATCGACTCTAAATGTCTATAGCTCGATTTGCTAATGTTAGTGTCCGATCAAGGCTTCCTAACATGTGCGCATGTTCCGATCAAAGTTCATGTGCTATTAATTCTTACACTAGACTAAACAACTACGAATCTGATTAAGGTAGTAATTGCCTATCCTAGCGCGTTACTCCTAGTTGGCACCGTCAGGCTATTCAACTAGTTTAACAAACAACAACAAGCAACAAGAGTAAGATTGCGGTTTAAGGCTTCCCCTACTCATGTAACAAGCTGCCAGTAATGTGCACAGAATTAATATAAGCAAGCAAGCTATGCGTTAGGCGCAAGTCTCAAAGGAAATACTCATAGATTTATGTCCAACCGATACTAAGCATTTAGCTAGACATGCTAGTGATAAACATCATAGAAACAGTAAATAATAACTAAAGTGTCCAAGAGAACAATAGCAAACAGTGCGTGCAGGTTGCAGTCTTGGCTGGCGCAGTCGGCTGGCGCAGATCCTCTCAACAAGCTCGTGTGTTTTCCAGTCCTGCTGCGCAGTGCCTCCTTGGTGTACGAATTGTGAATCCTCCGAATCGTCTGTGTTTCTCCTAACCCTAGCCTCCTTCTCTTCTTTATATACTGCTCAGAGGCTCACTCTTGGCAACTTCCAAATCTGGTCGTGTCAGGATTTGGAAACACCAACATCTGCGCCTGGCGCACGGCATCTGCTTAGCGCAATCGGTTAGCGCACCGAGGTCGACTCTGCCAATTTCTTCTGTTTGCGCCGCTAGCTTCGCAGGCTGTGTGATGCGCGTCCTAAACGCTGCCTGTTGGCGTGTATCCGACTTAGGCCCTCGTTTTGCCCTGAAATACAAAAACACTGGAAACCAGTAATCTTGTACACAAAATAATGCAAACAAGCACAGGGTTATGATCTAAATAATGCGTATAAATAGGCTCTATCAATACCTCTCATTAAGCATATGTCGGGTCGGCCAAATGGAACTCCTCATCAGGTAGGATGTCTGGTGGTATATCAAGTGGAATATAGGCTTCAGGTGCTCCAGTAAGGGCTTTAACTGTATCTTCGGAGGCTGCACAATAGATGGGGAGAGCTTAGTTTTATTGCACAATTTAATGGTATTGATATCATACTTGGGGATGTCACGGATGGATTGCCTAGCAGCAACTCTTTCTTCCTTGATGTCTAGTTCCGATATGTCCTCCCTACATTGTATAAGTGCTGCATCTTCAATGGTGTCCAAGACGTGTATTTTTGCAAAGTCAGGTAGGAATTGCATAGGCTTATGAATATTAAAGTTGATCACTTCTCCTTCTACCTCCATGGAGAGATCACCCGTATGTATATCAATTTTCATCTTCGTAGTCGCCATAAATGGTCTCTCTAGCAGAATTGGTGAAGAGCCTCTCTCATTCTGCATTTTGATCACATAAAAATCTGCAAGCAATGAAAGTGTTCCTACCTGCACCTGCACATCAACAACAAGACCCTCTGCTTTGTTCATGATCTATCAGCCATTTGAATGGTAAAATCAGTGGGTCTCAAAGGACCGATACGCAATGTTTGATACAAGGAATAAGGCAACATATTAATCGAGGCACCCAAATCCAACATACAATTATCCATTTGAACATTATTAATTATGCAGAAGATTGTAAAGGTACCTAGATCCTTGCATTTCTATGCTACCTTGGACAAGAATGGACGAGATGTTGGCCCTCAGATTTACTTGCTCAGGTTCTCCTCGTCGAGTAGTGCACAAATCCTTAAGGAACTTGGCATACTTCGGAATGTGCTTGATAGCGTCGAGGAGTGGGATTGTGACTTCCATCTTGCTGAATAGCTGTAACAGCTCTTGATCCACCACTGTTGGATTGTTCTTTGATTTGAATATCTACATAGGAAGTGGAAGCTGGGGGTTAGAACTTAGCTTATCCAAAAAATGCAGCGAAAGGCTTTGAATTGTCAGCTTTGTCTTCAGCCTCCGCGGTGCTTGCTGGATCAGCGCTCAGGTTGCTACTGGTCTCTTTGACGCGCGTCGTTTTGAGCGCCAAATTTGTATTTATAATTCCAAGCTTTAGCTAGTGTAGTAGCAAGCAAGGGTTGAACCCAAGAGAACTGACTGTGAAGCGATTTCCTGTGGATATTAAACTAAAGGGGGTTTGAGTAAGTTGTCGTAAGAACGAAAGTAAGTAAACGTGAATAACAATTAAGAGAAGTGTTCAGCCTAGGGAATTCAATAGTGACTGTTATCATTGACTTGTAAAGATTGCGATTTTAATTAAGCATGTGGTCATTCCGACAAAGGTAATAACCTAGAGTACCCCGACAAAGGTGATACTAAACCTGGATTTTACTATTTGTTTCCACGAAAAAGTTTCGACAAGCATAAACAATCATAATTGATTATTGGATTAGTTTCACGACAAAGTATATGCTAACCGCAAAGTACAATTCATGCAATTTAAGATCCAAAACTAGAATTGAATAGAAACAGGCATTAAATTCGAGTCTCAAACATGTATGTCACTGACTGAAAACCCTAAACTGAAACAGAAATTTAGCAACTCATAGTCATGACTGAAAAACACATTTAATTGAAATGAATGAAAAAACACTGTTCACGAGTACTGTTTAGGTCTTTCAGTTGCAGTTTTTTTAGGTTTTTCACTTGTTTGCATTCACTTGCCCTTCCAGTATGTCTAATGCAGGAAGTTCCCACCAAAGTGTCCAGGGCGACCATGCCCCTGGTCAATTCAATGAGGAAGTACCCCCACAGGTAATCCCACCATTCTATGACGAGCCGGAGCGGGTATTTAGTCAAAGGCAAGGAGAAGCTCGTCAGAGGATGGAGCCCCAGGGAGGACACAACGGTAGAGGTGGAAGGATAGATTAGCATGCTGATTATAGACCACCTCAGCCACAACCTCGACCATACCCAATTCAGCAACAACAAGATAGACAACCAGCCTAGCATGAGCCGACTATGAGGGAGCTCGATGCCCCCACATTCTAGAACCAGCCATGGTGCATCAATGCTGACTCGGAAGAGGATAACTTCGAGATCAAAACCGTAGTGGTGCACCATCTGCCCAAGTTTGGAGGATTACCGGGAGAAGTTGCGACAAAGCATTTACAAGAGTTCACCGAGTCTGCCAAACATTGCGTTTAACTTGAAAGTATTTTCATTGCGTTTAACTGACCTTGCAAAATCTTTGTTTCTTTCCTTGCCTTCAGGTAGTATCAAAACATGGGATCAAATGCAAAGAAAGTTCCTCGACAAATACTATCCTCCTACGAAGGCGACTCAAGTCAGAAGAAAGTTGTCGATGATCAAACAAGGATCGATTGAGTCGATGAGACTACATGGAGAGGTTCAATTCATTGGAACAAAGCTGTTACAATCTAGGTGTTCCGGAGAAAATGCTTGTGGAATATCTATTAGATGGATTGATGCCCCTCGAGAGGATGCTATTGGATGCCGCAGCTGGTGGCACCATGCTCAACTTAACACCCAGACAAGTACGTGATTTGCTCACCGAGACCGCAGAGAGCGCAAGGTTCAGACAGGAGACGAGTCGTAGGGATGAGAGAACAAGGAATGTGACTCGAGTGGAGCCAAATGACAGCCAGCTGGTGAAGGAGATCAAGGAGCTGAAGGAGACTATCCATTGGATGTTAGTGAGCCAAGCTAGCACAATGACGGTTTGTGAGTTTTGTCGCGCTGCCAGCCCCAGAATAGATGAGTGCCTTACACTCCAAGAGGAGGAGGTAATGGATGTCAACGCGGTAGGAAATTATCATAACTTCAATAATAACAACCGGCCACCATAGTAGAGCTAGTTCGGACTGGCGGCAAATGGTTTCAGCTGGCGTAACGAGGGAGGATTTCAACAGAACCAAGGGCCACCTCAGCCTCAGAATCAAGAACAGCCTTACCGGCCCCCGTTCCAACAACAAGAGAGATATAGTAGTCAGACTAATCAGTACCCAAGGAAGAATTTCAACCAAGCGGGGCAGAGCGTGGGTAAAGCATGGACAACTTCTTGTACAGTTTTGTGCAAGCATGCCATATGCACTCACACATTTCTTGGTCACACATGGTGTGGTGCTAGGACATATAGTGTCGCAGGAAGGAATTCAGGTAGACATGGCAAAGATAGACTTGATTTTTAGTCTTTCTTACCCTTCGAATGTGTGTGATGTTAAGTCTTGTCTTGGGCATGCTGGCTTTTATCGTCGATTTATTAAAGATTTTTCTAAGAAGGCGCTACCCTTAACTAACCTCTTGCAAAAAGATGTTCCTTTTGAGTTTTCAGATAAATGCAAGGAGGCGTTCAATGAGCTTACACACACGCTGACTGGTGCACCCATCATCCAAGCACCCGATTGGGCGTAGCCCTTTGAAATCATGTGTGATGTTAGCGACTACGCCGTAGGTGCTGTCCTCGGACAAAGAAAGGACCAAAAACAAATGGTGATTCAATACGCATCAAGGACCTTAGACGTGGCTCAAAAGAATTACTCCACTACAGAGAAAGAGCTCCTAGCTGTAATATTTGTATTAGAAAAGTTTCGTCCCTATTTGCTTGGTGCTAAGGTCATTGTATTTTCTGATCATGCAGCAATTAGGTACCTAATGGCGAAGAAGGAGTCCAAACCTCGCTTGATAAGATGGATCTTACTACTCCAGAAGTTCGACGTGGAAATAAAAGACAAGAAGGGGATGGAGAACACGGTGGCCGACAACTTGAGTAGGATTGTCACGAAGGAGGAGCCAATAGCTATCACGGAGACATTCCCCGATGAGCATCTTTACACCGTGCAGAAAGCGCCATGGTACGCTCACATAGTGAATTACCTAGTAGGAGGTAAGTTTCCCCCTTCCTTCTCTAGACCTCAAAGATTGAAACTCAAGCAGGATTCTCAATTTTATATATGGGATGATCCCTTCTTGTGGAAGATTGGGGCTGATCAAATACTTAGGAGATGTGTCCCAGATGATGATATACATTCTGTGCTTAATGTTTGCCATGAGCATGCTTGTGGAGGCCATTTCGGACCTCGTAGGACTGCTAGGAAAATTATGGATTGTGGCTTTTATTGGCCTCATGTGTTTAAGGATGCATATAACCATTGTAAACATTGCAATAGATGCCAGCGTGCAGGAAATATATCTGCTAGGAATGAGATGCCACAAATGCCAATAATTGTTGATGAAATGTTTGATATTTGGAGCATAGACTTTATGGGACCTTTCCCTTCATCTAATGGGTATCAATACATCTTGCTTGCTGTTGATTATGCATCTAAATGGGTAGAAGCGCAGGCCACACGAAAGGATGATGGCAAAACAGTTGTGGATTTGTTATGTACTAACATCTTTTGTATGTACGGGGTATCGGAGGCCGTAATAAGCGATCAAGGGTCTCACTTTTGTAACAAATCCGTGGCTGGCGTTTTCAAACACTTTGGAGTACATCATCGAGTTTCTACCTCGTACCACCCACAGGCTAATGGGCAGGCAGAGATTTCTAACCCAGAGATCAAGTTGATTTTGGAGAAGATGGTTAACCCATCTAGGAAAGAATGGTCCACACGACTAGATGAGGCGTTGTGGGCATACCGCACAGCCTACAAGAGGACTATCGGGACCTCTCCATTCAGACTTGTCTATGGCAAGGCGTGCCACCTACGGTCGAGGTAGAACATAAAACATTTAGGCCATTAAACAATGTAATTTCGAGCTAACTTTTGTAGGAAAGGAGAGGATGCTTCAACTGAACGAACTTGAGGAGCTGCGCCTAGAGGCTTACGAGAGCCAAACAGACTACTAGGAGCGGACAAAAATGTATCATGACAAATTCATTTTGCATCGTTCATTTGAAGAGGTACAAAAGGTACTACTTTATTCCTCACGATTAAAACTAATGCCTAGGAACTTGCATTCTCATTGGACAGATCCGTACACTGTGATACGAGTGCTCAACCATGGTGCATTTGAGCTAGAAAAACGAACACGGGGGAGAAGTTCATGGTGAATGGCCAAAGGATGAAACACTACCACAGGGAGATCATACCACCCGATGAGGAGCTTGAGTTGGCTGAGCCGGTAAATGCTTAAGAATGAGAGGTACCGTCGAGCCAACGACGTTAAACAAGTGCGTTTTGCGAGAGGCAACCCGACTTTAGTTTGTTTTAATTCCTAGTGTGAGTCAGTTAGTTAAGCAGCCCAAGGCAACATTAGGGCCGCTTCGCGTTCATACATTAACGCTGCTAATGTGTGCTTGTGGCGCGCCATCTAATGTATGCATGGGGCGCTCCACTTGCTGAGTTAGGATAATCTTTTTGAGTGTTTCCTTTTGTTATTCGTTTCTTTTGTTTTGAGTCTTGCATGACTACCGTTCCCGACGATCTTATTGTATCGTGAGGACACGGTTTGTTTCAAAAGTGTGAGGTGGGGGAGTTAGTATGTGTCAGCACGTTTACTTTTGTTAGCTTGCATTAGTAGTGGTTAGAGCACTTTTTTTTTAAATTTTTAGGTGCGGCGATGTTGCTGATTTCGTGTGACTCTATGCTGCTAGTTTTATGCCATTATATGCTAAGATGAAGATGCTGATTTTATGAGATGATGTTTGATGCTATGAGGTGCATGCTTTGCATGATTTCTACAATTTTGTGATGCTAGTGACTTGATGTTTTATGTTTCTTTGAGTTGAGATATTATAGGATGTGGAGTTGATAGAAAATGTTCTAGAGGGACTTGACAAACATTCAAAGGTTTAAGGGATTAGTCGCGTAGCGTGCTGAGTTTGTGGAGGTTGGCGCTTCAAGTTTTGAGGGGTTAGACTTTCACTCCATCATTGCAGTGTTTATGCAATGGTGGGAAAACAAAAACTGTCCTATCTATAGTCCTAGTAACCGGGAATGGGTGGGTAACCCCTATCCTGCCTTGCGCTGAAGGGATAATGATGTGAAAGAGAGGGACGCGCTCCATAGCTGTTATTCGAAGGTGATGACTGGAACGGTTCAAAAAAAAAATAAGAAAAGGACAAGCAATTCAAATTGGAAAGCAAAGCTCAAAAAGAAGAATTCAAACATATGTGAAAGAAAAAAAAATTCAGAAAGCAATCGCCTTGAGTGAAGTCTTCGGACCAAACAAAACAAGAAGTTTCAAAAGCTGTTCTACTAAAAAGGAAGAAGAAAAAGTTTAGTTTCTCATGACTTGGATTTCTCACGTGCCAGAGAAAGCAAATTCAGCTTATGCGTGTGACTATGACCTCGAGCTGAAGAATGGAGTCAGGAGTCTAAAGGGGACTATCTCCGAGTCATCCATTGAATCCATCTCGACATCTCAGGTAACATGTATCATTGCAGTTTCTTACTGATCATTATTGAAGAATAAGGGTGAGCATATGTTGATGAACTTATTAGTGAGGACATCTCAAGTAAATTCAGTGTTTAATCATTGGCATATTAAAAGCGCTTTGAGTATTGCGAGTCTTGTTTTTGTTCTTGTTGGGGACAAACAAGTTTAAGTGTGAGGTAGTTTGATGGAGCGCATTTATACGATCCATCAAGTTGTTTATTCCCAATGTTTAATTACATTTTTTATGGGAAAGATTACTTCTTGGTAGTATTTCGCATCATAGGTGTATTAAGATCGCTTAGGACTTTATTGCGCATTTGGATGGATGTTGAGCAAATCTGGGTAGATCGACCTATGCGTAATCGAAGGCTTGCTGAGCCCATGATTCTTATCCGCTTGACGCGTGTTATAGCTTTTTGAAAAGCTAACTCAAGGGGCTACAATTCTCTAGTTTTTGTCTAGACGAGATTCGGAGGTCTGAAGGGTCAAACAAGCAAGTTTCTAACACTGTAAAAGTGATCAGCCCAAGCAGTGGAAGCCAAGAGAATTCCCACGCCAGCAGCACACTTTAGCAGCGCTTAATGTCTTCTTCCGGCGCGCGGCTAATCAGCTCTCGCACCTCACCAGGTGAAAAATTAAAATAGTACCACTAGCTGCTGCATCCAATAACATCCTTTCCAAAGGTCTCAATCCATCCAATATACATTCTACAAGCATTTTCTCTCAAATTACAACAACTTTGTTCCAAGGCACCCAGTCTCTCCATATAGTCATACATTGATTCACTTGGTCCTTGTCTTATGGTGGGCAGCTCTCTCCTCACTTGGGCAGCTTTGGCAGGGGGATAATATTTGTCAAGAAACTTTCTCTGCATTTGTTCCCAAGTTCTGATACTTCCTGAAGGGAAGAAAGAAACCATGTTTTGGCAAGGTCAGTCAAACTTAATGGAAATACTTTTAACTTGAACCTTTCTTCAGGGTGGAAGCATATGGCCTTAAGAAACCATTGAACTCTTTTAAATGCCTCACTGCAACTTCTCCTGGCAGCCCTTCAAATTTGGGAAGATGGTGGACTACTGCAGTCTTTACTTCAAAATCATCCTTATTCGGATCAGTGTTTATACACCATGGTTGATTGTTGAATGTTAAGGTTGAAAGCTCCCTCATTGTAGGTTGCCTATTCCTTCCACGTGCATGTTGTTAAGGTTGAGGCGCATAAGTATAATCATCTTATTCCTCCATCCTTTCACCTCTATGATACGAGCTTGCCTTTGTCTTTGATTGAAGACTCTCTCTGGCTCATCATAGAAAGGGGGTATCACTGGGGGAGGGGGCATTGGATTGTTGATAGGATCAAGTACATGATCACCATGGACGCTCCCATGGAAACTTTGATGAGCGGACAAATAACCTTATGTGTGTCCGTATTTTCACTTTACTTCTTGTTTGTTCTGTTATTTTATAAAGTCATTTGATGTTTTCTTTGTCCATTTCAGGTTGAAAATGCGTATTACATGATATGAAGTGGTCCGAAGAAGTTTCGGGTGAATTCTAGTCTATCGAGAGCAAAAGAGAGTAAAATCAAGCAAAAGGCAAATTTGATTCGCCCAGGCTAGTATGATTCGTCCAGGCTGATTGACTTATTCATCTTTGAAGGCTTGCCGAGCACATGATTCTTATTCGATTGAGGCATGTCATATCTTGTTGGAAAGCTAACTCAAAGGGCTATAATTTCATAGTTTACAATAAGACGTAATTCGAAGGTTTAGAGGGTCAAAATAGGCAAGATTCTAGCACTGCAAAGTTAATTCACCCAAAGAGGAATTCAGGCTAGGCCGAATCACTTTTGATTTGGCCAAAGAAAAGTGACTCGCCCATGAAGAAATTGATTCGCCCAGCTACATTACAGCACTGACATTATGATTCGGTCGAATCAAATTATGGGGCCGCACGAATCACTTGATTCTGGGTGAATTCACTTGTAGATAAAGACGTGATTCTAATGTTTAAAGGGTCAAAAAGGCAAGAATCTAGCACTACAAAGTTGATTCGGGCACCGGGTGTTTGGTAATTTCCAGAAACAGTATAAATAGAAGAAGTGGAGAAAAATCAAGGTGCCTTTGGGGTGCCTAGGGTTCCTCCGAAAACGAAAACCCTAGGCGAATTCTCTTGGAGAACTTGAAGAATTGTCAAGGATTGGAAGAAGATTTACGCAATTGAACAATCTACATCAACCCTCTACTCTACCACTACTTCTTTGCATCCAATTGGTGAACAATTACATTTAAATATCATGTTTTGTTTAAAAGTCACCATGAGTGAGTAGTTGTTCAGTAGTTGGGGTCCTTATGGATCCCTTAAAAGTCACCATGAGTGAGTAGTTGTAATGCAAGACTTGTCTTTTATCTATATGAGTGAAGTTTGGTTGAAAATTCTTATGCTTGTTCTTCATATCAATTTTGTGCACACAAAGTGTTTGACGAAATACATGAGTGAGTATGAATTGATAAAACACCTAGGGATGGAATGAGAGTTGAACTTAGGTTGTTTAGGAGATCAAGCATGATTATTTTAGGTTGCGTGTGTGCGCAAGAGTGACATACGCATTCCACTAGGGTAAGTATTGAGCGACTTTAGTTAACTATCAATAGACCGAGAGGTTGAGATTAGGCGACTTTTGTTCTACGCTGTTTAATAGAGCGAGAGTTTGAGAACCGTACTATTTAGGTATTATTCCCATTCTAGAGAAGGAGCGGGAGTTGAATTTAGAATGTGTGATAACTTAGCCTAGAACCATCACTCGAATTTACTCATGATTTATACAAGTTTTGTGTTGCTAATCGCATTACCTAGGGGTGAAATAGGATTCCGACTATGTTTTCTCTATTATTTTCTCTTAGATCATATTTTATTTTGTCTTTAGTATTCACTAGAGATACCTCATTTAGAGGGGAAAAAAATCCCCTTTTTATTTAGTAGACTTGCATTAGGCATTGCTAGCTAGCTTTAGACTAATCTAGCCTTTTCTCTTGGGTTCTACTAGAGGTCACTCGGATTATAAATATTATTTGAACACCGTGATTGGACTAGTATTTATACTACCACAATAACCACAACATTTCAAAATGGCGCTATTGTCGGGGATTAGCCATTAGACTAGTTTGCTAGTTAGTATTGTTTTAGTTTGTCTACTTCATTTTTTTGTTGTTGCTTGTGATAGCGTGTTCGCGTGCTATTCTTGCTTACTTTAATTTAAGTTCACACTTATTGACGCTTTCTCTGATTGCTTGGTAGGTGTTTGAATGCAAACCAAAAAGCACAAGAACAAGCCTCCACATCAACGCCAAACACGTATAAGAAATTGCCAGATTTTGATACTCCTTCACCTGAAATTCTCGTTGATCAACCACCAACAGAAGTTATGGTAAACCGAACCCGAGGAGGAAAGGAAATGCCGCTATTCTGCAAGAGGAAGATGAGAGACCGGTTGGAGCTTGGAGACTTCAAGCTCGACGACTCCACTTGATTCTCACATTATCGACGCATGCCACTTGAGAAGGGATCCTGGCAAAGGACTTCTCAAGCGTGTTTCTTATGAAAAAGGGAATCGACTACATCTTAGCCAAGACATTAAACTAGGCTTGTGAGAATTTATGCTTTTGTTTTTACTTGATTGTGGTATAGAATCATTGTGGCTGGGCCAAATGTTTGATTAGTGGTTTTGTTTGTGTGCCCTCGAATTACCCCTTAGGGTTGACTATCTATATGTAGCAGTTTTAAGAGTGGGGTAACTCGATGATGTTTAGGTTGCGTCTTTGTATGTCATGAATTGTCGCGAATTTGTTTTCCAATTTTTCACATAGCCATATGTTTCACATTGACTTATCTCTAATAACTAGCTAATTTCATCTATGAATTCAGGTTTTGTGAAATTTTTACAGCCTCTTTGATAAGCAGATTTGTGTACAAGCAGTTGCTACAACACACTCTTGAACACCCAAATCTGAAGCAGCAAGATAGAACAAGGGACAATGGTTTGTTCACCCAGTTCAGCCAAGTGCCTACCTTTGGGAAGGGACTGAACTCAGTCCTTTAATCCACTAAGCTCAAGGTTCTCTCGTACAACTCGGTTCGTCAATACGCAACCTATGCTACTCAACCTTAGCTAGGACTTCGACCACAATTACAACAGGCTCTGACTTCTGTCACAACTACCTACACTGGTATTAATCTAGAACAGCTACTGACACGACGAATCCCAGCCTATTCAAATTAGCATGCAGTCTCTGCAGGTCAGCTATAGCACCTGCTGTAGCACACAGCTGATGCACAATTTATCCGCGTCGCTCCAAGTCTTCAACTGAGCCGGTCGAATAATTCCACGAGCACTGCACACTTTGGAATACTCCGCCTCACTCAGTGACCTCCTGTCACTAGCGAGTCTAAGCCTTCTGCCAATTGCCCGAGCACCTCCACTCGACAATTGCTCTCTGCGTCTTCCCTTGATCAACCAACAAACAACAGCTGCTCTGAATTGGCTTCACAGATCAAGCAGTGATCAAACTCTGCAAGTCTCGATCACCCTCGGATCAATCACACAGCTCCACGCGCCTGCGGTGCTCTCGGTGATGGTCGAAGCTCTTTTCACACTTGAATTCCACTCTCTGGTATTCTGCGTATGCTCTCTCTATATATTCACAGCTTCGATAATCAGGACGCTCTGCTCAGCCTCCTTTAAATACTCACCCAGCCATGCACAGGTTTCCGCTTTTTGGAAGTTCCCTAAAGGGGCATTATCTCCTAGTTTGTAGAATATTAGATTTGATTTTGAAAATCAAATCTCCCACAAACAAATCTTTACCTGGGCACGAGAATCTTCACTTGGATATTCTTTATTGAATATTTAGAAGCTCCCCGCAGAGCACTGCTCTTCAATATGGTCCGTTGAATGCAAACTCCGAATGGCCGCTGAACTTCTACTATAGCTCCGGGCTCCAGGAACTGCTACAGTCAGAGCTTGTTCGCGTGAGCTGGTTTTGTCAAAGACTGCCGCACAGCATCATCAATCTCCCCCTTGGCATTTTGACAAAACCCCTTGTCCATAGATGAAGTCTTCCACCGAAAACAAATATTAAAACTACTTAACAACAGTTTCAGAGTAAAAGTTGAGGCCACACTCTACCTTGGTTTTAGCATAACCACGCGGGGCTTCAATAAAAACAAAAGAGTTCATCTGGAGTGGTTGGCCTTTATTTACTCTCCCCCTTTTTGACACAAATGCTTACGTCCCTTGAGCAGGCCCTTGCTCCTCCGGATATTCCAAGTCCTTGAGCAGGCTTCTGATTTGGGCACGTCTGGCATCCCTTCTTTTGGCTTCAGAGTCCAGCATGTACAACTCTGACTTCAGGTGGCTCATGATCCTTGCATGGAGAGATGCTTGGATTGCTGGGGCTGGGGGAAGAGCTTCCACATGAGAGGATGGATTAGAAGGGGCAACCAGAAGCGGGTCTTCTTGGGCAATGTCAACCGCATGTCTTCCTTTGAACAGCTTGTGATCAACAAGAAAGACTTGCACTTCTTCAGACATTCCATCAGAAATCTCTCCCAACTCCCGATGCTGAGAGACCAACATCCCATATATGAGTGACGGCAGCATAATAGGTTTGCTCGAGGAAGTACTGCCGGCATGAGCAGCTATCTGGGGGAACATCACGCTTTCCAAGCTGACTTTACTTCGTTTCCCAATGGAGTGAAGGAGGTTGGTGAAGGGTCTGCTAACCTTTCCCCTATGAGAGCTGGGAATCCAATTTCTTATGCCCAGATTGTACAGCAGAGTATTTTTAGATGTGAGTTAAGAAGCACTGACATTTGGTCCTCCCCAGGACAGACAAACTCCTCCAGTGAGAACCTTGGCCAGAAGCTCCCTATTCACTAGATGGCTCCCTAGCAGCACTGTATATTCCTAGAAAGGCACCAATCTTCTCAGGGATAATTACTACCTTCTTACCCCGTACCCAAACTCGTCCCATACAAACCTCCTTCAACACCAAACTTCTCTTCCATATTGACAATAAACTCTTTAACTAACAAAATATTGTATCTGTAAGGGTAAGTTAGGGACCTTAGCAGATTTACCTGAGTTAGGATCTGGATGATTGCTGCAAATTTGTATTTATCAAGGTCCAGTCTCTTCTCTGGAACAATATGCTTCCTCTCCACAATGCACCATGATTGAGAAACAGACTTGTTTCTGAACCACACTCCTCCTACAGTGGCTGCATCATTGTCAGCCAGAACAAGTCTTCTCTCAGAGGGTTCACCAGTGGCATCCCCTTCACTAGACTCCTCCTTTTCTTCGCTGCTTGAGTCAGGGATGATGATTAGAGCTTTCCCTTTATCAGCTGATGAAGGAAGAGGTGTTGTAACAGCTTCTTGTTCAGGGAGTTCAGCTTCTACCTCCTCACCCTTTCCTTTTGTGTCGGGGGTCGTGACCAGGGTTCTGCAGGGCTTTTTAACTTTTTCAGCAGCTGCAGCCACTTTTGTAGCTTGTTCCTCCCTTGAGTCTTCTTCATGAACGGCCTCTTTGAACACCACTGCTGAGCTGGTCTCAGGCTTCCTGTCATGGGCCAGCCTTCTTTTCTTCTTCGAGGGTTCTTCTTGGGGAGGTGGAACATTCTGCGACACGGGGAGAGGCGCTGGATCCTAGACCACCAGGTCCAGCCGTTGAGCAGTAGCTTCACTCCGCGGCTTACGCTAATTTTCGGTTCTGGCTTGACGAGCTGCTGCCGGGTTCCTCTTCAGACCGCTAGTTTTCACCATTGTTGGGGGTTTGTAGAAGAACAAACAAGGGAGAGGATTGATCAGCAACCGATTTTGGGGAGAGGCTTCAAACGATTGTGCCCTAGAATTTGATTTACCCACTGCTTTTCTCTTCTTTTTAATGCACATGCTCAGCACGTGACTTTCTCTATTTTTAGCAACCAAAAGATTTGAACAAGCCTTTCAGTGCGAGGTTGCTATAGCAATTAGGAGCTAGTTCCCTTATTCACTCGAGCTATCTTCTTTGTGGGAGGAATCCTCGTGGAGCTCAGATGATTGTCTTTTCACCCATACTTGGGTTGGTTTCGGTTTCCACTGCTTCTGACATTCATATATCTTGTCTTTCTGTTTGTCATATTTAGGTCTCCACACCTGCATTTTCAGGGTCTCCCTTTTGATTGTTCCATTCCAGTGCGTCGGTTCATCCACTTTTGTGACTCTCCATTAAGGTTCTGATCGTTGATGAATACTCACTGGTTTAGCCGAGCTGAAGAGTTTATCATAACGTGTGTTGGACTTTGGTTTCCTCCCCTTCTTTCCCACTTTGGTAGCTTTTCGGGATGTCTGCTGTTTCTTCAGACTCGAAAGTTTGCTTTGACTCCATTTCTCTTGACCTCAGGTATGCTTGCGTAACCACCTTCGATTCTGAGACTCTCGTTTTGCTATAGTGGAATGATACAGCGGTTGCTGTAGCAGCCTCTTGTTCAAATATCTGACTTTGTCTTCTTCTGCAGGATTTGGGCAAGAAACCGATTTCTCATTGTTATCGATCAGTGTATCAGAGACTTTTACAAAGACTATTCCTTCAGTACTTTCTTCACCAGTATATCCAAGCCCCATTCTTCCTCTTCCAAATCTTTGATATGAGAGAATTTCATTCATATTGTTTTTCTGAGTTTCAGTTGCCTTTACTGACGTTAGAGGGGCACTGGTATCAGTGCTTTTGCTACCTGAATCTCCTCTCTTTAGGAAGATGACTTGTCTACTGGGTGAAGATATTTTCTTAAGTAACTCTTCCCGCTCTTGTTCAAGTTGGTTGATTCTGTCACTCAACGTTCGATTCACTTGCAGAGCTTCGTCACACTGTTTTAGAATATCTCCCAGTTTATCTATTAGTTTGTTGGTTGAGTCATCCTCGTCTTCACTATCTGACACCTCAATCCCATAGTAGAGTTCTTTGTTTAATAACTCTTTGCAGTCATAATCAGACACACTAGTTAGAACAATAAAGTTTTCTTCTTCACTTTCCTCAGAATCACTCCACTTAGCAGTCAGAGAATCACTTTCCTTTTTCTCTTTTCTTTCTTCTCATCATCATTCTGAGCAGGCTCCTTTCCCAGCCTCTGATTTCCTCCACCCTTTCTGGGTTGCCTTCGAGAGGATGAGCCTCGACCAGATTTTGTTTCCATATTCTTCAAGAGCTTGCCGAGATTTTTAACTAGCAAATTCAGTTGATTATCAGGTACAGACTTCTTTTTTGCTGTTTCAGCTTTCAGTCCTACATTCTTACCTTTAGGGGGGGGGGCTCTTCTTTGACCAGCTTCATTTCAAACTGTTTGAGGGACCCGATCAACTCCTCTAGCCTCATATGTCTGACCTTCTTCAATAGCTGTTACCTTCATGTCAAATCTGGTGGGCAAGGATCTGAGAACTTTCCTAATTAGCTTCTCCTCAGGAAAAGGTTCTCCAAGAGCATGAGCTTCGTTTGACAGGTCACACAGCTTGACATTGAACTCAGTAATCGTCTCCTCTTCTTGCATCTTCAGATTCTCAAATTGAGTAGTTATGATCTGTAATCTGGACATCCACACTTTGTTTGTTCCTTCATGGGCAATTTGCAAGATCTCCTAAGCTTGTTTGGCAATGTTGCAGTTAGAGATAAACCTGAAATTATTACCATCTACTGCAGCAAAAATAGCATTCAGTGCCTTTGAATAACCAGTTGCTGCAGCTCTCTCTTCATTAGTCCATTGTTCTTCAGGCTTCACCCTAGTAATTCCCCTTTCATCCATGGTAATGGGAGGAGACCATTCAGCCACAACTACTCTCCAGGTTCTCTCATCTATGGCTTTGAGGAATGGTTTTATCCTAGCCTTCCAATAGCCATAGTTGCTTTCTTCCAACAACCGTGGACGGCTTGTGCTCTGTCCTTCATTCATTGTACCTTGCTTAGATGCTCAGGATCTCTACTGTGTATGTTGAGTTCCCGCTCTAATACCAATTGAAATTTCCGCGGCATCTCTGATATGCAGATTTGTGTACAAGCAGTTGCTACAACACACTCTTGAACACCCAAATCTGAAGCAGCAAGATAGAACAAGGGACAATGGTTTGTTCACCCAGTTCAGCCAAGTGCCTACCTTTGGGAAGGGACTGAACTCAATCCTTTAATCCACTAAGCTCAAGGTTCTCTCGTACAACTCGGTTCGTCAATATGCAACCTATGCTACTCAACCTTAGCTAGGACTTCGACCACAATTAGAACAGGGACTGACTTGTGTTACAACTACCTACACTGGTATTAATCTAGAACAGCTACTGACACGACGAATCCCAGCCTATTCAAATTAACATGCAGTCTCTGCAGTTCTGCTATAGCACCTGCTGTAGCACACAGCTGATGCACAATTTGTCCGCGTCGCTCCAACTCTTCAGCTGAGCTGGTCGAATAATTCCACGAGCACTGCATACTTTGGAATACTCCCCCTCACTCGGTGACCTCCTGTCATTAGCGAGTCTAAGCCTTCTGCCAATTGCCCGAGCACCTCCACTCGATAATTGCTCTCTGCGGCTTCCCTTGATCAACCAACAAGCAACAGCTGCTCTGAATTGGCTTCACAGATCAAGCAGTGATCAGACTCTGCAAGTCTCGATCACCCTCGGATCAATCACACAGCTCCACGCGCCTGCGGTTCTCTCGGTGATGGTCGAAGCTCTTCTCACACTTGAATTCCACTCTCTGGTATGCTGCGTATGCCCTCTCTGTATATTCTCAGCTTCGATAATCAGGATGCTCTGCTCAGCCTCCTTTAAATACTCGCCCAGCCTTGCATAGGTTTTTGTTTTTTGGAAGTTCCATAAAGGGACATAATCTCCTAGTTTGTAGGAGATTAGATTTGATTTTCAAAAATCAAATCTCCCACAAACAAATCTTTACCTGGGCACGGGAATCTTCACTAGGATATTCTTTATTGAATATTGAGAAGCTCCCAGCAGAGCACTGCTCTTCAATATCGTCTGTTGAATGCAAACTCTGAATGGGCGTTGAACTTCTGCTATAGCTCCGTGCTCCAGGAACTGCTACAAAACATGAGCTTGTTCGCGTGAGTTGGTTTTGTCAAAGATTGCCACACAGCATCATCATGTTGCACTAACCTTTTTCTTGAGTTTCAGATTTATCGCAATCGATTGGAGCATCATTCACGGGCATTAGCGGATGCGCATTTGGTTACCTCCACACGAGCGAAGTTCCTTCGACACTCTCTTTACTTATTTTACTTTATATTGATTAGGGACTAAACAAATTTTTTACGTGTGGGGTGTTTTGCGTTATCGCACATGACTCTATGCTACATATTTACTTTGCTTATCGCACATGATTGCTTTTACCCTAGCTTTAAGTATGGATCACACGAAGTAATGTTAGCTAAGCAATTAAGTATATCATTTAAACTAAATTTGGGATGATGTGCTTTGAATTCATGAATCGTATCTTTAAGTCGATTGACATTCTTTATGATGATTTTATTCACATGATTCGGTGTTTTTGACTAGCTTAGTTTGATTTATTTTTGAGCTCTTTCCATGCATGAAAAATGAAGTTAAGTTTAGCAAGCACAAAAATAAAGTAAAACTAAATTTGGGATGAGTTGTGCTTTGAATTCATGAATCGTATCTTTAAGTCGATTGGCATTCTTTGTGATGATTTTATTCACATGATTCGGTGTTTTTGACTAGCTTAGTTCGAATTATTTTTGAGCTCTTTCCATGCATGAAAAATGAAGTTAAGTTTAGCGAGCACAAAAATAAAATAAAACGAGTTTTCATATAAAAACTTCATACTTGCTCTTGTTTGCTTTTAGGTGACTTTAGCATTCCTATTTAGCCTTTGCATTTGTTTAGCTCACACTTCATGCTCCATTATATATCACTTAGGCACATTGTCAAATATTAAGTGTGGGATCAAATAAAGTGTTTGCGAAAAATAAAAGAAAAAAGGTTTTACAAATGCAAGAAAGAAAAAAAATTTATTTTTAAAGTTTTACAAATGCTAAGGGTTAGGAAGGTAAGTTCCCCCTTGAAAGCATTTGTATAAACACAAAAATATTATTTGTTTGTTTTTTGGGTCAAGGAAAAGTTGTACAAATGCCAAGAGTTATGAAGGTAAGTTTCCCCTTGAAAGCATTTGTATGAACGCAAAAAAATATTAAACACACTTAATTCTTGACTTTGTGCCTATTCCGCAAATTCTTTCGCATGTGTGTGAGTAAAGCATTTGCATTTCGCTTTTAGGAAGTGTCTAAGGTATGACCCTTGTAATTTATTACTTAAGCATCTAAATTTGTACGAGTGAATTTTAAAATTTTCAATGTCGAAACTCCTCTTCTCTTACGGATTGACGTATAGTCTAAAACTTGGGAATGAGTTTGTTGTCATGAGTTTATGAACTTGCCCTTACCAAGCATGTGTGATTGACTCGACATATTTTTTGTGTAAACTACGTTTTTCTTCACACTACTTGCATAGGAAATTGAGCGATAATTTGAATTTGACGAATGCTAGTCTTGGTATCGATTCTTTGAATATTTGTTGTCACAATAAAGTGAATGATCTTTAGAGTTTGCGTGAAGTGAATGATTTGCTCAACTTTATTATTATATGGGCTGATAAAGAACTACTTGCTTAGCAAACTATATATGAATTTTGAACTCTTATGAATGATTGCGAGTAGGATTTGTGAGTATTCCTATTCGAAAACTCTCATGAGACTATAAATCGTCCCTTAGGGTAGCCTAGGGATTTAAAGGCTTGATGCGTACGCTAAATGCATCCGTGATTTCTACAACAGTGAGTTAGGAGTTGATTAAGTTTCTTTGTTTACTTATTATTTTTTGTGATATGTTACATGATTAGGTGGTGGATGTGTTATATGTGCGTAAGTTTTGCAACATGCTTTGATAGTGTCATATATGATTTAGCATCTTACTCTCCGCTTGACTTGTGCATATACTTGTTCGAGACGAACAAGACTTAAGTGTGTGGTGTTTTGATGAGCGGACAAAGAACCTTATGTTTGTCTGTATTTTCACTTTACTTCTTGTTTGTTCCGTTATTTTATGAAGTCATTTGATGTTTCCTTTGTCCATTTCAGGTTGAAAATGCGTACTGTGATGGTATGTGGCATCATTGACAAACTCCTACAAAGTGAACTAGAGCTTGCTACAGCAAGTATGGAAAGAAAATAGCTGATGAAGAGCAGCAGAAGTTCAGTAGCAGAAGTATTGCACACCTTCAGACAGCTTGTGCTACAGCAGATGCTGCAGCACAAATGCTGTAGCATAAATTCAGCTTTCTCGGAGATTGCATTCAAACAATAAATCAGTGGACCGAAGGGCTTCCGGAAAGAGCTGAATATTCAGGAGAATATTTCTGGAGTGTCTCTCAAGAACAAGGGCAGATTTGTTGAAGTGAAGATATGATCTTGTAGAGATCTTGGAGGATCTTCCTTAGAATTGATGGGATTGGTTCCTAATGCATTTAGGAAATTCCAGCAGCAGCAAACAGCTACAACACAAGTGAACAAGGAGTTGTTGCAGCTCAAACAATCAAGCTGGCAGCAGAGGTGAACTAGCAGCAGATGCAGCAGGGGATGCTGCAGCAGGTGCTGGTTCAAGTGCTGATTCAACTGTCCAAGTAGCAGTTTTGTGCTGGGTGCGATTTTAAGGTATGGCAGCTTTGTGAAAGCTCTTAGAAGAATTTCTAAAATACCGTTGAGCATATTCCAGCATGGTTTGCTAGTCAGAGAAGGAGATTTGCATTGAAGATATTAATCAAATCTAATCTCCTAGATTTTAGGAGATAATTGATCTTGTGGGACTATGGCCTAAACCTGGAAATTGCTTAAAGTGGTGAGGGTATTTAAGCAGAAGGTTTGAGGGCTGAAGAGGGTGATCGAAGCTGAGTCATACACGAGAGTAGACACGAAATTCAGAGTGAGGATTTTTCTGGGTGTGCTACGAGAGTTGTTCTTCGATCAACACACACGGGCAGAGCGTTGAGCGCAGAGCTGTGGTGCGTATTGCAGAAGAGAATCAGGTCTTGCAGAGACTGATTCGTGCATTGATCTGGAAGCCAATTTAGAGCTGTGGAGCTTGTTGGTTGATCAAAGGCAGCCGCGGGAGAGCTGACGGGTGGAAGGCTCGGTCGAGGTTCGTGCGGAAGAACTCACTAGTGGCAGGTGGTCACTGAGTGAGGGGGAGTTACTCAGAGTGTGCAGCGCTCTTGGAGTGGTTCGATCGCCTCGGAAGGAGGCCTTGGAGCGACGCGGACAGAGTGCTTCAGCTGGTGTTACAGCTGTTGCTGCAGCAACCCTGCTGAGTAGTGTAGGCTAGAATAGGCTGAGTTCTTGAAGAGGATTGTAGCTATTCTAGGCTGACATATTGTAGAGGGTGTGCTGGCACAAATCAGAGCTTGTTCTGATTGTGTTGAGTAGTCCACACGGGGTTAAAGTAGCATAGGTTGCGTGCGTTGTAACCTAGTGTGATCTGAACCTTCGAGTTGAGTGGATTGAGGACTGGAGAATAGTCCTCCCCAGACGTAGGCAGATTGGCCGAACTGGGTGAACAAACTTGTGCATTGTTTGTTGCTTGCTGAGATTAATTCTTGTGAACAAGAATGTGCTGCAGCAACTGCTTGTTCACAAATCTGCCGAATTGAGACACTGTGAAATTTCACGTACTACATGATATGAAGTGGTCCGAACAAGTTTCGGGTGAATTCTAGTCGATCGAGAGCAAAAGAGAGCAAAATCAAGCAAAAAGCAGATTTGATTCGCCCAAGCTAGTTTGATTCGTCCAAGCTGATTGACCTATTCATCTTCGAAGGCTTACCGAGCACACGATTCTTATTTGATTGAGGCATGCCATATCTTGTTGGAAAGCTAACTCAAAGGGCTACAACTTCATAGTTACATTAAGACGTAATTCAAAGGTTTAGAGGGTCAAAACAGGCGAGATTCTAGCACTGCAAAGTTGATTTGCCCAAAGAGGAATTCAGGCTAGGCCGAATCACTTTTGATTCGGCCAAAGAAAAGTGATTCGCCCATGAAGAAATTGATCCGCCCAGCTTCATTACAGCATTGACATTATGATTCGGCCGAATCAAATTATGGGGCTGCATGAATCACTCGACTCGAGGTCACTCGGATTATAAATATTGTTTGAACAACTTGATTGGACTAGTATTTATACTACCACAATAACCACAACGTTTCAAACTTCCTGCATTAGACATACTAGAAAGCCAAGTAAAATGCGAACAAATGCAAAGGCAAAATGCAAATAAAAACCTAAACAATTCATAATAAAATAGTAAACGAACTTGGATGGCTAAAAAAGCTCATAGCTCATGGCTGAGCGATGACTGTTGACTGTTGACCCACTCAGCTCAGAAAAAGGTCTCGCAATTGCCGATCGGACTCTGGCAGCAGTGTTCACGGCAAGCCCCAGTGACACTGTTCACAAAAACCCAAAAAACTACATTCTTTGAACTATATCTCAAAGTGTTGCTCTCCCCGGTAACAGCGCCAAAATTTGACAGCGCGACGTTGTGCGCCTAAAAATTTGTATTTATAGTTACTTGTTAACACTTAGTAAGCGGTAAGCAGGGTCGTACCCAAAGAGAGCAAATAAGCTAGAGTCCTAATGGTAGTCACAGAGAATGTTCAATACTAAGTATATCAATTCAGAGAATATCAGTAGGGGAAATACACTGCAACTAGTTATCATCGATAGAACAACATGCATCAGTTGATAATCACTGTTCTAGTCTAACAATCCGACTAAGGCTATATCGACTCCAAGGTTCTACCTAGTCTTAACCGCTAAGTTCTCGAATAAGTTCAACAGTTACTCGATTGATACCACATTTTCAGTTCCACCGCTAGGTTTAGCTAACAAGGCAGTTTAGTCTAGTATCACACGATTAATATCAAACCAGCTCACTGCTAACCTATACTAGATTGATAATCAAGGGCATGTGATTTCAATAACAGAACAGTCAATCACCAACTCAGAACACCAATTCATTGATCTCAAACCAAGCGTTGCGATTAAATCCCCAACTGAGTTTGGGTTTAGCTACTCATAACATCCATAGAATATAATAAAAACTAACTTTAGTCTACTACAATGAGTTAAGAACATGAAACTGAACTAATACGAAAAACAGCGTTAATAGTATTTCCGGTAGTAAACAGTAACGGATGAACAGTAATAGATGACCAGTGGAATGAATAGTAAAAGGTGAACAACAAATGGGTGAACAGTAACTCCAACAACCGCCACGAACAAGCAGCAGCTTCTTCTCCT
This sequence comes from Umbilicus rupestris, assembly GCA_963678935.1. Classification (NCBI taxonomy): domain Eukaryota; kingdom Viridiplantae; phylum Streptophyta; class Magnoliopsida; order Saxifragales; family Crassulaceae; genus Umbilicus; species Umbilicus rupestris. The sequence goes on along the minus strand of OY787610.1, from coordinate 7,748,293 downwards.
CTCTCTCTAAGCCGCTGCCCTTACAGTACCCCGAGATGTCTGATGTCTAATGTGTTTGTCCAATGTGTCTTTATTTTAAGGTTAGGGACTTGAATGAACCGGTTCTGATTGAACGAGCAGGTCTTCGGTTCAACTTCTGTTGACCGCTGTTGACCTTGCACTTCTTGATCTTGAATGAATGAGTGACAATGCTCCAAATATGCAATAAAATCCAATGCGATCTTGAAGACACCTGCGATACAAAAACACTACAAAAGAGTAATCGATCTCACGCAAAATGTAATAAAACTATGGGAATAAATAACACAATGGAGCGTATAAATACGCTCCATCATGTGGCTGGATGGGGTGATACTGAGTCAGAGGAGTCTGAAACAGAAGTGAAAGAATCAAATTACTTGGCACTCACAACTGTCGCCGAAACTCCAGAGACTGAACCTGAGAATCTTGAAACAGCTAATTATAGTGAAAGCGACAGTGATACAAAAATCACCGAAGAAACCATAGGAGAGAAGTACAAAGATCTGTACGAGCAGTGGGGAGAGGCAGTGAAGTCAAACTCTAGATTTAGCAAGCAAATTGTGAGCCTGAATGCTGAGAAGTAGAATTGACAGAATCAGTCAAACGGATGCAGATAGAACTTGAAAAGGAGAAACTTGAACACTCAAAGGCTCTGTCAGAACTGTTGAGAGTAAGAAAGTATGTTAGCGTGATGAATAATGGGACAAAGAAACTTGACACCATCTTAGCTGCTCAACGTACGAATCATAAGAGCCCTGGGTTAGGCTATAAGCATCGGAAGACTTATGGTAAGCTTGTGTTTGTACATGCTAAAAACCTTAATTATGCCAACAGTGCTCATCCCAATCACAGGTCTGAAATGCTTTGGACAAAAGACAAGTGTATCTGTTATTTCTGCAACATTCAAGGTCACATCTAGAGAAAGTGTCTTACATTCCTTGCAAAGTACCGTCTACAAAGACCTGTGCCTCCCTCAAGAACTTACAGACCTTTGAACAACAATTTCTACGTCGCATTTAGTTCTTCTTCTCACCATGAGAAGGACCAATGTTACTTGTTCAGCCCACATGATCGGAGATGCCAGCTATTTAACCAATGTACAAAACCTAAATGGGAGATTTGTCACATTTGGAGATGAATCAAAAGGAAAGGTCATTGATCAAGGTACATTATCAGTTCATGGGATGCCTGACATCAGAAAGTTACTCCTTGTGGAAGGCCTTCAAGCTAATCTATTAAGCATAAGCCAACTATGTGATGGAAAGCTAAATGTCAAATTCACTCAGGATTCATGCCAAGTCATCGACGATGAAGGGAAGTGTGTTATGAGAGGAAATCGATCATCAAATAACTGCTATTTACTGAGTTCTAACAAGAGCTTGTTGAAGGTCACTATTTTCTGTCTAAGCAGGATGGATTGATTTTATGGCACAAAAGGCTGGGTCACTTGAATCTCAAGGCACTAAGAAAGATATCTAAACATGGTTTGCTACGAGGAACACCTGAGACAAAGGGAAAGACTTATGTTATGTGTGGAGAATGCAAGATCGAAAAACAAACAAGATCAACTCATCCAGGAACTAATCAGATTCATACAACCAATAATGTTGAAACCGTGATACACCTAATTCTGAGACAGCAGTGTGAGAAGGACAAACAGGCTATACGACTGCTGCTAGCACTTGCTTGTCACCTCAAATTCAAAATTTTCAAGATGGATTGAAAGAGAATTCTTCAACGGATGGCTGAATGAAGCTCAGCCTAAGTGGTTTGAAGACCCACATCTCCTAGATCATGTGTTTCGTCTCAAAAAGGCCTTGTACAGATTGAAACAAGCCCTCAGAGCATGGTATGAACGTCTCACGGTGTTTCTCGTTCAACATGGTTATGTGCGAGGGGGAGTAGACAAGGGCTCTATTTATGAAGCATGTTCAGAAGGAATTCATCATTGTGCAAATCTATGTGGATGACATAGTATTTGGATCTCGATCACAGAAGTTGGTGGATCAGTTGGTTGAACCGAAGATCACCACTCTGAAACATGTATCCACCTATGAACAGCTAGCAGATATGTTCACTAAAGCCTTGAACGATGCTCAGTATGAAACACTTAGACTTGCCTTGAGTCTATTTGTTGTTGACACTTAGTCAGGCTCAAGAAGGCTTGATCAATTCTAGAACAATGTGTAAGGTACTGATAAACTGGTTAAGCATCTGTAGGCAGAGATTCTGATGTCTTTCTCTCTTATTGGGTGAAGCAGAGTCCGAGGCAGAGCATGTGTGGTAGGTCATGGATGTTCTAGAAAGAAGAAATCATCAACATCCGAGAGTCTGATTGAGGTTCCTAAGTTTTTGAAATTTGAGTTTTGAATTCCTAATTTGCTTCTATATATTCACATAGCATCCAGATGAAAGCTCCAAGTGCCAAAAAGGGTGGAAAAAAGAAGAAGCAACCCTTGGATAAGCTTCCAATTCCGAAGTCTGCGACAGTTAAACCTCAATGAGCCTCGAAGGTGAGCCTTAATATTGATTCATCTAAGATTATGCCTGTGGTGGAAGCCGATAAGTTGGAGGGTGTTGTGATGAAAAAAAAAAAGGTTTGAGTTGTTGCTAATGGGAGCAAATCTAGGGAAGAATCAGTGGCTGCTGGTTCTGGCAGTATGGGGGAGTTACATGCCGAGAGGACTGAGACGACTCAGCGAGAGAAGGCGAAGTTGGTCAAAAGGTCTCTAGCAGACAAGTTTGAAATATACCTGTTTCAAAGAAGAAAATGTGTGAAGTCTGTTGGTCAGAAAAAGGGTCAGGCCTCGAGATCAGCCAAGCAATTTGCCTAGAAAACCAAGAAGAATGTAAAGGAAGCAGAATTTGGGTTGATGCAAGGATCAAAGGATGCGTTGTTAGCAGAGAGTAAGGATCTGGTTGTTGAGACAGTCTCTGATGGAGCAGACAAAAAGGCACATGGAGCTGATGCCGTTCCAGTCAGCTTTCCTCCAAAAATCACTCAATCTGAATCAGTTGATGAGACGGATAAACTAAATGAGGAAGTGATGGAGACCTATTGCAACACGACTGTCTAACTAAAAAGTAGAATAAGAAAAAGAAGAGTGCGGCCACTGAGACAGGAGGAGCAGAGTCAAGAAGAAGAGCAAGATTGGTGCTAGGAAGTCTGTAAAGGGACCACCCTATCAGAAATCTAGATCTACTCAAAGTGGAGAGTCTCTAACAAAGGCTGTCACCGATATGAGGAGTATGGTTCTGGAACTGTGAGATTGGCAAGACGTGGAAGATTGTTCAGGAGACGAGAGTTGTTCAAGAAAATATTTTGATGTCCCTGAGGTTGTCAAGGCCAGTGAGGATCTGACTCTGATGTTGTTTCAGACATGTGATGCAGAGGATGCGAAGACACCTCTGCCTAGGTAATGTCTCTGGTTTTCGTTTTATCTCTACTAGCTATCACTTTCCAGTTTTGGTTGGTCATGTATACTCTTGCCACTTTTGTTGACAAAAAGGGGGAGTAATATCGTGGGTCACAAGTGCTATCGTAGAAGTGCTCAGTAGATCCTTAGCCTTGTGAAAGTAGAGAAATTTTGCCAAAAATACCAAGGGAGAGATTATTAATCCATGTGTCCCATGGATGTGTGTGGCATGTTCGTAGCATACGGAGTCTGTATCAGTCAGAGTCTGTAATCTTTATCAGGGGTGTCGAAGCATACCACAGAGGTCCACAAGACCAAAAAAGTTCAAGCTTGAATCAGAGGGTGAGTCAGAGTTAGCTTGAACAGAGGCGCGTGCAATTAGATCATCCACACTGGTGCGAATAGTGCATTGCTGAAATCAAGAGAAGAATATGTTGACGATATTCATGAGATCTCGGACGGAAGATTGAAGTGCTCAAATAAGGAAAGTGTGATCATCGGATATTCACCAGATTGGGATGGATCTGATGGTATACTTGATGAATATACTATACACAAGAATCCGGTGTATATTTGATGGATCCCGACGATCAATATGGTATTGCATATAAGATTATAAAAGGGGGGAACCAGTAGTGCAAGAAGCATTGAGAATCTCCTAAGCAAAGATAAAACTCGTGGGGAAAGAATACAGCAAGAGTGAGCTCATTCATCATTGGAGATCAGGCGAAAGTAGAGGTCACTCGAAGATAACTACATGATGTTTCATTGTTGTACGAACAGTCTGTAACAACAAACACTCTGTGAAATGCTTGAGTTCTCGGGAGGAGAACTTCCGATCTGCGGGAGGCAGATCGAGGTGGATAAGAGAGGGATCTCAATCTAAGGGAGTCAGACGCACTCACGGTGATCCAATTACATAGCGATAACAGAGGGAGCCGTGTTACATAAGATCTATTATATTTGATCATTTGATTAGTGAGCTCACCCAACACTTGTACTTGTTAGTCCTCAACACAAACAAGCCACAAGAGAGAAAACAAACATATTGTCACAATCACTAACTTATTGACAAAACCCTTGTATTATTATGTTATTCAAGATATGTGACGCTAATCTCTCACTTAGCCATCATATGCCTATAACCCTCGTCATCATTTTATTGTTCTTGACTAGCGACTAGGCTTTGATCATTGAAGAGGCCAGAAGAGGGGTTCTGGTGGGTGTTTTAGGTAGAAAAAGAAATGATATGGCTTAAAAAACTCAAGGTTCAGTACAAGTCAATTTTCACATGTGAAACACAAATAGGTTTAGCGTAATATTTCTACCAAACCAATTTTTTTAGAAGGCAAGGAAAATGCATAAAAATAAAGTGCAAATGCATCGCAACCTCCAGAGCCAGCACAACCGGATCCGCAACCAGCTGCGCAAGCTACAAACCAACAGGGGGTGGCGCCAGGTATGATACAATCAGAAGAAAAGAGTATCAATCGTACTAACGCACCTGCACCTTTTCCTGTACAGGCACCTTTAGCAAGGAAGGAGGCGCTGGACAAGGAGCTGTATGAATTATTCAGTAAGGCGGAAATAAACATTCCCCTGATTGAGGCAGTTCGGCAGATCCCTAGATACGCCAAGTTCTTGAAGGAGATGTGCACAAACAAGAGGAGGAAAGGCGAGTGCGCACAAGTAATGCTTAACACGCATGCATCAGCAATTGTGCAACACAAGGTACCACCTAAATGCCGGGATCCAGGTACGTTCACCATACCGTGCACCTTAGGTAAGACCACGGTAAGCAACTGCATGATTGATGTCGGTGCATCTATAAATGTGCTTCCTTACTCCTTGTATGTGTCATTGCACCTTGGTCCACTAAAGCCTGCAGGTCTCACCAACCAATTAGCAGATCGCTCGTGAAAACAACCGACCGGCATGATAGAGGACGTTCTCGTCCAAGTGGGAGAGCTGGTAATCCCAGCAGATTTCTACGTCTTGGAGATGGAAGGTGAGCCGAGCAAGGGAAGTGCGCAAATCCTACTGGGCAGACCATTTCTGATGACTGCACGAACAAAGATAGACGTGTGGAAAGGTACGCTCTCAATGGAGGTAGATGGCGAGGAGATTCACTTTAACATTTTTAAGGGGATGCAGCATCCTCATGAGGACGCCACAGTGCACGCGTTAGATAGTATGGACGACTTGGTTGCGCATGCACAGTGTGCATGCGCAACAGGGGAGCCTGCGCCACTGACACAGACAGAGATGGAGGCGCATGATGATGAGCTGAGCAGCATAGAACCAGTGCCCAAGCAGGTATATGATCTAGTTAATGTTTGCGCTACTAATAAAATCCTACCTTCTATTGAACAGGCACCCAAAGTTGAGCTGAAGCAATTGCCCGAGCACTTAAAGTACATCTTCCTGGGCAATAAGGACACCCTGCCTGTCATTATAAAGAAAGGATTAGAGGAGGAGCAGGAGGCGCGATTACAGGAGGTGTTGCGCAAGAACCAGCGCGCTATAGGATGGACATTAGCTGACCTGCGCGGAGTAATCCCTGATGTGTGTATGCACAGAATTCTGTTGGAAAATGTGCCAAACCATCCAGGGAACCTCAGCGCAGACTGAATCCAATTATGATGGAGGTATTGCAGAAGGAGATCCTGAAGCTGCTTGACGCAGGAGTAATATACCCGATCTCAGACAGTAAGTGGGTAAGTCCAGTGCACGTTGTGCCAAAGAAAGGAGGCATCACAGTGGAGGAAAATGCGCAGGGCGAGCTAGTTCCCAAGCGCATACAGACTGGATGGCGCATGTGCATTGACTACAGGAAGCTAAACGCAGTCACGCGCAAGGATGACTTCCCGCTACCGTTCATGGACCAGATGCTCGACCGGTTGGCAGAGAAACCGCACTTTTGCTTCCTGGACGGTTACTCAGGTACAATCCAATACCTATAGCTGCGGAGGATCAGGAGAAGACAACCTTTACCTGCCCATTCGGTACCTTTGCGTTCCGGCGCATGTCGTTTGGGCTGTGTAATGCGCTAGGTACGTTCCAACGCTTAGTCATGAGCATTTTCTCTAATATGATTGGTTTACGTATAGAGGTGTTCGTGGATGACTTTACTGTTCACGGTGAGACTTTTGATGCATGTTTGGATAATCTTGATAGGGTCTTAGCGCGCTGCATTACCAAGAACCTAGTTCTCAATTATGAAAAATGTCACTTTATGGTATCACATGAAATAGTACTAGGACATATTATCTCACAGGAAGGAATTAAGGTTGATAAAGCAAAAATAGATCTTATCTCAAATCTACCTTATTCCACTAGTGTGTGCGACGTTAAGTCGTTTCTTGGGCATGCAGGGTTCTACAAGCGTTTTATAAAAGATTTTTCTAAAATATGTATTCCCTTGTCTAACCTCCTTCAAAAGAATGTGTGCTTTGAGCTCACTGATGAGTGCAAGAATGCTTTTGATAAACTGAAGGATGCGCTGACCAGTGCGCTAGTGATGCGCACACCAGACTGGAACTTACCCTTTGAGCTGATGTGTGATGCAGGTGACTACGCCGTAGGCGCAGTAATGGGTCAGCGCGTGGATAAGAGGCCGCATGCTATCTATTATGCGTCGCGCACACTGGACACTGCGCAGAGGAACTACACCACGACTGAGAAGGAACTTCTGGAAATCGTATTTGTGCTGGAGAAGTTCCGCGCATATGTTCTGGGCGCTAGAGTCATTGTCTACACTGACCATGCTGCTATCCGTTACCTGATGTCCAAGAAAGAGACTAAGCCGCGCTTGATGCGGTGGTTGCTTCTGCTCCAAGAGTTCGATTTACAAATCAAGGATAAAAAGGTAATGGAAAACACTGTTGCTGATCACCTAAGCATGATAGTGAAAGAAGAGGAGCCAGGGCAGATCACAGAGACTTTCCCTGACGAGCACCTGATGGCGCTGAACGGTAAGGTACCATGGTATGCGCATATTGCAAATTACCTACTCACAGGTGCGTTTCCCCCTCAGTTCACTAAAGCTCAATGCATGAGGTTGAAACATGAGTCTAAATATTACGTTTGGGATGATCCGTACATGCTTAGAATAGGCCTTGATCAGATCTTGAGGCGATGTGTGCCTGATCATGAGATGAGCTCTGTTTTGAGGTTTTGTCATGCGCACGCGTGCGGAGGGCACTTTGGTCCAAAGCGCACGAGCAGGAAAATCCTAGATTGCGGTTTTTATTGGCCGCACTTATTTGACTCATATAACCACTGTAGGGCTTGTGACAGGTGCCAGCGCACAGGAAATATATCAGCACGCAACGAGATGCCACAAACGCCAATACTGGTAGACGAAGTGTTCGACTTGTGGGGGATTGACTTCATGGGGCCGTTTCCTCCCTCTTTTGGATACGAGTACATACTAGTTGCGGTGGATTATGTCTCGAAGTGGGTCGAAGCTAAGGCCACGCGCAAGGATGATGGTAAAATGGTTGTTGAGTTTTTAAGGACTAACATTTTCTGCAGGTACGGAGTGCCTAAGGCAATAATCAGCGACCAGGGGACGCACTTCTGCAACAGAATAGTGGCGCAGGTACTAAAGCATTATGGAGTGCGCCACAAGACGTCCACTGCATACCATCCTCAAACGAATGGCCAGGCCGAGGTTTCCAACAGAGAGATTAAGCGCATTCTGGAGAAAATCGTGAGACCTACGCGCAAAGACTGGAGCCAGCGGCTGGATGATGCACTTTGGGCATACAGAACTGCGCACAAGACACCGATTGGGACTTCACCATTTCGATTGGTGTATGGAAAAGCGTGCCACCTACCGGTTGAGTTGGAACACAAGGCATACTGGGCATTGCGCACTTGCAATCTAAACCTCAACGAGGCTGGTAAGGAGCGCGCATTTGAATTGAGCAAACTAGAGGAGCTGCGCCTGGATGCATATGAGGGGCTGCGCGACTACAAAGCACGCATGAAAGCATTTCACGATAAGATCATCCTCAGACGCACCTTCGAGCCAGGAGACCAGGTGCTTTTATTCTCCTCGCGCTTAAAGCTGATGCCCGGGAAGTTGCGCAGCAAGTGGACAGGACCATACACAGTCACAAAGGTTTTCCCATATGGCACAATCGAGTTAGAGAACGAGCGCAAGCATCGTTTTCAGGTTAATGGGCAAAGAGTAAAGAAATACTTAGGAGAACCTTGGGATGAGGCCACGCGCGAAGTTGATTTGGCGGAACCAGAGATAGAGGATGCGCAGGTTGCTGCGCCAGAGATACAACCTGATGCACCTGAGGGAGAACTGGGAGCTACTGCTTATATATCTTCTCCCTCACTAATTAACCTCGTTACTTATGATGTGTCACATGATTTTGGCCACGCTGACCACCTAACTGTTCCTTTGCGCAGGACTAAGGAAGACATAGCACGCGCGGATGCCCAAGGACGTGCAGGAGCAAGTGTGGGGTGGTCACGCGCGCAAACTTGAGCAAGTAACGAGGTACTGTCGAACCAACGACGTTAAACAAAGGCACTTGTCGGGAGGTAACTCGACATGTTTTAATTTTTTTTACACGTTTTTATTTTTACACGTTTTTTTTAGGATTTGAATTGTTAGCTAGTAGCATGCATGAGTGCGCTCTCCGTTGCGCTTGAGCATGAGTCGTGGGGACACGTCTCTGTTTAAGTGTGTGGGGGGGGGGGGGGGGCTACATTTACATTTCACATTTATCATTGTAGCTTAGCGTAGCTAATTTAGTTAAAGGAAATAGTAGCGGTTGTGCGCTTGTGTGCGGATTGCGCACACCTTTCGACTTGTTTTGTCTTATTCATCCTACATGTGCTACTATAAACCGTTTTAGTATAATTTTTTTTTCGATTTTTGTCTTTTTAGTTAGGATAAACAGGGGATGTGGAGTTGACAGAAAAAGCTCTAGAGAGGCGGTTAGTCGTTTTTCTTCGAGATTAAGGTACACGGCTAAAAGCGCGAGTGGAGGCCGGTGTTTCGCGACCTTCGGAACAAAAGAGCGTGCTCAGCCACGCAGATGCCAAAGGCGAATACCCAAAGCATGGCGATGTGGGAAAACAGGCCACCTTTCCTCTGGAAGTCGAGTGTAGGAAAGTGGGCGCGGGTGTAAACGCGTGCGCTGACCTGCGCAAGTACACCAAGGAGGGAGAGCGGGGCGTTGTTCCATAGCTGCTATCCGAAGGCCGAGACTGGAACCGTTCTGGGAATATAAGAAAAGTGGACAAAGCTGTATAAAAGGAAAGAAACCAGCGTGCGCACACAACTCCATATTACGGCATGCGCAAGTCCAAAAGTAAAAAAATCGTAAAGGACGAAAGGCTTGAGTTCCCAAGAAGCGCGCGAATGAATCACGCACCTGAAGAAGCTTGTGCGATTAACCATGTACCAGAAATCGGAGTAGAGACGGACAACCAGGAGCCTATGGAGAGCTATCTCCCAATCATCCAAATTAAATTGCATCCTAACTGAGAGGTAACAAACTTCGAAGTTATTATATTATAATTGTTGAGGGTATGTGCGCGAAGGTGATAGAGCAACACAAGGTGAACCGATGTGCAGATCGCGCATGAGTGTAAGGTTGTGCGCTAGACTTCAGAGAGGTAATTGTATCTGTGCTTAAGTACTTTTTCGGGACGAACAAGGGCAAGTGTGGGGGATTTGATAGAGCCTAGTTATATGCGCTATTTAGATCTTAACACTGTGCTTGTTTACATTATTTTGTGTACAAGATTACTGGTTTTCGGTATTTTTGTAATTCAGGATGAAACAGGAGCATAAGTCAGATGCGCGCTAACGGGCGCTTTTAAAGAGCGCAATGCACGACCTGCGGAGCTAGCAGCGCAAAAGGAGATAGGAGATAGCTGATTCAGACTGCAGTGCACAAACCAACTGCGCGAAGCGAGTAGCGCAATCAACGTGCGCAGCGTTTATAAATTTTGAGGTTCAGTGAGTGATGTTGAGGTTCCAACAGAGGATGATATAACAGAGGCTGAATCACAGACACCTATTGCAAGAGGAACATGTTGGGGAAAGTGTTGATGCAGCAGAGGAGATCGAGATGATTCCTTCACGTCATGTTCAGAAATATCATCCCTTAACCAATGTCATTGGAAGTCCAAGTGGGAGTATGGTCAATAGAGGGATAAAGAAGAATTACAGAGAGATGATTCGCTTTGCTTGCTTTGTATCTACCATCGAACCGAAATGGGTACCGGATGCCATAGCAGATGAGTACTGGGTTGTGGCTATGCAGAAGGAACTGGGAGAGTTTGTCAGGAATGATGTCTGGAAACTGGTCCCACGACCAGCTGATGTGAACCTAATTGGCACAAAATGGGTGTTCAAAAATAAAATTGATGAAACGGGGAACATCACCAGTAACAAAGCTAGATTGGTGGCACAAGGTTGCTCACAAATTGATGGGGTTGACTTTGAGGAAACTTTCACACCAGTGGCTTGCTTAGACGCTGTTAGACTCCTGATGGCCTTAACTCGCTTCTTCCATTTCACATTGCATTAGATGGATGTGAAGTGTGCCTTTTTAAACGGAGTGTTGTAGGAAGAAGTATATATAGCACAGCCTAAAGGGTTTGTTGATACACATCAGCCAGATCGCGTGTACCGTTTAAAGAAAGCATTGTATGGACTCAAGCAGGCGCCCAGAGCCTGGTATGAGCGGTTGACATAGTTTCTGCTCAAACAAGGCTATGAACGAGGGGGAGTTGACACAACGTTGTTCATCAAACAGATAAAATCTGATCTTGTAGTGGCTCAGATATATGTCGATGACATAGTGTTTGGATTCACATCTACGAAGTTGGTGAAGCAGTTCATGGAGCAGATGCAGAGCGAGTTTCAGATGAGCCTAGTTGGAGAACTAACATATATTTTGGTTTTTCAGGTACACCAAAAGAAAGATGACATATTCATCACACAGAGCAAGTACGCAAGGAATTTGGTGAAAAAATTCAATATGGAGAAAGCAAGTCACAAGCGTACCCCTGCGGCCACAAATCAGAAGGTGACCAGAGATGATGGTGGAGCAAATGTTGATCAAACGCTGTACAGAAGTATGATTGGGAGTCTTCTCTACCTGACAGCTACCAGACCAGACATTGCCTATGCCGTGGAAGTGTGTGCCTATTACCAAGCAAATGCCAAGGAGAGCCATGTATCCCAGGTGAAGAAGATTATACAATATGTTTGCAGGTACTGCTGAACTTGGACTCTGGTACACTAAAGACACAACATCCAGCATCGTAGGATATTGTGATGCAAATTGGGCAGACAATGCAGATTATAGGAAAAGCACTTCTAGAGGATGCTTTTACGTTGGAAATAATCTTGTTCTTGGATTAGTAAAAAATAGAATAACATCTCCCTATCAACTACAGAAGCAGAATACATAGCAGCTGGGAGCAGTGCTCAGCAGATGATGTGGATGAAGCACATGCTGGAGGAATATGGTGTTAAACAGGATGTCATGACATTGTACCGTGACAACATGAGCGCCATTAGCATATCGGAAAATCCAGTTCCGCATACACGAACAAAGCATATAGATATCGGACACCATTATATTCGTGAGCTTGTGGAGAAGAAGGAGCTGATCTTGACTCATGTTCGCACGAATAGCCAGAAAGCTGATATCTTTACAAAGGCTTTAAGCACACAACAATTCGAGACCTTGAGGTCTGAGTTGGGATTATGCATGATCGAAAACTAATCACGGCATGACTTCTGGTAGCTCTTGAATAAAAAGATAGTGCTAAAGTTTGGGCTATTAGAAAACTAAGAGGAAATGTAACACCTATATTTCAGCTAATGTTATAAAATTTCCTATTTGAGTGTTATTTCAGATCTTGATGGCACGTCGTTGTGTGCGCCAAACTTATATCTATAATCTTCTGTTAACACTTAGCAAACGGTAAGCAGGGTCGAACCCACGAGAGAGCAATCAGTGATAAGGTTCTACGAATAATTGTCACAATAAAAAAGGGGGTTGCAGGAAGAATGTTTGTTGTTATCAAATTCAGAGAAAAGTCAGTTCAGGGATATGCATTGCAACTAGTAATTATCGATTGTAACATGCATCAACTAGTAAACTACTGTTCCTAGTCTAACATGCATCAACTACCCTCAACCGCTAAGTTCTCGAATAGGTTTAACGATTACTCGATTAACGACACCGATTAGGTTACACCGCGACGCTTAGCTAATAGGGAAGTCGATCCAATATCATGCAATAGATATCATTTCAGTTTCACAGCTAGGCTATGCTAACTTGACAATCAGAGCATGCAATTCAAACGAAGAACAGGAATTTACTGAATTGAATTACGAAACATAAGTATCTCAAACCATACGTTGCAACACAAAGTACCCTAACTGAAATTAAGGGTTTAGCTGCGAGAATCCATCTAATAAAAATAATGAAAGTAAACTGAGTTCAGAAATAATTACGAAACTCTGAATAGTAATCTGCGATGAACAGTAACTCTGGCCGTGAATATTAATTCCGACAATGAACAGTAACTCTGCCTCAATTTCCTCTGTTGCCTCTGTGAATTCGTCCTGAAAATTGCTCTAAAAATTATTCTCCAAATTGTTGTTCTCTTTGGTGTAGCAAGTTTATATTTATAGAAAAATCAGGCTTCCAAATCATGTAACTTCCAAATCTGATTTTTGGGCTGTGGGCCCAATGCTGATGTCATCATATATTTTCCCCTCCAGTAGAAGGCATTAGGATATGCGCCCGATGAAGACATTAGCCGCCCGCCGGAAGAAGACATTAAGCGCTGCTAAAGTGTGTTGCTGGCGCTATACTCACTGAGATGCCCCATCGATTCTCCAAAAATGCCATAAATCTCGAAAGCGGTCTTGAGACAACCTGCTATGCGAAACAATACAAAGAAATAATCTATCACACGCTAAATGTAATTAAACAATGGGAATAAACAACTCGATGGATCGTATAAATACGCTCCATCAAATCTACAACAAACTCTAAAGGAACCGAATATGGGCTAGATTTGGGCTAAGTATTTTAAGCGGGAAAGAAGAGATATGAGAGAGATTTTCGAAAAGTTACTTCACTTTTAGAAATCTGGTATATCTCTCATCAGAAAAGAGAACCCTAGAAATTGAAGTCTGAAATCCACTCACCACCAACGCAAGCTTCTCCGTCAATCAAACTAATCAGAATGGTGAACACCCGTGAAGCTACTCCAGCGACAGACTCCGATGCGTCTCATGCCGCCGCGGTCTCCACCGAGCTTGACCCAAGTGCCGCCAACGAAAATTCTTCGGAAAGAGCGACGCTCAAAAGCCGCCCGTAAAGCTCAGGCGTCCAAAAAAATAGTAAGAAAGACATCTTCCGAGAAGGACATGCATGCGGAGAAGTCAGTAAAACACGAGGGGGAGGGATCCGAGTCTCAGGATCGGGCCAGAAGGAAAGCTGCGGTGCCTAAACCTACAAGAATCGCATCCAAGAAAGTCATCGATAAGGGCGAAAAGAAAAGAAAAGAAAAGCATAAGAAAAGGCTGAGAAGAAGAGGAAGGCTGAGACTCAAAGAAAAGTTGAAGAGGAGAACAAAAGAATGAAAGCTGAGTTGGCTGCTAAAGAGAAAGCAGACAGACTAGTTGCAGAGGTGGCTAGAGCTAAAGCTGAAGAAAAGGCTGTCGAGGAGAGAATTCGAGCTGCCAAAGAGAGAGAAGAACAACTGTGGCGTGAAGCACCAGAGCTAGAATTGCTGATTAAAGCGTCGGAGGCTGTTGAATACATTGCTAAGGATGCGGCTATTACATCTGTTGAGGTAATGCCTGTTCCTGATAATGTTGAGGAGGTTATTGCACCCATTGTTGAGGAAACTGTTGTAGCAGTCGTTGAACCGTCGGTGAACAAAGAAACCACGAAGGGTGGTGCTGAGAAGACTGCAGAGGCAGTTGTTGATGAAATGGATGTGGATACCCCTGGCACAGATGGAGGGGGAGCAGACCACGTTGAGAAATTCACGCTCAAAGAGTTGTTGATGACAATGAATTAGAATCAGAGGGGGATGATGAAGAATCCGAGGAGGATAGTGTGAGGAGTCCAGCGAGAGCAGTGGAAAGTGAAGAGGCTGTTGCATAGGCCACTGCTGAGGGATTATCCAAAGGGAAAGAGTAGGCTGACTCAAATGCAGCAGAGGATATAGAGTTAGATAATTCTGAACACAGCCTATTCCTATCAGTAGAAGAAGTTCCAGAAATAAACATTCTTGCTGATGTTGAGAAGCCAGAGTCAGAGGAAGGAGTTGTTACAGCCAAAGTTGACCAACCTTAGTCCAGCCGGCCAAAGAGAAAACAAAAGAGCATTGATGATGCCCCAACTGGGAAGAGCCCAAAAATAGTTAAACCGGTTGGTGTGATGAGGAACCAAGTATGGTTTGTTGACAAACCATGAGCAGATCGCTAGAGGAATGTGATGAATAGATGCTTGGTTTCTTAGAAAGTGCTGAATGAAGATAGATTTTCTTCCAAGCACATGGTTTATGAAACGTTGTGGTTATAGCGGTAGTATGAATACTAGTCCAATCACGGTGTTCAAACAATATTTATAATCCGAGTGACCTTGAGTCGAACCCAAGAGAAAAGCCTAGATTAGTCTAAAGCTAGCTAGTAATGCCGAAAGTAAGTCTACTAAAAAAGGGGGCTTTTCCTCTAGGTGAGGTATCTCTAGTGAATACTAAAGACAAGATGAAATATGGTCTAGGAGAAAATAATAGAGAAAGCGTAGTCGGAATCCTATGTCACCCCTAGGTCATACGGTTAGCAACACAAAACTTGTCTAAATCATGAGTAAATTCGAGTGATGGTTCTAGGCTAAGGTATCACACATTCTAAATTCAACTCTCGCTCCTTCTCTAGAATGGGAATAATACCTAAATAGTACGGTTCTCAAACTCACGCTCTATTGAACCGCGTAGAATAAAAGTCTCCTAATCTCAACCTCTCGGTCTAATGATAGTTAACTAAAGTCGCTCAATACTTAGCCTAGTGGAATGCGTATGTCACTCTCGCACACTGCAACCTAAAATTAACATGCTCAATCTTCTAAACAACCTAGGTTCATTTCTCATTCCATCCCTAGGTGTTCTACCAATTCGTACTCATTCATGCGTTTCGTCAAACACCTAGTGTGCACAAAATTGATATGAAGAGAAAGCATGAGAATTTTCAACCAAACTTCATTCATATAGATAAAAAGACAAGTCTTGCATTACAATCAAACCTAAAGGATCCATAATAATCCCAACTACTAAACAACTACTCACTCATGTGTCACTCATGGTGAGTTTGAAACAAAACTTAATGAAATAGTTCAACAAGGAAAAGTAAAGAAGTAGATAAGTAGGGTTTAGAGAATGAGTAAAGGGTTGATGTAGAGTCCTCAATTGATGATGTCTTCTCCGAATTCTTGACAATTCTTCATGTTCTCCAATTAAGGTTTCGTTCAATGAGAGGAACCCTAGGCACCCCAAGGCACAAATCTGATTTTTCCCATCCTTTTCTATTTATATTGACCCGCCGTGCCCGAATCAAAAGTGATTCGGGCAAGGCTTAATGAGTTGATTCGGACAGAGTGTCCGAATCAAACACTCAGTGCTGTTTCGGATCTGCCCGAATCACTTTTCCTGGCCGAATCACTTTTTGAATTGGTCAACCCTTTATTTGATTCATTGAAACCTTGGTTCATAAGATGAAATCCTTCTCCTTGGCCGAATAACTTTTGATTCGCCCACTGCTTGGGCGAATCACTTCTGCAGCGTTAGAAACTCGCTCGTTTGACCCTTTAAACCTTTGAATCACGTCTTGATGTAAACTAGTAAGTTGTAGATCTTTGAATTATCTTTCCAACAAGCTATGGCACGCCTCAATCGAATAAGAATCGCGCGCTCGGCAAGCCTTCGATGATGAACAGATCATTCTGCCAAGATTTGATCTTCAGGCGAACTCTCCCCGAATCAAGTGATTTAGGCAGGCCTTGAGTTAATTCGGCCAAATCAATACCTCAGTGTTGTTTCATGGCTGGCCGAATCACTTTGTCCTTGCCGAATCACTTCTAATTCGGTCAAACCTTCAATTGATTTGGTCAAACCCTTGTAGAGCCAAACTGATCCGGGCGAATCACTTTTGCAGTGCTAGAATCTCGTCTTTTTGACCCTCTAAACATTAGAATTACGTCTTGATGTAAACTACAAAGTTGTAGCCCTTTGAAGTAGCTTTCTAAGACGCTATAGGACGCCTCGATCGGATAAGCATCACGTGCTCGGAAAGCATTTGAAGAGGAACAGGTCATTCTGCCAAGGGTGGCCGACTAACTTTTGCCTTCTGCTCAATTTTGCTCGTTTGCTCTCGATCGATCAGAATTCAACCAGATTTTCTTCGGATCACTTCATATCATGTAATACACATTTTAAACCTGAAATAGACAAATAAAGCATCAAATGACTTTATAAAATAACGGAACAAACAAGAAGTAAAGGGAAAATACGGACAAATGTAAGGTCATTTATCTGCTTATCAGTTTAACTGTTCAAAAGAACTGGACTGTATCACTCGTTAAGGAAAGCAAAGAGATTTGATGAAGTTGTGGTGAGGGAGTTGATAGCCAATATGAGCGAAGGTTTTGGTGATGAGACGAGTCCCGAGTATGGACATGTGTGGATCAGTGGGAGCCTGATCAAGATTACTCCAGAGACCATTAATGAATACTATGGCATAGATGTTGAGGCGGATGTTGAAGTTCAATTTGAGGAGAATGCTGAATGGGATATAGTAGCAAGGAAGCTGACAGGGGGATCACTCTCTGCATGATCTGCAGATCCAACTTCTGGAGTTTTATTTATTAAGCAAGCTGTGATCCATGCTGTGAGTCAGCACAACTGGTGGACCTCTATCAATGTAATCAAGATCAGCAAGGGCTACGCCGTGCTCCTGAGGCAATTGGGGATGAAAAAAAGATAAGCCTTGGGAAGGTGATCTTCGACCAGATAACAGAGCATGCCATCTTTAAAGGGGTAAACTTAAATATTGGTTTTTCCTCATTAATCTATGAATTAGCTATCTGTCAGTGTCCAGAGTTAAAGAAAGATGGAGTAACGCTTTCCAACAGCCTAGAAGCTCTTGTGAGCAATCACAAGCTATTCAAGGGAAAGGATTTCCTGGACATTCCCCTGCCCACTGGTGAACGTCAGACTCTAGTGTCCATTGGAACAGGTGCTGAGCTCAACATTTGCTATTATTGGGAAAAACATGGTGGGAAGGATGATCTCCTGGAGGCAGAAAAAGCAGTCCTGACGGAGTCAGTTGAGAGCCAAAACCGCCGCATCAGGAAGATTGTCTACATGCTCATAGATCTCCGCTATCATCATCAGCTCGCTCCAGCAGACAATGAAGCTTGTAATGTCTGAACCCCTCTTCCTATGGAGAATTTTGAACTTTTTTCCAGTTGTTGAACTTTTTGTTTGGCACTTTGTTGAAACATTTGCAACTATATCCCCTTGTCGAGTTTCTAGCAACATAAGGGGAGAATATTTGGGTAATTTGGTCTCTTTCTAAATCAAACTTGAACAACTATGATAGCAGAGGTAGTGATATATCTTGCCAAAAATTGCCAAGGGGAGATTGTTAGTCCCATGTTTTGTGCCTGACATGTTTTTGTGCAAAGAATTGTTCAAGTAAGTTAGAAATATGCATAGAATAGTTAGATATTAAAACTGTAAAACTGAAATCAGGAGATGCTATGCAAGATGTTCTAGCAAGTGCTGAAGTGCGCGCTGGCTATAAACCAAAGGTGAATATTCTCTGGAATCAGCAGATTCTAAGAATCTAGGGCATGGAGCATATCCCCGAGATCATTACACAAAATATCTTCAACTACATGTTTCATACGCAATCTCTTAGTTTGGAAACAGGATAAATAGAAGATCAACAAATATTCAAATTGAATATTTAAAGAGATCTTTATGGATATTGGCTAGGGCTTTAAAAAAAGTGGGAGCTAAATTGAAGGTTGATGAAGAGAATGAACATTCAAGCAGCTCTCTTGTATTATAGCAATATACAAGAGAGATCGAGGGTAAGTGATTGAGTGCACCCATCCGAGATTGAAGCAAAGTTATCACTCAAGCACGAGAACGGGGAGTATCTGCTGAAGCAATACGCTTCACAAACTCTGTTGCAAAACAGATCTGTCCAGCTAGTCGAGAGAACGTTTATTGGACAAGCAGTTGTTCGGGAGAACGAAGCTGTTGTGACAAGCCGTAGAGAGGGATCTCTACACTGAGGGGAGCTCAGTGTGCATCCAGGCTAGTCGGTGGTAGAAGGACTTGAACAGGGAGTCTTGCAAGTTTTTACTTTATTGTCCGATCGTTAGTAGTGGTTTGCTGCTTGTTGGGGTTAGGAGAACCCCCACATTATGGACACATTGTCCCGAAGTGGGTTACCAAATCTCTCGTATTTACTTTTCAGTATTTTTTTCACTCAAAACAGTCGAAATATTCCTAACGCATTTCCTCAGCAGTTGTCATAATAACAGCTGGGACATGTTCTATCGTCCGTACTAGAACTTCATATTTGACAATCTTCAATTGCAATTTGTACCTAGAGTAGTCTTTAGAACCACATCTCCAACTTCTGTAATGTCTAGGGTCTTGTTGTCGGCTAGCCTTACCTTCACGTTGTACTGCTTGAAATTCTGCATCACATCTCTGCAGTGGCTAGCATGACACGAAGCACCCAAATCCATAATGCAGGATTCACCTCCCTCTTGAACTTCTCTGCTAAGGATTTCGGGCACTGATTTTTGAAGTGACCATTCTCCTAGCAATTACAGCATACGATGTCCTTCCTGCTCTTCGACTGATCTCTCCTCCTTGATTCCGATCTCCCTCTCCCTCTACCTGCTCTGTTGAACTTTCTGCCCTTGTCTTCATTACTCAATAAGCTGGTACTTCATTCACCTGCATTCCTTCTGCGATTATCTTCACCAAGGATTAAATCACGAATGCCTTCAAATGTGAGTTTAGTAGTACTTAACGAGCTGCTAATTGCCGTTACAATACCAGACCAACTCTCGGACAAGATGATAAAGGCAGCAACGCCTGGACTTCATCCTCGAACTTAATCTCAACAAATATCAATCTCGGTATTATTGAATTAAACTCGTTCACATGATCTGTCACCGAGCCGCCTTCCTTCATCTTCGTAATTATTAACTACTGAATTAAAAATACCTTATTAGCTGCCGAGGGTTTCTCATACATGCTAGATAACCTCACCGCACCAAGGGCCTGTCGATGCAACAGATTCCATTCCTCTTGCAACATGGCTTCTGGTTTGCTTTCATTCAGCGGTTTGTGCAATTTCTTCTGGTAGAGATAATCTTTGATCTGCATCTTCCAAAAGCCAAAATCCTGACCTTCAAATTTATCTATCTTAACCTTCCCATCTTCTGCCATAGCTTCTGATACCACTTGTTAGAAATTGAGATCTATGCGAAGATATAAAGGAACACAATGATTTACGTGGTTCACTTGCTCAGTGTGATCAAGTGACATTGGCGTTTTTGGCAAGCAAAATGAAGTGCTATTTTAGTCACGCAAATATCAAACAATATTTATAACCGAGTGACCTCGGGTCGAACCCAAGAGAAAAGCCTAGACTAATTGACAACTAATTAATGCTACTATTGTAAGTCTACGATTTTTTGGGGGGTTTTGTCCTCCTATAGAGGTATCTCTAGTAAGCACTAAAGATAAATGATGTTTTTGGGTTTTGCTTAATGAATAAAAGGGTGACTAGGGATTCAACTTCTCCCTTAAGATATGAGGAAAATGAAATAACTCACTAATACATGCATGAACTACATTTGGTTGATAAAAGCAAGGCTATGCATCGTCCGCTCTAGGTTCAACTCTCGCTCCTTCCCTAGAATGGAGAGGATACACAAATGACATGGTTCTCAAACTCTCGTTCTATTGAACCGTGTAGAACTTGAGTCCCATAACCGCACCCTCTCGGTCTATTAGCCGGTTACTCAAATCCGCTTAAAACTTAGCCTAATGTCAAGAGTGCATGTCGCTCTCACGCACAAACACTCCATCTATGATCATACAATAGCTATGAAACATCCTAAGTTCAACTCTCGTTCCTTCCTTAGGGGTTTTACCCAAGCATCCTCACTTACGCATTTCGTCAAACACTTGGTGTGCATACAATGAATACATAGCTAGGGCACAAGTAATCAAACCAAACTTCATTCAATACAATAACATAGTGTTCTACATTATATCCAATCTTAGGGGATCCATTTAATCCCCAATTACAAGAACAACTACTCACTCATAATGAGTGTGCACAAATACATGACAACTAAGTGAAACATCAATGTAAATACAAAGCTAAAGGGTTTAAGAGAGGTTGATGTAGAATCTTCGATCCAAACTTCAATCTTCAATCAAGCTTGATCTTCTCCGAGTTCCAGTCGCCTAGGGTTGCGAAAAATGTGGAAGCTCTTTTTCTTCACTTCCATCTCATTCTATTTATACATTTTGAAGATTTCCAAAAAGTGCCCGCAGTGTCCGAATTACATGATTCGATCACTGTCCATGTGATTCGCTCGAATCATCTGTTCAGTGCTGTTTTGAGTTTGGGCGAATCACTTATCCTGGCCGAATCACTTTTTGATTCGGTCATACCCTTGTGTTGATTCGGTCAAACGTCTTATGGAGCTCAACTGATTCGGGCACCTCATGGGCGAATCACTTCTGATTCGGCCGAACCATCTGTTCAGTGCTGATCTCGGACTGGGCGAATCACTTTTCTTGGCCGAATCACATAGTGATTCGGTCAACCCCTTATGTGATTCGGTCAAATCATCAAGACTTTCCTCGGATCAGGTCGATTCGTGCAGCTGAGAGTGATTCGGCCAGGCTGGTGGGCGAATCACTTCTGATTCGGCCGAATCAGCACTTCTGCAGTTTGCTCAGTCTTTCTGCTTTTGATCTCCATCGACCGAAATTCGTCCAGATTTTCTTCGGGCCACTTCATATCATGAGATACATATTTTTAACCTGAAATGGACGAAGAAATCATCAAATGGCTTTATAGAATAGCGGAACAAACAAGAAGTAAGAGGGAAAATGTGGACAAATATAAGGTTATTTGTCTGCTCATCATCAAGCTACGTCCACGGCCAAACTAGAAAGGTATTTTATTATTGTTTTCTAAGATGCAGAACAGGACAGAATTTATATCAAATATATAGTAATACGAAACCCTAAACCCTAATTATCTACGGTTTTGGCCCAAGCCCAAAACTCCGGCCCAAGATCAGACTCCACTACTCAACATGACAAAACCCATTTTGACGATTTTAACATTGAAGGCCAGGTATTCTGGTTGAAATGTTCCAACATTGGAGGTAAAGCTCCATGGCTAAGAACAATATCCCGACCATGGAGGGAGTCACCAGCAAAGTTTCTGAAATTGCTGAATGATGGATGGCAGGAACTTGTCCAACACTTTGGTAGAACAACTTCTTGAACAACCTATGTAGTATGATGAGATGACAAATAGTAATCAATCCTACGTACTAAGAGCACAAGAAAGATTACCTAGTTCGGCTGTAAACTAGCCAATGTCTAGGGGGCTTATCCGAAGCCCGTGGGAACCAATTCACTATTTCAAGATCGAGTACAAGGACATTACAGAATAGCAGACTCCCTCTCTATCCTACCTTCAAAGTACTCACCCAAAGTAATTAGCACTCAAGCCCCCCCTAAATATGACTCTCTTCCGCCTGGTGCTGTTGATAGCTCAAGATCGGATGCTTCCAGATTGTCTTTGATGCTTGTGTAATGATTAATCTCTCAAGATCAACTCATGGTTCTTTTCTCAAAGCATACCTTCATAGGTTGTGTGCTGCTCATACTTATACATAGTTGCACCCTGAAATATTGAGATATCCACACAGTTTGTTGAAATATTATTCCATTGAATATCCTTTGAGATTGTTCTTTGACTCTTTTGAATATCCTTTGAATATTTGTTGCGATTGTTATTTATCAAGTATTTAATTGGCGTTATCTTTAACCCATATGTGCTAATTTTGCGCACGTGTTTTGACGGAATCTCCCTTCAAGGTTGTACAGCATTGGTCCCTTTGCATAACACCTTGAACATAAGGGTTGTATAGTTTTATTCAACATGTTAATGTGCAGCGACAGTGTTCCAAAGCCAAAACAGCCTACTTTATATTTAAGACCAATAACTAAAACTTTATTGACATAATTCTCAAGATCAATGGTTTTCTTGCTGTGCATACTTGTTCACAAATAGCCACATAGACATTACTGGGGAGTTTCACTAAAACTGGAATTGCTCCATGGTCAATAACAACTTGGGTCTGCTCAGAAGTCCTAAATGTGATGTATTGTAAAACTTTTGTAGCCTCAAACTGCACTTGAAAAAAAAATTACATACAAATATGAACCTGCAAATAAACTTCAATATTAAAACTACGAAACCACAGCTGGAGGCCAGGATGATCATCTCTGTCAAGAAATTCTACCAACCTTGGAACTACACCAAATTGTGTAACTTCATTTATCGAAACACTACCATAGTCTAGTATGCGATCAACTTTCACTTGTTAGTAAAAATAAAATGAAATGAATCCCAAAACCACCAACACGACTTTAAATAACAAAAATGACCTGTTGAAAGCAGATTCCCAATCCCAGCCGTGCCCCGAAGCTGGTCATTTTCATAGTTAGACTGAACAGTGGCTGCAAAGTCCTGTCAAAGCTAATAAGTTCGCTGCATCACACTCCTTTGTCTCAATAAGTTGGATAGCAACACAAATGCAAGCATTAAAATTGATCATCATCGAATCTTTTAACTCTGAGATTGGGATTGAAAGATCTTTCAAAGAAATACTTAAAATTTAGTAGGAGATGAATTCAGTGATCGATTTATGCAGCATACCTGGATAGTTGCAGAGGAGTGTGGTGGTTGGTGTGGTCCTTGTAGCGAAGCTCATAGCTGGGGAATATGATAGATCGGAAATCAAAATTCAACACAAGAAACTGAAAGAGGGATCGAATGGAATGATTTGGTAATGAAATTCAGGTGAGAGAATGTTCTAGAGAGGGGGGGATTGAAGGAAATGCTTATTTAATATTTTGAGCCCATCACAGCCATGCCCTGTTATGGCGTCACTTTTCGAGCTTCTAGCCCATTAGTCATTTATTTATTATTGCAAGCCATAATATTCATCAAATGTGAAATGATATGATAATCCTTGTAGCTTTAAATGAACTAAGAACCAACTTAATGATATTTGAATCCTTTAATGAAGAAAAAGTTAATTTTGGTCCAGACCAATTGTTGGTAACCCATATTCAGTCATAATTGTTTAAAAGAATTCAATTATGAATCAATATAAAAATAATAATGAATTTTTGGATGTCGATCAGTGTAGTTAACCCGACATTAACTGCTATAGTGAATGTCCCTGCAAACAAATTAATAAAGATTTCAAATATGGCAAAATTTTGTGACGGTTTCCGATTGTCGTATAAATTTTGTGGCGGTTTATAAAGCATTAAAGTTTTGGACGATTTTTTCATCAGTTTTATGAGAGTATCCGATGATATTTTTTCGACGGACATGACACTGCAAAATTATCATATTTTACGATGGTTTTACTGTATATATTCCGTTGTGAAAAATTCCTATGCGGCAGTTTGTAAGTTGTCGTAAACTGTCCCAATTGTTTACGCCGCACTTATGAGACTTATGATGACCTTTGGGCCTTGGTAAAATTGATGCATTTGTGCGGTATTGATCTTTGTTTACATTTCTTGCATTTTTTTCTTATCTCTTCTTTGGTTATCTCCTGCATTTCTTGCATTATTTAGTTCATAGTTCATAATTTCCTCAATCGAAGCTTAAGCGAACGCGATTTGGGGCTAATTTCTATGCATTATTTGCATCACCATTTATTAGATAATACTTTTAAAAAAATTATTTTTTGAATTCGGTGTTTCATTTACTGTGTTGCGCGAGTATTCAGTTTCAAAATTTTTTTGTTCAATTTTGAATCTATTGATTTAAAATTGCATAAATGAGTAGATTTGTGGAATATGTACAATTTGTAGGTTATATAGGTTTATTTGTTCAGTGTTTATTCTGTTCAAAAAAAGTTATGGTTCATGTTTCTTTGGATTTTAGGTTGATAGAGTTTTCCTGTTTCAAAAATGAAAAAATACTGTACAAAAAAGATGGTAAGTCGACGTCGGAGTCGGTTGACATGGCTGTAATGGATGAGTATGATCAATTTGAGAACGACTTCTGTAATGTACTAGACGATGATGACACTGAGTAGGTTGTTTTAATTTTCTAGTTTCACATAACAATATGCATTAGTTATTACTTTTTCAATATTATCGTTGTGTAAACATAATAATGTATAATTTAGGTTATTAAGTATAAAATTATATTAGATCAAATTGTACAACAATTTTGATTTCAGCTACCATATAAATTACAATTTGCAATAATCATCGCAAAAGTATTATTGAAAAATAGTGTAAATGTGTGAGGAAAATTGTGATCCGTCCTCATTTTGAGAAGCAAAATGTTAAGGTGAGGTACACCGCAAATGAGCCAAATAATTAAAGTGGAGTACATCTCAAATATAGGGCTATTCTTAAAATGATGCAGCAATCCTCCCTTGAAGGTTTGAAGCTGGCTTTGCTAGTGTTTGAATTTTGAACTCTTCTTTCGAGTTTTCTAGTAACAGTGAAAGGTACACTAAACTCGCAGAGTTAACTCTTAGTGCACGCAGGGTAGCTTCAGAGTTGGTGTATCTTTGGAAGCGATTGAACGAAGAATCACAGCACCAAAGGGAAGCAAATCCCACTTTTAGCAGACCGTCTATTGAGGTATGGCATCCCTTGACAAAACTACACAAGACTCCGCTTCCATAATCCCTGAAGATTTAAAGCTAGGAGCACAATCTGAAGAATGGGCGAGATACCACAACCAAGCACAAGGATTTGCTACAACACTCTGTGAACCATAAAAGCTGAGGCAAACTAGGCAAAAGACAAATGACAGTTTCTGCTACAGCAATCCATGATGATTTGAAGCTAAAGCTAAATGGTCGAGAAGCTTGAAGATGCACGGAGAAAGTCCAGAGAGGTGCTGCCATTGTCTCAGAGGTTCAACAAGCTTTGGAAACGTCATCAAGTGGCCTGTAGATGTCATCACACGGTCAGTGGAAAACCTCTAAAAGATAAGGATCCTAAAGTTTAATTTAGAAAACGGAATTTTCAACAACCTTGTAAGAATCTACGAGGAGATTCAGATAATGATGTGTTGTACTACAAATCCTAAGGCAACGAGGTTTCCGTCACTGATGCTCCACGAAGCAATATGAGGAAGGTAGAGGGAGTGTCATAGCATCGATCAAGAAATCGAAGCAGAGAATACACACAACTAGAGTTTATAGTAGAAGACCGACATAGTTGTGGGGTGCGCAGAAGAGATCAGAGCTCGCGGAGTTTGATCAAGGATTGATCCACATAATTCAACTGGAGCGTAGCTCTTTGAAGGATCAAGACATGAGCTTCAGAGAACAGCTGCGGAAAAACTCGTCGCAGGCTGTAGAGAGTCGAGCATCTCTGCTTGATATTTCAGGTGGGCACTGATCAAGGGGGAGCAACATCTGAGTCGGAATAATTCAAAAAGAGAGTCTCACGGTGTGGCCGAGCGTGCTAGATAAGCTATCGACAGAAGTTACACTAACTTTGATATAGAGTGTGTTGAAGCATTTCGTCTACTAAACATTGTAATAGGGTAGGTGATCGCGCGTCGTTGTACGCGTCAAATTAATCCTTCCTTCTCCACTTAGTACAGCGGCTAAGTCAGGGTCGATCCCACAAGGAGCGTGCAGACTCGTCTTAGCTAGCAACCTACAACTTACGAAATTGGGGGTTGTGAGTGATTGGGTTGCGCAGGTGCGCGAATGAACAGTAGTGAAAGCAGAATTTGCACGATACGTGCGTGGGCAGTAGATATTAAGTACTATGACTATGAAAAGTATCGGTAAAGACAATCCTCTATGAATGTATCCCTTATCATCGACTCTAAACATCTATAGTGCAGTTCTACTTAAGTTAGTGTCCGATCAAGGCTTCCTAACGTGCGCGCATGTTCCGATCAAAGTCCATGAGCTATTAATTCCTGAAACTAGTCTAAGCAACTACGAATCCTATCACAGTAGTAGCTGATTATCCTAGTATGTTACTCCCAGTTGTCACCGTCAAGTTATCAACCAGTTTAACATACAATAACGAGCAGTTAGAATAAGATTGCGGTTCAAGGCTTCTCTTATTCGTACAACTAATTATCACCCATGTGCATAGAATTAATATAAGTAGACGAACTAAGCATTAAACACAAGTCTCAAAGGAAATACTTCATAGAATCATGCCCAACCGATACAAGGTGTTTAGCTAGACATGCTAGAAGCAAACATCATAGAAATAATAAGTAAAACTTAGCAGCCAAAGAAAAGTAGCAGGTCGGCGCAATTGCAGGTTGCTGTTTTCAGCTGGCGCAGGTGGTTCGCGCAGAATCTCGACGGCAGAATTCTTGGAGCTCGTGTGTCTCTGCTACTATATGTCTCTCTCTCTATCTATATCTTCAAACCCTAGCTTCCCTCCTCTTTATATACTGGTCTTGAAGCCCAAGGAATGCTTAGATTTGGCCCGAGAGAATCTTAGCTACTTCCCAAATCTAGGAGATTTTGTAGGGATAATGATGATAAAAAATTTAGAAACACTGCTATCCTGCGCATGGCTCGCTGCGCAGGTTGATTGCGCTACTCACTTTGCGCAGTTGGTTTGCGCACTGCAGTCTGAATCAGCTATCTTCTATCTCCTTTTGCGCTGCAAGCTCGGCAGGTCGTGCATTGCGCTCTTTAAAAGCGCCCGTTAGCGCGCATCTGAGTTATGCTCCTGTTTCATCCTGAAATACAAAACTACCGAAAACCAGTAATCTTGTACACAAAATAATGCAAACAAGCACAATGTTAGATCTAAATAGCGCATATAACTAGGCTCTATCAAATCCCCCACACTTGCCCTTGTTCGTCCCGAACAAGTACTTAAGCACAGACACAATTACCTCTCTGAAGTCTAGCGCACAGCCTTACACTCATGCGCGATCTGCACATCGGTTCACCCTTGTGTTGCTCTATCACCTTCGCGCACATACCCTCAACAATCTTAATATAATAACTTCGAAATTTGTTACCTGTCAGCCAGGATGCAATTTAATTTGGATGATTGGGAGGTAGCTCTCCATAGGCTCCTGGTTGTCGGTTTCTACTCCGATTTCTGGTACATGGATAATCGCGCAAGCTTCTTCAGGTGCGTGATTCATTCGCGCGCTTCTTGGGAACTCAAGCCCTTTCGTCCTTGACGATTTTTTTTACTTTTGGACTTGCTCATGCATTAATATGGAGTTGTGTGCGCCCGCTGGTTTTTCAGTTCCGCCTCTCTCTCCTGTTTCTCTGTGTGTCGTGGTGTTGTCTCTCAAACCCTAGCCTTCCTCTCTTTATATACTGCTCATGAGGCCCAAGGATGGCCTTGGCAACTTCCAAATCTGATGGTGTCAAGATTTGGAAACACCAATATCCTGCGCATGGCGCACTGCACACACTGGTTAGCGCACCGTAGTCGACTCTGCCACTTCCTATCTTGATTGCGCTGCTAGCTCCGCAGGCTGTGTGATGCGCTCCTTAAACGCTGCCTATTAGCGCGTATCTGACTTAAGCCCTCGTTTTGCCCTGAAATACAAAAACACCGGAAACCAGTAATCTTGTACACAAAATAATGCAAAAAAGCATAGTGTTAGGATCTAAATAGCGCGTATAAATAGGCTCTATCAAACCCCCCACACTTGCCCTTGTTCGTCCCGAACAAGCACTCAAGCACGGATACCATTACCTCTCTGGAGTCTAGCGCACAGTCTTACACTCTGGCGCGATCCGCACTACCTTTCACCTGCCCGCCTCTTCCTTCAACAGTTTAATATAATAATTTTCGAAATTCGTTACCTCTCAGCTGGAATGAAGATCATTTCGGATGGCTGGGAGATAGCTCTTCATAGGCTCCGGGTTGTCAGCTTTTACTCCGAGGACGGGTATATGGCTAACAACGCAAGCTTCTTCCGGTGCGTGATTCTTCCGCGCACTTCCTGGGAACTCAAGCTTTTCTGATGATTTTCTTATGAACTTGCGCACCCTGGTATGTATTTGTGCGCATGCTGATTCTTTTGTAGCGCATATCATCTGCTGGTGTTTTTTCCTTTTTGTACAGCTTTATCTATGGTTCTTATGTT
This sequence comes from Umbilicus rupestris, assembly GCA_963678935.1. Classification (NCBI taxonomy): domain Eukaryota; kingdom Viridiplantae; phylum Streptophyta; class Magnoliopsida; order Saxifragales; family Crassulaceae; genus Umbilicus; species Umbilicus rupestris. The sequence goes on along the minus strand of OY787610.1, from coordinate 7,719,352 downwards.
CCCAGAACGGTTCCAGTCTCGGCCTCCGGATAGCAGCTGTGGAACAACGCTCTGCTCTTCCTCCTTGGTCTATTTGCGCAGGTCAGCGCACGCGTTTACACCCGCGCCCGCCTTCCCTCGCTCGACTTCCAGAGGAAAGGTGGTCTGTTTTCCCACCTCGCCACGCTTTGGGTATTCGCCTTCGGCATCTGCGTGGCTGAGCGCGCTCTCTTGTTCCGAAGGTCGCGAAGCACCGGCCTCCACTAGCGCTCTTGACCATATACCTCACCTTCGAAGCAAAAACGACTAACCGCCTCTCTAGAGCGTTTCTGTCAACTCCACATCCCCTTTATATCCCAATTAACAGGAGCAGAAAAAAAGAAAAAAAACTAAAACAGTTGATAGCAGCGCAATGCAATATGGATAGCGCAATACAAGCTGAACAGTGCGCACCACTGCTACTATTTTCTTCAACTAAACTAAGCTACACTACAAAGCTCAAAAAAAACGTGAAATGTAAATGTAACGCTCCCCCCCCACACTTAAACAGAGACGTGTCCCCACGACTCAAGCTCAAGCGCAACGGAGAGCGCTCACATGCATGCAAGCAAAACAAAAACTATAAGAAAGAAAAACATAAAGTCAGCGCGGCAACAATATAGCAAGGGGTCACAAAATATTCGGCACAGTAGAGCAAAATATAGCAACATCGAGCAATAGTTGGTTCAAAAAGATAAGAAATAGAAAACCACCCGAAAGAAATGCATGCCCTCACTGCAGCCCTAGATGTCCTCGGAGCTGGACTCAGCCGCTGATCCGTGCGCCTCCTCATCTGAAGAATCAGTCACATACTCGGTGCTGGAGGCTGGCGGCACTACAGAAATGGCGGCGGGCTGAGCCACGAGGTCGTCCTCTGAGATAGGATCCCATAATGAATCTGAGCTGGAACTTATGATGGGATCGGCTTCAGGGGACCTCTGAACAGAAGGTTGTGCAGGGGGTGCTGCAGGTGCTGGTACTGGGTCTACTGCTGGGGTGGGTTCTACTGCTGGGGCTGGCGCTGCTGTATGGACCGGGGACTGGGTAGGAGGGCTGGCTGGCGCGGCTCGCTGGGGGAACCTGGGGGATGCCTACGCAGGCTGAGGAGAGGGGGAATAGAATCTCCAAATCTCCACCCTGATGGTGGGCTCATGCTCAAATCTGCCCCCTCTGGCGCTAAATACTCGAGCACGCGCATGACGTTGAACATCATGCGCCGCTCCTCTGGTACCTCCTCTGGCGCCTCTTCTGCCTCCGTCCTGGGGCGCTTTCCTTGTGTACGCGGGGGAGAATCATCAATGGTAATGGTAACTCGCTCCTTGATAGAGCCTATTTATACACACTATTTAGATCCTAACCCTATGCTTGTTTGCATTATTTTGTGTACAAGATTACTGGTTTCTGGTGTTTTTGTATTTCAGGGCAAAACGAGGGCCTAAGTCGGATACGCGCTAACAGGCAGCTTTTAAGGAGCGCATCACACAGGCTGCGGAGCTAGCGGCGCAAACAGGATAGGAAGTGGCAGAGTCGACTACGGTGCGCAGACCGATTAAGCTAACCAATGTGCAGTGCGCCATGCGCAGGATATTGGTGTTTCCAAATCTTGACACCATCAGATTTGGAAGTTGCCAAGGCCGTACTTGGGCCTCATGAGCAGTATATAAAGAGAGGAAGGCTAGGGTTTGAACAACAACACCACGACACACAGAGAAACAGGAGAGAGAGGCGGAACTAAAAAACACACGAGCCTACTGAAAAGACCTGCGCTAGCCGACTGCGCCAGCCGAGACACTGCAACCTGCACGCACCAGCTCGTTACTGTTTTCTTGGATACTTTAGATATTATTTACTGTCTCCTAGCATGTCTAGCTAAATGCTTTGTATCGGTTGGGCATGATTCTATGAGTATTTCCTTTGAGACTAGGGCTTGGCAGGTTACTGGTTAGAGCGAATCTGCTTGCTCCCTGTGGAATCGACCCTGACTTAGCCGCTATACTAAGTGGAGAAGGAAGGAATTAATTTGACGGGCACAACGACGCGCTATCAAATTTTGGCGCCGTTGCCGGGAAGCAACACAGATAAGCTTTAATTAGCTTAAGTTTTCTTTTACAATAGTTAGTTATTTTTGTTTGCTTTATTCTTGTTGTTGTTTCTGACAGCGCGCAATCAACATCAGCCTGCGCAACCTTGAAACAGTTGCGCTACGCAGATTCTAGTTGCGCACTGACAGACGCGACAGCTTAGTTGTCTTTTAATTTCGTTTTCTTTGAGATTTAGAACAGGTAATGGAGGATAACAGTGTCGTTGGAGATAACTTAGGGGACAGAACCTCAGAGGATGCGAGGGCACATAACCGCGCAGCCCTGTTCAGAGAGGAAGTGCAGCGCGAGGTTGAAGCAAGGATGGCCGCTGAAGTGTATAATGCGCCACCCGCGCGACGCAAAACAGTGCATGGTGCATAGTGCTTCCACCAGACGGTCATTTTGAACTCAGGAGCTCGCTCATTCATCACATGCCCAAGTTCCACGGGATGAACAACGAGAACCCAGTCAAGCATGTGCGAGAATTCCTAGTCATTTGCGAGAACATGAAGGCCGAAGGGGAGAGCGACGAAGCGCTGAAGATGAAAGCGTTCCCATTTTCACTGTGTGACACGGCCAGGCATTGGCTAATGAGCTTACCAGCAGGATCAATTCACACATGGGAGCAGCTGCAGAAGAAGTTCTTGGACAAGTTCTATCCCGCAGCAAAGATCGCGCTACTCAGGAGGAAGCTGGCCGCACCTAGGCAGGGCGCAGGAGAGTCACTATCTGAGTATTATGAGCGTTTCAGAGAGCTGGAGGCCAACTGCTACAATCACGGCCTGCCCCAAAATGTGCTGATAGAGAATTTCCTGAATGGATTGCTGCCCATGGAGCTGAGATTATTGAATGCATGCGCAGGAGGCGACATTTGCAACATGTACCCAGAGGACGCGTGGCAGCTAATAGAAGACTCTGCTGGACAGGTAAGACATCAGCTAACACTTGAAAATAGTCGTGCTCGTTCTGTGCATTAGGTAGAAACAAGCGCGGAGATAAAGGAAATGAAGGCCATGCTGCACAAGCTGATGCATGCGCAGGGAGCGCAACCAACTGCGCCAAAGGCGTGTGAGTTCTGCACATCCACTGAGCACAAAACCGACGCATGTCCTACACTTTTCGAGGAATCAGGAGATGTCAATGCTCTAGGAGGATGGGATAACAGAGGGCCACAGAGGCAGAATCAGCCGCGTTTTGGATTAGCCGCAAATGGGTTCAGATGGAAGGAGGAAAACAATTTCCAGAGGCAGTCCGCGGACCAGCGCGCACCACAGCAGACTCAACAAGCTGCGCCCTACAATCCACCGCATCGCCGCACTGACGCACCAGCACAGAACAACCAGCAACTGAGGCGATCCTTAGAAGATATCGTGGGGCAGCTAGCAGACACAGTGCGCAGGAATGATGAGAAGTATGACAAGAGGTTCGAATCCATTGAGAAGCAGCTATCACAGATCGCTACCACAGTGTACGAGCTGAAAAAGAGCGATGGCAACCTACCTTCGCAAGTGATCCAGATCTCCAAGGGAGGAGTCAACGCAGTAACACTGAGGACTGGGCGCACGGTAGGAACAGAGCAGACCGCAAAGGCGCCCCCGCAACCAGTTGCGCAAGCTCCAGATCTAGCAGAGCCAGATGTGCAACCAGAAGCGCCAGCCACAAGCCAGCAGGGCGAGGCGCCAGGTATGGTGCAATCAAAAGACAAAGGCATGAATCGTACTAACATACCTGCACCTTTCCCGGTACAGGCACCATCGGCTAGGAAGGAAGCGCTTGATAAGGAGCTCTACGAGTTATTCAGTAAGGTGAAAATAAACATTTCCCTTATTGAAGCAGTTCGGCAGATTCCTAAATGAGCTGTGCACAAACAAGAGGAGGAAAGGCGAGTGCGCACAGGTAATGCTAAATGCGCAGGCCTCAGCGATCGTGCAGCATAAGGTACCACCTAAATGCCGGGATCCAGGTACGTTTACCATCCCCTGCACTTTAGGTAAGACCACAGTGTGCAACTGCATGATTGACTTAGGCGCATCTATAAATGTGTTACCCTATTCCCTATATGCGTCATTGCGCCTTGGACCACTAAAGCCTGCAGGTCTCACCATTCAGCTAGCGGATCGGTCGTGCAAGCAACCGACTGGCATGATCGAGGACGTCCTTGTCCGAGTAGGAGAGCTGGTGTTCCCAGCAGATTTCTATGTCCTAGAAATGGAGGGTGAGTCGAGCAAAGGCAGTGCGCAGATCCTACTGGGCAGACCATTTCTGATGACAGCGCGCACAAAGATAGACGTGTGGAGGGGTACGCTCTCAATGGAGGTCGATGGCGAGGAGATTCATTTTAACATATTCAAAGGGATGCAACACCCTCATGAGGACGCCACAGTACATGCGATGGACAGCATAGATGACTTGGTTGCAGATGCGCAATGTGCAAGCGCAGCGGAAGAATCTGAGACACTGGCACAGGCAGAGTTGGGGCGCAAGAGGATGAGTTGAGCAGTGCTGAACCAGCATCCAGACAGGTACATGATATAGTTAATGTCTGCACTGCTAATAAGATCTTGCCCTCTATTGAACAGGCACCCAAGGTCGAGCTGAAGCAACTCCCACAGCACCTCAAATACATATTTTTGGGAAATGAAGACACCCTGCCGGTAATCATAAAGAAAGGATTAGAAGAAGAGCAGGAGGCGCGATTACAGCAGGTGCTGCGCAAGAACCAGCGCGCTATAGGATGGACACTTGCTGACCTGCGCGGAGTGAGCCCGGACGTATGCATGCATAGGATTCTATTGGAAGATGGTGCCAAACCATCCAGGGAGCCTCAACACAGATTGAACCCGAACATGATGGAGGTGGTGCAGAAAGAGATCCTGAAGCTGCTTGACGCAGGAGTCATTTACCCAATTTCGGACAGCAGATGGGTCAGTCCAGTGCACGTTGTGCCGAAGAAAGGAGGAATCACAGTAGAGGAGAATGCGCAGGGGGAGCTAGTTCACAAGCGCATGCAAACTGGATGGCGCATGTGCATCGACTACAGAAAGCTTAACGCAGTCACGCGCAAGGATCATTTTCCGCTGCCCTTCATGGACCAGATGCTAGATCGATTAGCGGGGAAGCACTACTTTTGCTTCTTGGACGGATACCCATAGCTGCGGAGGATCAAGAGAAGACCACGTTCACCTGCCCATTCGGTACGTTTCCGTTTCGGCGCATGTCATTTGGGCTGTGTAACGCGCCAGGTACGTTCCAACGTCTAGTCGTGAGCATTTTTTCTGATATGATTGGTATATGCATAGAGGTGTTCATGGATGATTTTACTGTGCACGGAAGTACCTTTGACGCATGCTTAACTCATCTTGATAAGGTCTTAGCGCACTGCATTTCAAAAAACCTAGTGCTCAATTATGAGAAATGTCATTTCATGGTATCACATGGAGTAGTACGAGGACATATTGTCTCGCAGGAAGGGATCAAGGTAGACAAAGCCAAAATAGATCTTATTTCTAATCTGCCTTATTCCACTAACGTGCGCGATGTGAAATCATTCCTTGGGCATGCTGGGTTTTACAGGCGCTTCATAAAAGATTTTTCTAAGATTTGTATACCCCTGTCTAACCTCTTGCAAAAGGATGTGTGTTTCGAATTTACTGATGAGCGCAGGGCCGCGTTTGAAAAGCTGAAGGAGGCATTGACAAGTGCGCCAGTGATGCGCGCGCCAGACTGGAACCTGCCATTTGAACTGATGTGCGATGCAAGCGACTATGCAGCATGCCCAAGGAATGATTTCACATCGCGCACATTAGTGGAATAAGGCAGATTAGAAATAAGATCTATTTTGGCTTTGTCTACCTTGATCCCTTCCTCCAAGATAATATGTCCTAGTACTACTCCATGTGATACCATGAAATGACATTTCTCATAATTGAGCACTAGGTTTTTTGAAATGCAGCGCGCTAAGACCTTATCAAGATGAGTTAAACATGCGTCAAAGGTACCTCCGTACACAGTAAAATCATCCATGAACACCTCTATGCATATACCAATCATATCAGAAAAGATGCTCATGACTAAACGTTGGAACGTACCTGGCGCGTTACACAGCCCGAATGACATGCGCCGAAACGCAAACGTACCGAATGGGCAGGTAAACGTGGTCTTCTCTTGATCCTCCGCAGCTATGGGTATCTGATTGTACCCTGAGTACCCGTCCAAGAAACAAAAGTAGGGCTTCCCCGCTAATCGATCTAGCATCTGATCCATAAAGGGTAGCGGGAATTGGTCCTTGCGCGTGACTGCGTTAAGCTTTCTGTAGTCGATGCACATGCGCCATCCAGTTTGCATGCGCTTGGGAACTGGCTCGCCCTACGCATTCTCCTCTACTGTGATTCCTCCTTTCTTCGGCACAACGTGCACTGGACTTACCCATTTGCTGTCCGAAATTGGGTAAATGACTCCTGCGTCAAGCAGCTTCAGGATCTCTTTCTGCACCACCTCCATCATATTCGGGTTCAATCTACGCTGAGGCTCCCTGGATGGTTTGGCACCATCTTCCAATAGAATCCTATGCATGCATACGTCCGGGCTCACTCCGCGCAGGTCAGCAAGTGTCCATCCTATAGCGCGCTGGTTCTTGCGCAGCACCTGCCGTAATCGCACCTCCTGCTCCTCTTCCAATCCTTTCTTTATGATTACTGGCAGGGTGTCCTCATTTCCCAAGAATATGTATTTGAGGTGCTCTGGGAGTTGCTTCAGCTCGACTTTGGGTGCCTATTCAATAGAGGGCAAGATTTTATTAGCAGTGCAGACATTAACTATATCATGTACTTGTCTGGATGCTGGTTCAGCACTGCTCAGCTCATCGTCTTGCGCCCCCAACTCTGCCTGTGCCAGTGTCTTAGGTTCTTCTGCTGCGCTTGCACATTGCGCATCTGCAACCAAGTCATCTATGCTGTCCATCGCGTGCACTGTGGCGTCCTCATGAGGGTGCTGCATCCCCTTGAATATGTTAAAATGAATCTCCTCGCCATCGACCTCCATTGAGAGCGTACCCCTCCACACGTCTATCTTTGTGCGCGCTGTCATTAGAAATGGTCTGCCCAGTAGGATCTGCGCACTGCCTTTGCTCGACTCACCCTCCATTTCTAGGACATAGAAATCTGCTGGGAACACCAGCTCTCCTACTCGGACAAGGACGTCCTCGATCAGGCCCGTCGGTTGCTTGCACGACCGATCTGCTAGCTGAATGGTGAGACCTGCAGGCTTTAGCGGTCCAAGGCGCAATGACGCATACAGGGAATAGGGAAGCACATTTATAGATGCGCCTAAGTCAATCATGTAATTGCTCACTGTGGTCTTACCTAAAGTGCAGGGGATGGTGAACGTACCTGGATCCCGGCATTTAGGTGGTACCTTATGCTGCACGATCGCTTTCCTCCTCTTGTTTGTGCACAGCTCCTTTAAAAACTTGGCGTACCTAGGAATCTGCCGAACTGCTTCAATAAGGGGAATGTTTATTTCCACCTTACTGAATAACTCGTAGAGCTCCTTATCAAGCGCTTCCTTCTTAGCCGATGGTGCCTGTACAGGGAAAGGTGCAGGTATGTTAGTACGATTCATGCCTTTGTCTTTTGATTGCGCCATACCTGGCGCCTCGCCCTGCTGGCTTGTGGCTGGCGCTTCTGGTTGCGCATCTGGCTCTGCTGGATCTGGAGCTTGCGCAACTGGTTGCGCGGGCGCCTTTGCGGTCTGCTCTGTTCCTACCGTGCGCCCAGTCCTCAATGTCACTGCGTTGACTCCTCCCTTAGGGTTCTGGATCACTTGCGAAGGCAGGTTGCCATCGCTCTTTTTCAGCTCATACACCGTGGTAGCGATATGTGATAGCTGCTTCTCAATGGATTCGAACCTCTTGTCATACTTCTCATCATTCCTGCGCACTGTGTCTGCTAGCTGCCCCACGATATCTTCTAAGGATCGCCTCGGTTGCTGGTTGGTCTGCGCTGGTGCGACAGTGCGGTGATGCGGTGGATTGTAGGGCGCAGCTTGTTGCGTCTGCTGTGGTGCGCGCTCGTCCGCGGACTGCCTCTGGAAATTGTTTTCCTCCTTCCATCTGAACCCATTTGCGGCTAATCCAAAACGCGGCTGATTCTGCCTCTGTGGCCCTCTATTATCCCATCCTCCTAGAGCATTGACATCTCCTGATTCCTCAAAAAGTGTGGGACACGCATCGGCTTTGTGCTCAGTGGATGTGCAGAACTCACACGCCTTTGGCGCAGCTGGTTGCGCTCCCTGCGCATGCATCAACTTCTGCAGCATGGCCTTCATTTCCTTTATCTCCGCGCTTGTTTCTACCTGATGCACAGAACGAGCATGACTATTTTCAAGTGTTAGCTGATGTCTTACCTGTCCAGCAGAGTCTTACCTTAAACGCTCCCCGGCAACGGCGCCAAAATTTGATGCACGCGTCGTCTGGGTACATGTTGCAAATGTCGCCTCCTGCGCATGCATTCAATAACCTCAGCTCCATGGGCAGCAATCCATTCAGGAAATTCTCTATCAGCACATTTTGGGGTAGGCTGTGATTGTAACAGTTGGCCTCCAGCTCCCTGAAACGCTCGTAATACTCCGATAGTGACTCTCCTGCGCCCTGCCTAGGTGCGGCCAACTCCCTCCTGAGTAGCGCAATCTTTGCTGCGGGATAGAACTTGTCCAAGAACTTCTTCTGCAGCTACTCCCATGTGTGAATTGATCCTGCTGCGAAGCTCATCAGCCAATGTCTGGCCGTGTCACACAGTGAAAATGGGAACGCTTTCATCTTCAGCGCTTCGTCGCTCTCCCCTTCGGCCTTCATGTTCTCGCAAATGACTAGGAATTCTCGCACATGTTTGACTGGGTTCTCATTGTTCATCCCGTGGAACTTGGGCATCTGATGAATGAGCGAGCTCCTTAGTTCAAAATGACCGTCTGGTGGAAGAGCTATGCACCATGGCTGGTTAACCATGATTGGGGCTGACATCTCGCGCACTGTTCTGCATCGCGCCACTTGTCGCGCGGGTAGCGCATTATACATTTCAGCTGCCATCCTTGCTTCAACTTCGCGCTGCACCTCCTCTCTGAACCGAACTGCGCGGTTATCTGCTCCTGCATTGTCTGGGGTTCTGTCCCCTAAGTTGTCTCCAACGACACTGTTATCCTCCATTACCTGTTCTAAATCTCAAAGAAAACGAAATTAAAAGATAACTAAGCTGTCGCGTCTATCAATGCGCAACTGTTTTAAGGTTGCGCAGGCTGATGTTGATTGCGCGCTGTCAGAAACAACAACGAGAATAAAGCAAACAGAAATAAAATAACTAACTATTGTAAAAGGAAATTTAAGCTAATTAAAGCTTATCTGTGTTGTTCCCCGGCAACGGCGCCAAAATTTGATGCACGCGTCGTTGTGCGCGTCAAATTAATTCCTTCCTTCTCCACTTAGTATAGCGGCTAAGTCAGGGTCGATTCCACAGGGAGCCAGCAGACTCGCTCTAACTAGTAACCTACACTTACGAAAGTTGGGGTGTGAGTGATTGGGTTGCGCAGGTGCGCAAATAAACAGTAGTTAACGCAGGAATTGCACTAGACGTGCGCAGGCAGTAGTGATTAAGTACTATGACTATGAAAAGTATCGCCGCAGACAATCCTCTATGGATATATTCCTTATCATCGACTCTAAACGTCTATAGTTCGGTTTACTGATGTTAGTGTCCGATCAAGGCTTCCTAACATGTGCGCATGTTCCGATCAAAGTTCATGAGCTATTAATTCTTAAGACTAGCCTAAGCAGCTACGAATCCTGTCACAGTAGCAACTGATTATCCTAGCGCGTTACTCCTAGTTGTCACCGTCAAGCTATCAACTAGTTTAACATATAACAAACAAGTAGCAAGAGTAAGATTGCGGTTCAAGGCTTCTCCTACTCATGCAACTAGCTGTCAACCGTGTGCAAAGAATTAATACAAGCAAACAAACTATGCATTAAGCACTAGTCTCAAAGGAAATACTTATAGAATCATGCCCAACCGATACAAAGCGTTTAGCTAGACATGCTAGTAGTAAACATCATAGAAACAGTAAATACTAGCTAAAGTATCCAAGAAAACAGTAACAAGCAGGTGCGTGCAGGTTGCAGTATCCCGGCTGGCGCAGTCGGCTAGCGCAGGTCCTCTCAGTAGGCTCGTGTGTTTTTCAGTTCCGCCTCTCTCTCCTGTTTCTCTGTGTGTCGTGGTGTTGTCTCTCAAACCCTAGCCTTCCTCTCTTTATATACTGCTCATGAGGCCCAAGGACGGCCTTGGCAACTTCCAAATCTGATGGTGTCAAGATTTGGAAACACCAATATCCTGCGCATGGCGCACTGCACACACTGGTTAGCGCAATCGGTCTGCGCACCGTAGTCGACTCTGCCACTTCCTATCCTGATTGCGCTGCTAGCTCCGCAGGCTGTGTGATGCGCTCCGTAAACGCCGCCTATTAGCGCATATCTGACTTAAGCCCTCGTTTTGCCCTGAAATACAAAAACATCGGAAACCAGTAATCTTGTACACAAAATAATGCAAACAAGCATAGTGTTAGGATCTAAATAGCGCTTATAAATAGGCTCTATCAGCACACCCTCTACAAATGTCAATCTAGAATAGCTACTGTCTCCCCGAAACTCAGCCTATTCTAAACTACACTCAACTCTGCAGGGTTGCTGTAGCAACTGCTGTAGCACACAGCTGATGCACAATTGTTCGCGTCGCTCCAAAGCCTTATGCCGAGCCGATCGAACGATTCCACAAGCGCTGCACACTCTTGGTTTTTTCAGAGACTGTAGGATCTTTTACTCTGTGTGTTGAGCCCTCGCTCTGATACCAATTGAAATTCGCAGTGTCTCAGTCAAACAGATTTGTGAACAAGCAGTTGCTGCAGCACACTCTTGTTCACTCGGAAATTGTCTCAGCAAACAATGAACAAGACAGAAGTTTGTTCACCCAGTTCGGCCAACTGCCTACGTCTGGAGAGGACTATTCTCCAGTCCTCAATCCACTAAACACA